>SSNR01000055.1:1886864-1936073 GCA_006937965.1 Callopanchax toddi | reverse complement strand
CCCCCCCCCCCCCCCCCCCCCAAAACCCACCATTCACGTTTAACTGCTTGCTGCAGCTTATTTTAATCCATGTATCTTATTTAAATGTACACTGGACGAAGAAAAGTACTGAGCTAAATTAATCTAAAAAATACACGTTTGAATAAAATTATGAAAAATTATTTCCCTGCATACCTTAAAATTATTGATATCTTGTTGTTTACATTATATTATAACCCTTAATGCCCCAAATTGACAAAGAAAATGCTAATTGAATCTTTTTTTCATTGCTTTTATTTTTATGGTGTGGAGGTTAAAGGGTTAATGGTTTCTTCTGGTGTAAAAAAATATATTTATGTCAAACTAAAAGTTTTTTGTCAGAAAAAAGTTCTGCAAGTCTAATTGTCAAATCTCAATGTTCTGGTTATTTTTGATGTGTTCCAACATGTCTGATTCAATAAATAAATCACCTCAGCGTTTTATCAGGTTACATTAAGTACCCTTAAAGCAGGAAGACATCTAAAACATATGAGAACCAGGGTTGGAGTTTATTGGACATCTTAAGACTTTAAAGGTTCCTTCTTAGATCATTTGAGTGTAATTAGATATACACAAGTGGTTATCAGGCTATAGGATGAACTTCCTTAACAGCCTCAGCTCTGTGGAAAAGTATTTAATCCTTTGACCTCCGTCAGGGTTTGTTTACAAAGTTTTTCTAATTTTTAATCATTAAAAACAGTTATAAACCTAATTTCAATTGTTTAAAAAGATGTCATTTTAAACGTTTTGCACATTTCCTTTTGTTAATATTATTATTGTTGTTTCAAAAATAATTTATTCAGATATATTTTTCAAATGTGCATGCACTGTAGTGACCAGTGTACCTGAAAGGGTTATTAATATGAATTTTTCATGCATTAGTCAGTCATAACCAGCCATATTTTTAGCGAGACAGATGCATTCAGGTTAATAGGTGACATAATCCTTAGAAACAGCTGATCTTTTCCTTTCAAATCAGACTCTGAAGTGTGATAGAGGAACTAAAATAAAAATATCTGCTCATCTTTCTGTAACTCTGAGTTATTTTCCTTTTATTAAAAAAAAAACAATATTGTGTGTGCACTTTTTACACAAGTATATGCCTCTTCTTGTCTCCAAGCTTCCTGCCTGGGCTCAGAAAGAAGGCGAATGCCATTATCCATCTTCAAATATTTAAAGCGAAGTGGCTGAGGGGAGGAGGGGTGTGTGTGAGCTGAGATCTACAGGATGGTGAAGGTCAGAGGAAGAATAGCAGGAAAAAATGTCCTCCTTAAAGAATGTCTCTGTGATGTAGTTTTTATGAATGTGCACACTTTGTGTTTTTAGAGGGGGGCACATTTCCTTTGTGCTACATATTTAATAAGCCAAAGCATGCAGGGAATTACTTTCCCTTTAACTTCCATATTTCCTCTCAAAATGAGCCTTTCGCGTATGCAGCAGCCAAGCTTCCATTTTGCACATTCCTCTTCATGCTTTATCAGAACCAGTCCTGCTTTAACGCAGGTCACATACCTGACCTTTCTGCAGAGGTGGCTTTGTTGTCGTCAGAGATGCGGTTTGGGATGAAGGGTTTGCATGCTTGGAATTTATAGAGAGGTCTGGATTGTGCTGTCATGGTCTGATGAGAGGTTTACTGTTGAGAGTAAACATCGTCCACTGAGTTGTCTGAAATTACTTTTTGGATGATGCAAAGACTTCTAAAATCGTAAATCGCATGAAACCTGACGGTGCTTGAAGGATTGTCTTCCCCTCTACCAAACAAGGTTTAAAAAAAGCTTTGATTTGTTTACAAGTAAACCCATTTCTCATGAAATATGAAAATGAGTCTGACACCAACATTTTTCAAGTCCATAATGATAATTTAGACAATAAGATGCACAGTAAACCTACAATTAAAGGGTCAACATGTACATTTAACATTCCACTCACTCACACAGCTCTCTGAGTCAGATTTATGTCTAGAGTGAAACTTCTTGGATATTCTGACAATTTATCTAGAGTTCGTGTCTTTAAATGGAAAAAGCATTGGAAGATAGAACTAAGGCCAACCATGAGCCATGTGTCTTCTTGTATGCAGATCTAGTTTTTAGCACAATGAGTCAAAGATGAAGCTGAATGAGAAAAATCAACACAAAGTTTAATTTAATTAGGTTGTCCATTTTTGTCCAAATATTACCCAAATAATAAAAAAAAATGTTCCACTGATATGCATCTGTCATTTGTTAAAGACCAAGGACTTTTATTTATTTAACTCTTTGTAACTCGGCTGGTCCAGTGTTTGTGATAACTACTGAGTCTCTCAGAGAATTTTATCCCACTGTAAGTCTGTTCTTTATAGAATTGTTTAAATTCAGCCACATTGGAGGGTTTTCCAGCAGGAACATTCTGTTAAACGTCAGACTTTTTTTTTTTTAGGATATTCTGGTAGAATTCATAATTTCATCAATTCCAGCCAGTGGTCCAGGTCCTGAAGCGACAAAGCAGCCCCAGACCATCACACTACCACCTCCATGTCTGATCTTTGTAACTACTCCCTGCTATTAGACAGGTACTAAAATGTAAAAAACAAAGAAATATTATTTGATATGTATGATTAGGACTGGTGCTAGTCTTAAGGATGGAAAAAATAAAGACAAAAACATATAAAACTGTTAAAGGTTGACTTTTGTGTATGAGGATTAGCACTAGCATTTTAAAGGTGCATCAAAGGGTTAATCACAAATGTGATTGGTGGCTTCAGGAAGGACATTGAGCTAATTAACACAACCAATTAACGTATCTATGGAAGACCATTTCCACTTTATTAAAAAAAGGTATGTCCTGAAGTCAACTTATCATTTTGACTTAGTATCACAATTATGAGATTGTCATAATTATGTGATGAGTCATATTTTATGACATTCTGTCTCATAATTATGAGATAGTATCTCATTACTCTGAGAGTTTGACTTTGTATCATAATTATGAGAAACTTTCATAATTATGATACTAAGTCAAAATGATAAATTACTCTCAGGATTATGAGATAAAAGAGATAACATTAAAATTGTCATTTTTTAAAAATTAAGCCGAGATGCTAAGTCATGATTATGATAGACTATGTCATAATTATACCAAGTCAATATGATACATTTCTATCTCAGAATTATGAGATACCATTCAAATGGTCATTTAAAAAACCAAGTTGTCACTATGAGATGCTAAGTCATAATTATGAGAAACTATCTCATAATTATGAGAAACTATCATAATTATGATACTAAGTCAAAATGCTACATTATGAAATAATATAACATTAAAATTGTAATTTAAAAAACTAAGTCATCACTATGAGATGCTAAGTCATAATTATGAGAAACTCATAATTATGAGATCCATCCATCCATTTTCTGTAGCCGCTTATTCCTCCACAGAGGGTCGCGGGGCAGCTGGTGCCTATCTCCAGCGGTCAAGGGGCGAGAGGCGGGGGACACCCTGGACAGGTCGCCAGTCCATCGCAGGGCCACACAGAGACGAACGAGACAAACAACCACACACCCACTCACACCTAAGGACAATTTACCAGCCCAATTAGCCTGACAGTCATGTCTTTGGACTGTGGGAGGAAACCGGAGTACCCGGAGGAAACCCACGCACGCACGGGGAGAACATGCAAACTCCACGCAGAGAGGCCGCAGAGCCGGGATGCGAACCCACGACCTCCTTGCTGCGAGGCAACAGTGCTAACCAACTGCGCCACCATGCAGCCTAATTATGAGATGCTATCATAATTATGATACTAATTTAAAATGATAAATTTCTATCTTAGAATTATGAGATAGCATTCAAATTGATTTTAAAGTCATCTTTATGAGATGCTAAGTCATAAATATGAGAAACTATCTCACAATTATGAGATAATTTCTCATAATTTGAGACAAAGTCATAATTATGAGACACCTTTTTTCTCAATAGTATTAGGAATAAGCAAATAATAAAACATATTCATAAAGGTAATTTCTCATAATTATGAAATGGTAAATCAAAACAATGAGATGTCATCTATATGATAGTGTCTCATCTACTATATGAGACAGTCATTATGAGATGCTAAGTCAAAATTATAAGATACTCTATCATAATTATGACATAGTTTAATTAAAATACTTTGTCATTTTAATGAGACGCTAATTCATGATTATGAGATTCTATCTCATCATTATGACTTAAGAATCTACTTTTTCCTCGTCAAAGTTGTAGAAACGGGCTTCCGTAGCAACCAGTTTTTTAAATTTGAAGAAGCTGCTGGAATCCTGAGCGCGCGCCCTTGTGAACATATTTTCACATTTCCGGCTTCCTGTCCCAAAGAACTGCGCAGGTATTTATTTCCGATTAAAATGAGAAAACATTCCGTCACGTGTGTAACAGTCTGGCAGCTGGCTGTAGGCCTGGGGACGTCTTGTTTCTGTTAACCGACCCTAGCTGTTGTCAAGCTAAAGCTAAAGTTCTGACTGTGAATGAGGACATGTTTGTTTTGTTTTGTTTCATTTTTTCTTTTCAGGAAAAATGACTTAAACGACCCTCTTTCTGTCGTCACATCGTCTGTAATCTTGTCGCGCGCGCGCTCACGCACGTGTCGTGCACCGCCACCGCCGCTAGGGGGCGCAGCTCTGGAGACAGGAGAGGACCGTCTCCATCCTCCGCAGTCTCCTGCTCATCCCGCCCGTCTCACTGAGCCCAGAGCAGACCGACTTCCCATCACTCCGAGGTAAGATGGTTCCCCTCTCCTCAGTCCTGTTTTCAGCTCAGACAGAGGCAGGATGGATGGGTTAGGACAACATTCCAGCTCAGGACGTTGTTTGATCTCAGAGCAGTGTGTCAGATGGAGCAAATGATCTTATTTACTGTCTATTTTTATCTCTAAACGCAGCTTTAAATGTATGCTAATATCCATGTTGCAAACTACTATATTCATATTTTCTCATGCATGGTGTAAGTCTCAGCATAAAGAGCTTTCTTGTGCTCATAAGTGTGTGTGTGTACACGCCTGCATTCTTGTGGTTGCTTCAGTGCATTCCTGTTTGTGACAGCAGGTAAGTGCTCCTCTTTAGTGTGTGTGTGTGTGTTGCCTGACTCCTCTCCTGGCTTCGTTCCAGAGCACAGCAGCATGTGAATGGCGACAGAAAGCAGCAGAGTTGTCATGGGGGGGCAGGAGGAGCTCCCTGCCTCCGGAGCTGTCGCTCACACCCCTGGCGGCACACACACCCGGAGCCTGAGCCACATCCAGTTCCAGCCTCCGCCACCGCGCACCTCCCAGTGGCAGGCCACTCTGTCTCACAGCAGGAGTCACAGTCACACACACTTCATCACTCCCTCGCACATGCAGTCGCAGAAGTACGGCTGTCGCCTCACACACAGCCTCTCAGCCATGACCAAAGGGGACAGGGGGGTGCAGGGGTCTGGAGGGAAACTCATCAAGCCCAGCGAGCCACTGTTTCACAAAACTCCTCAGCAGGTAAGATCTTCTGCATGTGATTTAGAGCTGTTGTTTCACACCGGCGCTAACACACAGTGGCTGCAGCCATGTGCACTCCTGGATGTGTCTGTAGTTAAAAGGTTTTACTCCCAGCTGGTTGTTTTGAGGCTTAGTTTGCTTGCGAGTGATTTGATGATCATCTCTGCTTCATCAATTCTAGTGTTTTCCAATGGACTGTAATTTCTCAGATGGGAAAATCAATACCTGGAAGCTGACTG
This sequence comes from Callopanchax toddi, assembly GCA_006937965.1. Lineage (NCBI taxonomy): Eukaryota > Metazoa > Chordata > Actinopteri > Cyprinodontiformes > Nothobranchiidae > Callopanchax > Callopanchax toddi. The sequence goes on along the minus strand of SSNR01000055.1, from coordinate 1,930,322 downwards.
TGTTCAATTGAGAAAAGTTGTTGCCATTTATTGGAAAACCTGATTGCTTTTTCTGTAACGATCCTGGCTAAATCAGCAGAAATGACTGTAATCAGGAAACAGGACAGTAGAAGTGGATGTCCTTTTGTTGTTTTTATTTTATTTAATAGTTTTCCTGCACTTTAGGTTGCTATCTAAACCAACTTTGAGAAGCTCTGCTCTCTAATTGTTGTTCCCCCAGGCTGTTGGATGAAGGAAATGAAAGGTGGCCCCGACAATCAGGGCTAAAAAAGACGCATTGTCCCTTTAGTTCAATTTATGAAGTGCCTGTTCACAGCACAATCATCTCAAAGCTTTATTATTATTGCAGAAAATGTATCAGATGTGACAATATGACAGTTAGTCACCCGTCTGCTGCATGCTTGGGGTTTCTGTGAAACAACATTACATCATCATTTAACCGGTTCTGCAACTGTTTCGTCTCTGCCAGACGTCTATCAAATATCCAGCAGTCCATGCGAGTTTCAGTTTAATACTTTAAACATGAGTCACTGAAGTCAGTTCCCTCAAAGGGAGGGAAGCAGAACTTTATTGATTTGAGCATAAATTAAATCAAATTTCCCTCCTAAAATAGATTTAATGAATGAGTTATTGAGGTTAAATAAACCATAAGGTGGAAATTCTGTAAACTATGAAATATTCACTTATTGTTGGAAAAGAATTCAGCTAGATAAAAATAGAACATTCAGCTTGCCTAAACAGTCTTCCTTACACACACTTCCTTTATTTCTTAAAGATCACAGGTTATCATAAACAATGTTTTGTAATTTGTAAAAGTTTTGCAATTTATTTTAAAGCTAGGCAGGCTCGTAAACTGTATTTAGATTGCTTTGTTGTTTCATAGTACAAACTTTATGCAAAAATTATGATACAAAAAGTACTTTTTATATCCTGGGAATTAAAATATCTTAAAAGTTTTCACTTCTGAGTCTGACAAACTTGTAAAATCAAAAGCTAATAAAGACAGTTAGAGACATCAGTGCTTTTAGCATCACTAAATGCAAACAAAAAGCTCAAAATAACCTTTATTTTAGCAATCTATGTTAACTAAAATTCATATATTTCATTTTTCCTCAACTTCAATTGATGGAAATAAACATGTTTGAATTTATTCTGGATTTAATGTTGATTTATGGCAACACATTTTCACTGAAGGAGACCAAAAATAATCATCTAATGATTGTAACAATGTTTAGCCGATATATTATCTCTTTTTTTCTTTGGGCAGCGTGTTTCAACATATTCTTGTCATTATTTTCAAGATTAAAAAGAAACGATTTTGTTAATGTCTGATCTTGACACTGTTTGATGTTTTCTTTTTACTGTATTAATATAAAACACATCAATCTAACCTCTGGTAACAATGAGCAAAGCTTTGTAACCTGTAGTTTTCTAACTAACTAGTGAATATTAGAACCTTCTTGTTTTGTTAATCTGTTTGTGTGTGTGTGTGTGTGTGTGTGTGTGTGTGTGTGTGTGTGCATGTAAACACCTTAAAAAGCTAACAGAAGCTAAATTATTATCAGACACTTTGGCCTTTGTGCCTTTTGTTTTCCAGTCATATTTTACATGATTCCAAACAAAAACCTCTTAATATCAAAACCTAAAGAAGGTGAACTTTGCTAGAAGAGCTGCTCCCTCTCTGCTGTGCTTCAGCTCTGCCTTTTCTGAAGAGGCTAGTAACCATGGCAACTGTAGATACTGTAATGACTGGCACCAGTCTGGGAGTCTTTTTTGTTTTGATGGATTTAAACCAGAGCCTTATTCTCTTTGTCATTGAACATTTTCCTGCAATTGCACAATTAGTATTTTAAAAAATGACACCTAAAAGTTAATTTTTATTCAAAAGTTAAATTTGCTTGAAATGGGACCAACTGGGAAATAACAGGAAACAGAAACCAGGATGGTTCCTTTGAAATTATGTATTCGATATAGACATACTATATAACTGTTAAAAATTATGTAAAAAGTTAAAATCTTGATGTGTCTGAATCATCAAAACTTTCTATTTCTCACTTTGATGAAGGTTTTCTATTTTGTGTATTCTCAGAAAGACAAATTTGTAGTCTTCTGCTTCAAATTCGACATAAAAATCTTCCAAAAAAACCAAAGATTTCCATTTCCATTTAAAACTGATGCATAAAAAGCTCTTTAAATAAAGGGAAGACATGAGTTTCCTCAGTGTTTCTGGTGACATTTTACAGCAGCGTTCCTCATAATCTGAGCAGAAAGCTTGATGCTACTTGTTGACTCTTAAAAGTGGAATCTGTGGCATGAGTCTTATAATTAGAATCGTCAGGAAAATCCTCTACTGAATCGCTGTAGTCTGATTGGCTAAATGCTTTTTCTCCTCCTTTCTCTAATTATCCTCAGCTGTGATTAAGACAGTTTCTCCTTCAGAGCCTGAAGTTTAATCAGAGATTAGACTGATCCGACCTCGTCCCTCGCTGTGTGCCAACTGAACTCTTTTATTCTGATTTGCTGTTTTGTTCCATGTCTGCGAGGGTTTTTGTTTGTGCATGCAACCAAATGCAGATATCCTGTTTGTCTTCTTTGATGATGATGATGATGATGAGAGCTCTGTAATGAGAGATTGAGTGGAAGATTTTTGGTGGGAAAGAAAAAGTGTTTAGAGACAGGCAGGGAGAGTATTTTTGCACATCATCAGTTAAGCAGCGCTCTCCAGACACCAAATACTTTGATTTTCTTCTTCTTCCCCCCTCTCCAATTAAGGATAATTGCAGTGAGAGTAGGAGAAGAAGAGAGTTTTGAAGTCGGGAACCACCACGCAGCCTTTACTTACCTCTGACCCGCTTGTCTTGCGTTTGAATAATTACCCCCCCCCCCCCCCCCCCCCCCCCCCCCCCCCCCCCCCCCCCCCCCCCCCCCCCCCCCCCCCCCCCCCCCCCCCCCTCCTGGTAATTGTCGTTCTCCAACCCCTTCGTGTTTTGATGGGGCGAAAGGAGGAGGAAGAGAAAACTTGAGCTGGATAATAACAGTGCGTCGGCCGTGGTTGTGGTTGCTTTGGTGATTTCCTTCTTTCATTTAACTCTCGGGAGAAAAGCTGTCAGCCAAGCCCGGCCACTGGATGTGGAGCGGTGCTATTTTCTCTGTGTGACACCAAAGGTTAAGACAGAGGCTGATATGTGCCCACGACTTCTGAGACAGCTGTAAATACCAGGCTCCTCAGACTGTGGGTGTCTCGCTTTATTCAAATCTGGAGATGAAAGCTCGCCCTCGGTACACAAACACACACGGAGTCCTAATGGTTTTAGCAGAGCGCAGGGAAGGAAACAGAACCGTGGAGGGTTTCTCCGTCTCCTTCATAAGCCTCAGTGTCTGCACCCAAAGACCACACTGTTAGCAGCCAGCAGGGGCTTGACTTTTGAGCCTTATTCAACACACAGACCCAAACTTATCAATGAACATCTGTCCTGCTGCAGAAAACCTGTCAGCAGGACCAAATTAGCAATTTACAAATGTCACCTTCTGTCAAACAAAAAGAAATCTTCAAAGGTCACTGAAGTCAATTGAAACCGACAAAGGTATAAAAATGAACAAAAACAATGATACCCCTAGAAAAGACTGAAACTAATTTATTATAAGGACAAATAATGTGTGTCCTGTAATCAGCATCACAGAGGTCACCAGTTAGTCAGTCTGCCTGTTTAAAGGCTGAGAGGTAGTCACAGTGAAGACCATCTCCATCAGCTAAAAGCTAGAAGACCATCTCCATCAGCTAAAAGCTAGAAGACCATCTCCATCAGCTAAAGACTAGAAGACCATCTCCATCAGCTAAAGGCTAGAAGACCATCTCCATCAGCTAAAGACTAGAAGACCATCTCCATCAGCTAAAGACTAGAAGACCATCTCCATCAGCTAAAGACTAGAAGACCATCTCCATCAGCTAAAGACTAGAAGACCATCTCCATCAGCTAAAGACTAGAAGACCATCTCCATCAGCTAAAAGCTAGAAGACCATCTCCATCAGCTAAAAGCTAGAAGACCATCTCCATCAGCTAAAAGCTAGAAGACCATCTCCATCAGCTAAAGACTAGAAGACCATCTCCAATCAGCTAAAGGCTAGAAGACCATCTCCATCAGCTAAAGGCTAGAAGACCATCTCCATCAGCTAAAGACTAGAAGACCATCTCCATCAGCTAAAAGCTAGAAGACCATCTCCATCAGCTAAAGGCTAGAAGACCATCTCCAATCAGCTAAAGGCTAGAAGACCACCTCCATCAGCTAAAAGCTAGAAGACCATCTCCATCAGCTAAAGGCTAGAAGACCACCTCCATCAGCTAAAGATTAGAAGACCATCTCCAATCAGCTAAAGGCTAGAAGACCACCTCCATCAGCTAAAAGCTAGAAGACCATCTCCATCAGCTAAAGGCTAGAAGACCACCTCCATCAGCTAAAGACTAGAAGACCACCTCCATCAGCTAAAGGCTAGAAGACCATCTCCATCAGCTAAAGACTAGAAGACCACCTCCATCAGCTAAAGGCTAGAAGACCATCTCCAATCAGCTAAAGACTAGAAGACCATCTCCAATCAGCTAAAGACTAGAAGACCATCTCCAATCAGCTAAAGGCTAGAAGACCATCTCCATCAGCTAAAGGCTAGAAGACCATCTCCATCAGCTAAAGGCTAGAAGACCATCTCCAATCAGCTAAAGGCTAGAAGACCATCTCCATCAGCTAAAAACCAGAAACCATCATATCAACAAACCATGAAGCTTCTAGACAAAACTAGATCTTTTTGGTGAATCAGATCAGCTCTATGTTCACAGAAACCGAACACTGGACTGGCTGTGAAACCTGGAGGAGGTTTGGGTCTGTTCTGGACCTGCTTTGCTATATTGTATCTGGTACAGGATATCTAGGATCTGTTCAGGGTTCAATGAAATCTTAAACTATCAAGACGTTCTGGATCAAAATCTGTTGTCCACAGTCATACAATTTGGTTTTAGTTGCAGGTCATGGGTCCAGGATAATGATTCAAAACTCTGCTAAATTCATCATTGTACTAATTTAAGTTGCCTTCTATGAGCCCTGATCTAAATCCTCCTGGACAAATGTGGAAGGAGCTGAAACATCTGGAAACCCGTAAACCCTGAGACAGCTCAAGAAGTGGAATAAAATGCTAAACACCCGTTGACAGGTGCAGACGTCTCATTGAGACTCAGAGAAATCTCTTGATTGCAGTGATTGCCTCAAAAAATATGCAACAAAATATCAGGGTTATGGAAACAGGTATACTTAATAAAGTGGCCAGAGAGAGTGTGTGTATAAGAATCTAAAAATCAAAATACTACCCAGATACTTTGCAACATTATTATTACTTGTATATAATACACGTTTTAATCCGCCTTGTTACTTTTGCCTTTACAGACCAACCTGAGTCAGAAGTTATCCGTTTGCAGCAAACTATGTTTCGCCATCGGAGGCGCGCCCAAGGAGGTGGCAGGCAGCGCCACGGCCTTCTTCCTGCAAATCTACCTGCTCGATGTTGCTCAGGTAAAAGACAGAGTGCAAGAAAAAAATGTTTATGGTTCCAAAATCTGATTGTTCTTCTGTTCTGCTGTGCAGATCAATGCTTTCCAGGCCTCCATGGTGTTGTTCATAGGTAAAGTCTGGGGTGCCGTGACTGATCCTATAGTCGGATTCTTCATGACAAAGAGCAGATGGACCAAGATTGGCCGACTCATGCCCTGGTAAATCCTCAAATCACAAGAAACTCTAGAGCATGACAGCAAATTGAATAAATATGACAAAATGTGTTGACCAGTCAGCAACAAATGCATCAAATCCTTAAAACGGTGGTACTAAACTGTAAAAATCGGCAGCATATTCAAGCTAACGCTAAAAGTCCTGTCACTTTGAGTGTCATGATGAATTGGGGAGTTTTCAAAATCCCTAAAAGTCCCTTTGAAAGTTTCCCAAGAACGAAATATAAATGTTTATTCATGTGTTTACGAACTAAAAACTTCCTGCTTTCCTCTGTGGTTTAAATGCCCCCCTTCCCTTCCACACACAGTATAAAGAACTCTAATTTGTTGATGAATTATGAAACTTGACTAGTTTGGCTCCCTCGCTCTCACATGTAATTATGGTTGCAGCCTGATGCTGGTGTTTGTGCAGAACTTCAACAAAAACAGGCAGCGCGTCCCACTTTTGGAGGAGGATTTTGAAGCGTCTCTCAGGCTCTGCAGACTCACCTGAGGATCAGACAACTTCTGTTGTTTTTGACGCTCCCTTAGATGAACTAGACAGGCCGTTTTCTTTGAGGGTGTGGGCTGTTTTTTTTAACTTTTGATGCCAAACTAAGCAGTTTATATGAGTTCTGTTGTGATTTGCTGCTCGACTACATGTCATCACACACATCACTGTAGAGTTTTTGATGGCGGTGTGTATCTCAGCATCTCAGGGCTTTGAATTGTTACGTGTGACAATGTGGATTATTTGACATCAGCGTTCTTGTAAATCCCAAAAGGCTTTTTTTTTAAGCTAAGCATGTGTGTGTGTGTGTGGTATTTTTCTCCTGTCACCACACCAAACTGTAGATTTGGAGAGTGTCCAAATCCACAGCCTGCCACACACTCCGTTGCAGACAGATGCTGATGGTAAATCAGCTTTGATTACCCGCGGGAGCATGTAGATTTGTGCGTTTGTGTGTGTGTGTGAGAGTAAGTGTGTGCTGAACAGCGTTTGCGATGACAGAGCAAGACACTCCCTCAATTTTTTATCCTATTTGGAAAGTCCCGTCTGTCCATTCAGCAGGAAGCTGACATATCCACAGGCAGACGTTAAGTGATTTGTATCTTTGCCCTGAGATCTTAAGCATGGAGTCTTTGGGCTCAAAATGCCCCTTTGGGTACTGGACTGTTTATTATTTGTGACTGCAATCAAACTAATGGCAAGAAATACATTTTGAAAGCAGTTTTTCAAGATTGTATTTATTTGAGGAAGATATCTAGAGTATATGTTAGTGGGAAATGTTTGAATTTATTTTCTAAAAAGCTCCAGAATCCAAAGGTTTACTCACTTGAGTTGATTTTATTAAAACTTCATGATAGTCCACATTTTTCATTTTGTTCAAAGCAAAAATGTTGGCACTTGTGTCAGTAGGTTGGCAGTGAAAGCTTCTCACACACACCCTGGCATGGTTGAAATTTCCTCCTCAGTCACTTAAGAGGGTAGTAAATGTTACAACTGTACAAAGTAAAACTCAAATTATTCCTAACAAATTCCCATCCAGATGACATTTATGTTATAGTTCATAAATAACTAGCGTCATGTAATCAAACTGGCATTTAAAAGGTGACAATCTCTATAATGATTTAATATTTGATTGTTTTGATCAGGGCTGAAGTCGATCCAAAGATTTAACCCCAAAAAGTAGAAAAAAAGTTGATCAAAAATGTTTTTAGCTGTTATTTGGAAGTGGAATCCATGGTTTTTCCACAGTGTGCCATTTATAATCTATTTATAAAAATAACATTTGAATTTCAAACCTTGTCAAGGGAGAGCCTACAAAAAATGGTATCATGTGTAAAAACATAACCATCATGATAAAGGGGGAAAATTTGCAGAAATGGACATAAATGTCCATAAAGATGCATGAGGGTTAAAAGAAGTGAATTTTCCTTTGAACTAGTCTAGTTCTAAATTAACATGCTGAAATTAAAATGTGAAGTCTGCATTAGAAATATGAAAAAGCACAATGTATGTTCTGTGAGTTGCTGCTTTCAATAATGTAGGTCATGACATCCAGCTCGAATACAGTGTAGGTATTAGAGGAACGGCCTCACAGTGGTTTAAATTATATCTGGTAGAAATGACTTACTCAGTTCACATAGATCAATATTCTTCAGCTGCAGTTCCTCTGACATGTGGAGTTCCCCAGGGTTCCATTCTGGGCCTTCTCCTCTTCTCACTGTAGAACAGTTTCACTTCTTTGTCGATGATATTCAGATTTATTTTCCTATAAAAGTAAAAACCAATGATTCACTGCAACCTTTACTGGACTGTTTAAATGACACCAATACTTGGATAAACTCAAATTTCCTCCATCATGAAAACAAACAGAAGTCATCCAGTTTGAGAGAAAGGAGTCTGTAGAGCCTGACTCTGCTCTTGGGCCTAGAACCATTCAGTTGATCCTCTGTTAAAAACCATTTTTGACTCCTCTCTTAAATTTGGATCAAAAGCAGAGAAATGATTTCCCTATGGGGATGAATAAAGGATACATTATTATTGTTTTTATTATTATTATTAGATCAGTCCTCCCTCCACTGGCTCCCTGTCTGATACAGGGTTGACTTCAAGCTCTTTCTGGTTCAAGGCTCTTCACGGTCCTATCTCCAGGACCTTTTCCTGATCCACATTTCTTAGAACCCTAAGGTCAAATAACCACATTCTCCTCGCTGTTCCCAGATCCAAATTAAAGAGCAGCAAAGACCACATTAGATCTGCTCAGATTGTTAAAGACCCACTTCTACTCACTGGACAAACTGATTCTCCTGCACCTCCTTATGCTTTGATGCATATATTGCTGCTGTTAAACACTTTATGCAGCCCTGGTTGTTATATAAAATAAATTGGCATTGACAGTTAGTTACCTTCATAGGAAGTCTAAAGAACTTCCGAAGCCTTGATCTAAATCCCATTTGCGCCGAAGCTCTACGTCTATCGAACGCCTCAAACGAGTCAGTGAGAAGAAAACTAAACGTGCCTAAAAGCAGCTGCTTTAATTAGTCCTGTGGAAATTACTGGGACAGGTGTGACTGCATTCATGCAGGCAAATTGTGTGGGAAAGTTAGTGTTTGTGCACACGTGCCTTTGTTGCGTCTCCCTGAACACTGCCATCTTGCAGGAACATTCTGTCACATTCGGCTCTTTCGACGCTCCCATGACTGAGCGGTCAATACTGCAGCACCAGCGCTGTCAGCCGCCTTTGTCTGAGCAAACAATCAGGAGGAGGGGGAGGTGGCTGTGCTGGATGATGCCAGAAATGACTGCAAATAGCCAATGTTTGCTCTTTATTTTTACATTTTTTGCTATCCTGATGCAGATCAGGTCAAAGGTCAGTGGTATTTGTCAGACTCAGTATCACAGTACCACATGACAAGCTCCATTTTTTAAATCTTAAGAGGGCGGATGATATAATGCTGTCTGCAGACAAGTCATCCGGATGACCATCCATCATTTGTGGGTTTTAAAATTTTTATTTTGCAACATGCAGCTGTTCATTTTAACCATAATGATACATACCAGTTGTATACTTATGAATTATACATGGCCCACACGCTGTATCGCTCCAGGTTCTGAGAAAAGCACATCACAGCAGAATGGCTTCACGCTGCGTTTGCCTCAGTGTATGCTTCATAGTCAAGGTGCTTGTGTGTGTGTGTGCGTTTAATCTACATCTGTTGTGTGGTTGAGATATTTGGGGGTTTGTCTGCTTTTCTGCCTCCCAGGATGGATTCCTGCCTTAGTTAGAACAACACACTGGAATGTATTCAATGAAAAAGCAAGAGCAGCTATAGTTCACTATATTAGCTTTAAAGAATAATATTCAAAGCAAATATAGAATCTAATCTAAATATGCAAAGTTAAATCTAAATTAATCATATTTAATTATATAAAGTTAAATCTATATAATTAGAGTCAAATATATTGATAAATTTAACTATTACCAATCAAATTTTAACATATAAAGTAAAATCTAAAAATGTAAATCTGAATATTTTGAATCAAATCTAAAAAAATATGTATTTGAACATTGCAGGTTTAAACAAAAATATTAAGCTAACATGCAAAGTCAGACTGCTGTCTGGCATCTTTGAACGTTTGATGGTAAAACTGTGTAAATCTGTTTAACCATTTATCAACGTGCAGAGGCAACCCAGATAGAAACATTAATAAATGACGAGCAAGCAAAATGATCAAATGTAGCTGTGAAAATGCCTAATAAAGCAAAATGTAGCCATTAAAGTGCATCAAATGGCAAAATAAAATGCTTAATATGCCCAAATGTAGCTCCTAAACTGCTAAAATATGTTAAAATACAGCTGTTAAAATGCTTATTGTGGCAACATGTAGCCATTATAATGCTAAACGTGTCCAAATATCATTGTTAAAATGTGAAATATTTCATATATAACTATTAAATCCCTTAATATGGGAAATTGTAACCATTAAAATGCTAAAAGTGTCTGAATATTGTTGTTAAAACACTAAATTTTTCATTTATACAGCTGATAAATCACTTAATATGGGAAACTGTATTTATTAAAATGCTAATTGTGACAAGATGTAGGTGTTAAAATGCTAATTTTAGCAAAGTGTAGCAATACAATTCTACATGTGTCTATATTTCTATATGCCAATATATATCTTCTATCTATATTTAGCTGTGAAATTGTCAAATTTGGCAAATAATAACTATTTAAATGCTAAATGTGACAAAATGTGGCAGTTAATTTTTAGTATATTACTTTACAGTCTGCACCCCACAGTCATGCAGAGTGTTACACTATGAGTTTGCCTTCATGCCTCTGATTTGTTCTTGTTTGATAGGATGGTGGGTTGCACGCCCTTCCTGGTGGTCTCATACTTCTACCTCTGGTTCGTTCCTCCCTTCATCACCGGCAGGTTTTTCTGGTACCTGGGCTTCTTCTGCCTCTACCAAACCCTCATCACTGTGAGTATTCCTGCTCTTCGGACCGGGATGTTTGGGAGTTTTTAAGGCCTACTTGCTTGATATTTCACACAACTCAGCAGGACTTCACTTGCAGAACATGAAAGATGTCAGGCGGAAACGGGAGATGAAAGCCCCGAGAGACAAAACGCACAATCTTCAGATGACATGTTACATAACATAAAAATAAAAATGCTGGAAAACATGTAAATAGCTGTGTTTTAGGTGAAGATGATTATAGATATTTGATTCCAGGCTCAGAAAAGTCGTTTTTTCTGCTTTGAATTATGAGATGAGCAGCAGATTAGATACCCAGAAATGTTTAGATACCTCACCTCAAAGGGGAAGTACAGTTATTCACATTGCCTTTTCTTATTATGGTCTAGACCAGTACTTTCCTCTCCATCCTGCCTCTGCTCTGGGGTAAACCCATATAACATGTGCTACAGAGCCTTTAGACCACCGCAGCCACACTGTGGCGAGCTGTAACGGCATATAATTCTAACTACTTGATAAATATACAGCCAATCCTGCCAGGAACCTCTTGCCCTGTAAATGCCGGTTGCCACTTTTAGCCGCTCTTCATTGTTTCTGGCTGTGTGTTTGTGTGAAGTTTAGTCAGGAAGGGCCGCTGTAATCATTCAGAACATCACGGCCAGTAAACACAGGCCAGAATACGAACTTTAGTCTATTTATGTAATCAGCTGATGACGAGTTTCCATCAAATGCATCACTTCTCACCTCCATCTCTCCAACAGCAAAGCAGGTTTGATTCTATAAATGTTTACATCCAATAAAGTCCCTATAAATGACATTCTGTATAGGAGCAAGAGCTGAAAAAAAAAAGTCCTTTCACGGCCGCATTTATTTTCGTTGTGGCCGCTCATTTGGCCACAGTGCTGACTGAGCCCTTGTGTAAATTACAAAGTGAAGCTGGACTATGGTCGCTCGGCTATTCTCTGGGAGAGGTGGTGAGGAGGGAGAAAACAGATCTGAGGCCAGCCAGAGTGGAAAATGCAGAGATTGCTTTTGATAAATATACAGTGTGTATTTTGCATCTGTGTTTCCACCGGAACGTGCGGATAAAAGGCTCACAGCCTTTGATTGAGAGGCCAATTTTGTATATGCGGCTATTTTAGGCTGGACTTGAACGAGAGGCGTTCTGAGTTCTGTTCTGACGTGAGCAACGGTAATATTCTTTAAATATAAATTAGAGTAGAGTGTTAGGACCTAAATAAAGATGGACGTAGCATCCCTACTTTCTTCAGATGATTGTTTTAGTCAGGAAAAATGTTTACATGGAGGGGGCGGGGACCAAAACTTTATCTGAATAAACTGTTTGTCTTCTTTTAAAAAACAGAATAAACCAATTAAAGTTACCATCTTATAATTGAACAACGTAGAAAATATAACCCACAGATTTATCTAACAACTCAACCAGGTTATTACATAATGTCTTTCATTAGCAATAAACACTGGGGTGGATTTAGCTTCTTATGACTCAGCAATTACACCCACACCGTTTACACAGAGACTTTAATTAGTAATAAATAAACCATGGGAGGATTATATCAACAACTACATATTAAGTTTGCTTACAATCAAAAGAAAAGGCTTTATTTGCAGCTGCTCAAGCCTTTGACAGTGAAGTGTGATGTACATTGTAGTTTTATAGGAAATTTAATCTAAACTTGATTCATCCAACTAAGTTCCAAGCCCAACCTCAAAGTCCCCTTGTTTTCTAGGTTAGGATAAAGATTTAAACTGAATTTAAAGTTCAATAAGACGCCATAGCATCAGAATGACAGAGGGAAAAGATACAAACACCCTGAGATGTGAGAATTAAAAAATTTTTTTTAAAATTTTATTCAAAAGAAAAAAGTAAAAAAACAAAATATACATAAACATTTACGATACAAAGTTATGAAAAGGGGCAGAAGGAAGGAAATATCTTTTATAATCTGCCCCCATTTACAAATAAATTCACAAATATTCTAATCACCTTCCTGTTCTAGTTTTTTCAAAGTAATCACAGACATTAACTTTGTTTACATTTTCATAATTTCTGATATGGCAACAACAGAAGAGGCTGATCACTCTGCTTGCAGTGCCGTGCTGCATCATATGTGCACCGGATGTCGACGTTGCCATGGTTACGACTTAATCTCAGGCTAATCAACATGTAAAACTTGGACTTGTTCAGCCTTTTTTACACTAAAAGTTCTGCATAAAGGGTTTTCTGTATGTAGTTTTCTCCATGCACATGTGGGTTTTGTCCAGGTACTGGTTTAGCATCTCAGTTCGTCAGCATAACATGTTAGCTTAGGAGTGTGAGACAGTTGTTTGTCTCTGAGTCGACTCTTGTGACGGACCGGGGACACATCCAGGGTGGACTCCACCTCTCGTCCAGTAGGAAAAAGAATAGGCTTCATTCTAAGTTGATAAGTTATGACAACAAGCATTCACAGCTGCAGAAATTGGATGCAACCATCTTTAAAACACCTGCGTCTTCTCTACTCTTTCAAGATAAAACGTCTGCCGTGAAATACGCCCGTGACAGCTGAGACAGCCACTCCTACTAGAGTTTAACATTTTGGTTCTCACCATTTTGGTTTTTGGAAAGCACACAGTATAAGGAATGTCAGAGACACATGCCAAATATGTAATTACTTAGTATTAATAAGGTAGCCCAACCCAAAGGCTCATGCTTTAAGCTTCTTTATTTTTTGTGAAATACACACTGTAGAGGTGAGCATCTCTTTGTATTAAAGAGGACTATAAATCAAGATTAAAACGTTGTGTTCTGAACTAAAAAATAAGAATAAATCTAGGGTGATATTTTTTTAGAATTCTTTGCAATTGATAGCTGAAGCAGCTGCCCCTGCTGGCCACGAGAAGAACTGCATGAATAAGGATTCACCACATTGGCCTCACTTTTCAGAGCTGTAGATTAGTAAAAGTATTTCCTTCAAAACTAAATAGGTTAGCAAGCAACCACACAATTTGTTGTAAGCAATTTGAAAACAAGGATTTCCAGGAATTTATGCTTCCACACAACAACAGCTGAAATATTTGTGTCCTAAAAAGTGTTTTTGCTTCTATTTCAGTGTTTCCACGTGCCTTATTCTGCTCTCACCATGTTCCTAAGCACAGACCAGAAGGAAAGAGACTCAGCCACTGCGTACCGTAAGATTTATTTATCAGTTCCTAACAGACAACGCAGAACTCGTCTTATCTGCAGCTTTTCATTTGGACCTGCAGTGTCTAAGAGTTGGAACTGAAAGGCGGACGTTTGCTCGTTTGGTGACAGGAATGACGATGGAGGTGCTGGGGACTCTTGTGGGCGCTGCCATCCAGGGACAGATCGTGGCCAGCGCTCACAATCTGAAGCACTGCTCCACTCACAACACGTCAGCCGGTTACCTTGGAAACAGCAGCGGGGCAGAGATCGTGAGGAGTCCGGTGCACTCGCAGGACTACCTGTCACATGCTGTAAGTGTGTGTGTGTGTGTGTGTGTGTGTGTGTGTGTGTGTGTGTGTGTGTGTGTGTGTGTGTCTGTGTGTGTGTGTGTGTGTGTGTGTGTGTGTGTGTGCCAACTCGGGAGCTCAGGTGTGCTAAAAGTGGGGCGAAGAGTTGGTTTGAAAATAACAAGAGCTGTCATCAGCGTTCTTGCTGAACTTGGAGCTGCGGTGTGTGTGCTCAAGGTGGTTTGACTTTTGGAAGAAAAAACCCTACACACACACACACACACTAGAGGACACAGAATGAAAAGCAAGATTGTTCTAAATTGGCTCTATATTTATTGACCGTCTGGCAGTTTTGACGTTTAAAATAAGTTCAGGTTTTAACCCGTGAAACCTGTGTGATTGAAAGGAGTTGCCACTGTTTGATATCTGAACCCTGATTTTTGAGCCTGCTCCCAATTTTCAACCACAAAGGGGTGTTCCTCCCTCACACCAGGCTCCAAACGCAGCCCCAATGAACTGTGGGGCTTCCACAGTCTGCAAGTCATTAGGCCTATTTATGTTTCACTCAGAACCTCTGAAAGCACCCCAGAAGTATTGATCTTTCACTGGAAGGCAGCAGCTCATAGCTGGGAGAAAATGGACATGATAGGAAACAGCCGTGTCCACATTTTTGGTTTACAGAGCCGTGAATAAGCAGTGCTGCTTCTGAGAATCCATCATGGGAGTTTTTGTGTAAATGAAAACGTCCTGTGCTGGATTTTAGTTGCACCACAGCTATTTGGGTTTCCAATGATTCCTTTCCAATAGATTTTGGGTGAACCCTATCAGGGGGAACCCACTCACCACTCCCAAGCCCTCCGCAGCCACCCGCTACATTCTCCCCGCGGTCTCTGGTGAGGGTGGCACACCGTCTGGGCAAACTCCGTCTGCCCTCGGAAACGGGGAGCGTTTGATGTGCAGAAATAATAATGAACCGCTGGGCCGAGCCGCGTGGAAAAACAGCAAACAAACAAGCTGTTTAAGGCAGAGCTGTTCCTGCCAGGCGTGCAGTGTAAACAGTTCTGTTTGTATTTTTGGACTGAGGTTTCTTCCTGTTTGTGGTCCTGGATGCTCAGCAGGTTCTGCAGCTCAAACCAGTGTGACAATCTGCACAGAAAATCACAGGAAATCAATGATCCTCTTATGAGGAAAGGAACAAAGGAGTGAAACGAATGTGCAAACTGACACCTCTGTTTCCTGAATGACTGGATGTGTGTTGAAACCAAATCAATTTTTTAGACATTTGGGATCAGTATGAATTAAAGATTGTGGAACGTCTCAGAATAGACTCGTCTGTGAGAAGAGATGGATAGATGTAGGCCACGCTAACTGTTTATTCCTTCTCCCTCTGCAGAAGGAGGTGTACATGATCGCTGCCGGCGCGATCGGAGGAGTGTTCCTGATCTGCACCGTGGTGATGTTCCTGGGAGTCAAAGAAAAAGACGGTGAGATCTCTAATGACCTCACATGATCAATGGCGTCGTCATTTGACATGTTTTTTCTTGTAACAGCTTTAAGCTTTTTTCTTCTTCCTTTTGGAATTTTTAGTATATCCTGTTCATTTGAGGAGAAAATTAATTAATTCACGATTTAGGTTGGTTTGGATAGTTAGGCTGATATGATAGTTGGATAATAGCTTTTTGATATAGGGTTCTTCTTTTTTAAAAATTAAGTTTAAATGAGTATTTCACTGAACTAAGACTATTTGTGTTTGCTTTTTAATGATCTGCCTCACTCACATGTAGATAATCTGGAATTATAAACAAGTTTGAACTTCAAAATGTCTCTCAGAAGTCGTCGCAGACATCTGAAACCACCTCAGTTTGGGACTTTGGGATCTCACTCTGCCTCACTCTGAGAGGGGCTGGTGACATAACTTGTGATTGATTAGAGAAAAAAGGGATTTGGGCAATCCAGTGGCAAAATGATGAAAAATGTGATTAATTTGCTGATTTGTCACATGCAAAACTTCAGTCTTAACTGAAGATCTGCATAATATCTTGCAAATTTTGTGTTTCTCTTGCCAACAGACCACAGCCCAGGCTTAAGAAGGACAAACACAAATAAAGCTTTTATTAAAAACCGCATCATGTATGTGAGATGGTGTGGCCAGAAGGGGCAGTGGGGGTGCAGCACATTACTCAGGGTAGCAGTTGACCCTCTTGCCTCTGCACATCTGTCTTGAATCAGCTTGAAGTTGAGATTTTAGTGTCTCTGTTATTGTTTTTCTTGGTGTAATAAAGTTTGTAGTTGCATGTGTGGTTGCAACATTTAACTGTGTTCAGGTTCAGACTTTTGTTGCGTGAATTTTGCAACAAAACGAGGAAGCAATAGTCCAAATTCAGACTTGTTTAGGTGAATTTATGTTGTTTCTATTTTGTTGAGATTTTCATGAAAAGTCAGTTGCGTTGGACTTTTTTTAGCCTAATATTCACTCCTATACTATATGGTTATTGCATCATAAATTATGTGTCTAAGAGAGACGAACAGCATCCATTGACTGCAATGCAGAGGCAGTTCCAGTTGTGCCAGTGAGCAAATCTATTGCCTCGCCGTATGTTATCTGATCCGCTGCTCTTATATTTATTCTTCCAGATCCCTACGCCCCAAAGTCAGAGAAACAGATGCCTTTTTTCCAGGGCTTCATCCTGGTGATGAAACATGGGCCGTACCTCATTCTGACGGCTGCATTCCTCTTCATATCAGTCGCAATCCAGGTAAATAAACACCTGAAGCACTTTGCAGACACGATTCCAGAGATCAGTCCCGCATCCTGACAGCTCGATGTTGATTTGATCAATGCACTTACTGAAAGCTCACAGTTTAAAGCCTCTTTTGGTTTCAGGATGTTTTGTGAGCGATACTAACAAGGTGCAGGTTCGTTGAACCTCAGACGATCAGATTCAGATTACTGAAGCTCTACAAATGATCTGTTCTTTCCCGCACTTTTCCTTCTAATTATCTCAAGCTAAATTGTCAGCTGTGACTTGTGTAAGACTTGGAATGGGAATGAAACCGAGCGTAACACTGACAGCAGCTTCTTCATTTGGCATTCTGCAGCAGGCTGCTGACTAGACAAGGCTGCATATCTGAACGTGTTATCTCTGATTTCTGCAGCTGACGCAGAGCAACTTCGTCCTCTTCTGCACTTACGCCGCCGACCTGAGGGATCACTTCCAGAACATTGTGCTGACCATCCTTGTGAGTCACTGGATTCATCTCTTGTTCATCTACAATATTTGACTCACAGTAGATCACAAACAGTATGAGTAAAGCTTTGTGTTTTCCGACTACTCCATTTAAGTATTGCTTTAGGGAAATAGTCCCTCAGCTGCAAATCTCTAAAAAAAACAAACCTCTTCAGTTAAAGCATCAAAGCACTACTTTAAACCAATCTGTAGAGCGTTTTATCCCAAACTTCATACAAATTCATCAATCTTTATTTATAAAAACACCACAGCACATTGTCATAAATATAAAATATCATTATGAATGTTCAGTTCCTGTTTGTCTTTAATGTCCACAGGTTTCTGCAGTGATAAGCATCCCGCTGTGGCAGTGGTTCCTGCAGAGGTTTGGGAAGAAGACGGCGGCTTTTTGTGGCATCACGGTGAGTCTGCGCCATCTTGTGGATGGATTCAGACGTGCAGAACCTTTTCAAACTCTTTCGTTTTGTGTGTTTAGTGGATCATGCCGTTCACCATGATGCTGGTGTTCATCCCTAACTTGGTGGTAGCGTACGTCGTGGCCGTCTCCTCTGGACTCAGTGTGGCTGCATCACTGCTGTTGCCGTGGTGAGTGCTGATTTGATGTTCATGAAAGTGATGTCGTTTTAGAGGACTTGAAGTGTCGCCTGCTGTAAATCTCTCATACCATCTCAGGGCTCCATCTTTCCATCTGTTTTCCGGTCTCTTTTATGTCTGTCACCGCTCCCCTCCCTCAAATTACAGCCTCCCGTGGGGGCCTGTTTACTTTAGAAGGGCCCAGTTGTGTTTTCCTATTTGTGGGCTAAGGACAGCGGTACCGCCCGCTGCTCTTCATCTAATCATGTTATTAGCTCTGTAAATTTAGCCCACCAGTATATCAGGGCTCTTAAAGTAGTAATCATCTGCTGGCATCTTAACCGGTTCTGTGAGGAAATTAAAGCAAGCGCATTAGGCAGTGAATTTAGCAAAGGACACATGTTCACAAAATGTGTGTGTTTGTGTGTGTGCATCTGCAATCCAGGTCTATGCTACCAGATGTGGTTGATGACTTCAGACTGGCTAACCCCTACTCTAAAGGCCATGAAGCCATCTTCTACTCGTTCTACGTCTTCTTCACTAAGTTTGCTGCAGGGGTCTCCCTGGGAGTGTCCACTCTCTGTCTGCAGTAAGTTTCTAATCAGTCACACATACAGGATTAGGAAAAAAACATTTGTGTTTCAGGACCTTTTCACACAGGTCATTAATCGGAGCTGCAGATATTTATTCATGCACTGCTCTCATAATCTGTTGTTTTGAAATCTGGACTTTGCCTTGTGTTGTTGATGCAAAACCTGCTGCTGTACATTATGAACAAACATCTCAAATTTAGACTCATCCAAAGGATATTGTTCCAGTTTCTCTCCTGGTTACTTTTCAAGCTGGTTTTCTCTTCTGATTGTTCTGTCATGATGTTTTCAAGCAGAATCTTTTCACCCTTGTGTGCACGCAGGTTCGCAGGATATGAAACCGGCAGCTGTAAGCAGCCCGAATCTGTAGTGTACACCCTGAAGCTGCTGATCGGCGCCGCGCCCGTAGCCTTCATTATTACAGGCCTAATGATCCTGCTCCTGTACCCCATCAACGAAGACGTACGGCTCAGGAATAAAATCCACCTGGAGGAGCTACGGTGTGTAGAACTCATTAATGGACATCTGAGGGGGAAAGTCTGATCCCCCTCACAGATCGGCCTCAAATACAGCTGTAAAAAGATGCTCTGCAACTCTGACTCTCATTCTATGTCTCTGTGATACAGTAGTAGTATGAAGTAGCAGGCAATGTGATGCTCAAGTCAAATATTAGTATCTCAGATGTGAACTAAGCGCAGCACCTGAATTCACATACTCATGTGTGCAGTTTAAAGACTCTGAAGTTTTTTTGCATCTTATTTTTTTAACGTTCGTCCTTATTAATCTACATGCTCTGCAATGACAATGCAAATACGGAAAGCTTGAAACTTCCTCCTTTTGGAGGTTCCTTCAATCCGCGTGGATACAGAGAACCTGTGCAGACTGAGCCACGTTTGGTTCCTGTGAAGACGTCTAGAACCAGGACCTGCAGTTCTCTTGAAGCCAGTGTTTTCGTTCTCTGCTGGTATTTTTCAGGTTAATTTTCATGTTGGATTGTAAACCTCAGACCCAGACTCAGATCGTGACAGCTGTGGAAAAGATTTTTCCTTTTTTTAATTTCAGGGATGCAACAAGCTTCAACTATACGACCGAGGATGAACAATATGACAAAAATATCAACATGATTTATTATCGTCGCCTCTAATCCTGACTAGTCTCCACCGCAGAAAGACATTCCCACACGATGATGCTACCACCTCTGTGTTCGACAGTAGGAATTGAACCATTCTTGGTTGCCTTCGTGGACGTTGACTTTTTTGTTTAATCAAATCAGAGCATTTTCCTTGTCATTCTCTGATGACTGTTCAAGTGTAATTTTTTATTTTTAAAGAATAGTTTCTATTTGACCACACTTCTAAAGAAATATTTAACTACCACAAAGGAACTCTGGGTAATGCATCAATTAGCAGGCTGCCTGTCTGAACCAGACCCTTTACATGTACAGTGCTGCACCATCACAGACTTGTTTTTTTTTTTTTTGTCACTAAAATGATGTCAGATCAGCAAACAAATTTCAAAATCAGATAAATAGTAAGAAAAATGCAGTTTTCACATAATGATTTCATTTATTAAAGCAACAAAGCTATCCAAACCAACCTCCCCTTTGTTAAATCATGAATTAACTGTGATTAGTTACATTATTTAAAATTCAGTTTCATCAGGCCACACCCAGACCTGAATACTGCCACACCTGTAGGTTAAAGACATCACTTCAATAGAACCTGTCTGACATGACATAGGCTAAAAGATCTCAAAAAGCAACGCATCATGCCCTGTTTTAAAAAGTTTAAGAGCAAAAGAACCCTGAACATCTAAAGCACTGCAGGCCTCACTTGGTTAAGTAAAGGTCAGAGGTCATGATTCAGCAATAAAAAAGAGACGAGGTGTTTTCAGGCAAAAATGACCTCCATGAGGGAGTTCAAAGACCAAAACCTCTGAACAAAAAGAACACAAAAATCTGTTTTTCTTCATGTATTTTCTTGTCATTTTTGTTAATTACTTAACTTTGTTTGCTGATCAGAAACATTTAAGGGACAAAAAAACAAACAAAAAGCAGTCAAATACTTTTTACAGCACTGTATGTTTGTCAGTGGTTCCAGACGTTGATGCTGTTGATCAGATGGAAAGAAAGCAGCAGGTTTTTCTTTTTTTGTATTCTTTACATCTGTGCCTAGACATGATCCTCATAGTCATATACCATCAGCTGTGTGACTTTATACATTTCTTTATTATGTGTCCAGTAAAGCCAGGGAGGTCCAGGTGGACCCCAGTTAACTTGGAGAAGCACTGATAGGATGCAGCAAACTTCACAAATAAAGGACCTAGAGACTTTGGACTTTTATACTTAATAAATCTACCGATCCCTCCTCGGACCAGTTTTTGCTTCGTTACGGTGGAGAGCTGCGTGAAGATCGATGAGAGGAAAAAAAGCTTCCTTTTTGCTCTATCTTTACTTTCTGTCCATGCTATGAATGTAGCACATCACTGATGCTGGTGTCTCTCACAGGAAACAGAGCGTCGTCTCCAGAACCATGGAAGACTTGAGCCGCGTGTGAACTGGACATTTGGGGTGAATTCACAAAGCAAAGCCACGGATTCCAGCAATGGGTGCTGGAAGGTTGTTCTTTGGTGTATATTACACTGTTAAATACTGACTTTGTTTTAATGTAAACAGTTATTGTTTCATTCTCACATGTACTGTATAGTCGTTTCAAATGTATACAAATCATATAAAAAAAGATGGACTAATTTATATAAATGAATGTATATTATTTGCTGTGTTTAAACTCTACACTGTTATTTATTTATGATACATAATTAGACAGATTTATGATACGAGATGAATAAATGTTGTAAAGGCCGGTTGGGCTGAATACATTTGTGAATCTTGTGTTTCTTTCAAGAGAAGGTACAATGAAAATCAAATAAAACAAAAGTATGATTAGTTGAAGATTAAAAAGCTCTCCAAATGATTTAAAATCCCAAACAGCAGCATAAGGTCCTGTTGAGTGTTGCTCCCTCTTGTGGTCAGATGTGGTATAAACGAGAAAAACTTTGTCTTTCTGCCATCATGTTGCATGTATTGAAAATTTACCAGACCTTAACATAAAATAAGATTTATTTTGTATTTTTAAAGCAAACTATGTAACACAGCAGTGTTAAATTTGACATTTTTTAGGTAAAATTGATTTTTTTTTTTTTACACATCAATTCAAGATTCTGCTAACATCACATTTTCACCCCACACATGTATCCTCTCCAGTTTACCCCCTCATGTCTGGACTTCAAAACAATTAAAACATGTTAAACATCACTGACCGTTACTCTAGCACAAAACTGCATCACATTTTCCCACCGATTTCATTTTGAATCAGCTGAATCGAAACATTTCTTGTAAAAATCACTCATTTTCAGTACAAAAATATATTTGCAGCAGGACTGGTTTACATAGATATTCTAAATGCCATGGTTGCTCCATATGGGTTGTATATGACAGCTTTTATCTTAAGTTCAAAGAAAACAGAACAAAGCAAGCCTCTTTGGGTCTGTGCATCAGGAGTCACTACGTGGAAGCCTCTGTGGTTAATGCTGGATGTTGGCTGGGAGCTGGGCTGGTTGGACAAGAGTTATCTGGACTTCCAGGAGCTCGAAGGGTAACTTTTCTTTTCCCGTTCCTAACGGTCAGTTCCTCTTTGGGCTTAAATGTCAGAGGCACGAAGCCATCTGCATCTGCCACAAGCACAATCCACAGTGGCCCTAGAAAACAAATACACTCAATTACTGTTTACTTTTTGTTAGTTTACCTAAAACTGTAGCAGCCATAACTTGGTGTCTCATAGCTTAGGGATAGTTAGTCTTCGTCGACAGCAAACCAAAACACAACACTGGTAAGCTGATTTTGTTTAAACCTTATAATCTGACCTTGGCTCCTAATCACTTCCAATTATAGCTTTGGCACATTAACAGAAAAACAATGCGGAGCATGTTGCCTATGACGTAAAGTTACATATAAGGCATTCTTCATGGAATATATTTACATTCAACAGAAAAAAAAAAAAAAAAAAGAAATTAAGAGAATTTAACATTTCTGGTGGTGAGTAAAGCTCATCGTGGGAGCTTTCTAAAAATAAAGGCAGAGGGAAGACCTACTTAAGAGCAGCGAGGAGTTTCCTCAGAGAGGTTTCCATTAATTAACCCTCTACGCTCTATCACAACAGTTAATCTTACATGTAATGAGACTCAAGTGGCTTAGGCCACAGCGGACAGTGGAGTGGTGCACGTACCATACATCATCTCCACGATGGAGATGTTGAAGAGCTCCTGGAGGACCCCCAGACACAGCTTCCCATCACACAGCAGCACTGGCCTCCTCTCGTCGATGAACACGTTCTCTGAGAGTTGCTTCTTCATGTCAGCAGAGATAAAAGGGAAACTCAATTCTGACATCTTGAACTATCCTAACACACCATTTGTGTATTTATATTAACTGGTTTAGCTGCTACTTAAGCACAATGTAAATATCACCAACTGTAGATCCTTACCTGGCATGTGACGTTGACATACGGAGGTTCATTTGCAGTGGGATACTGATTCTGGACCTTCTTGCCGTTCTGTGTATAATCTCTGATTTCTGTAAGACACTGCTGTACATCTGCGAAGCGTGTAAACAGCCTCTCCATGTTGTGCACAAGCTGCTCCAGGCCACGCTCCTTGGCCGAGCCGGACATCTTCTCAGGCATAGGCAGCGTCGGCTCGGAGTGGATCTTCTCTGACAACTCGAAGCGAGGAGAACTCGCTCGACTGGAATCTCTGCTGGCCTGACCGGCCACCGCCAGACTGGCCATTCGGTTGACGTGGTCTATGTCAAAATTCTCCACGGTGATGGAGGAAGTGCTGGACTGGGCTCTGTCGGACCGCTCGACTAAGTCCACGGAG
Organism: Callopanchax toddi; assembly: GCA_006937965.1. Lineage (NCBI taxonomy): Eukaryota > Metazoa > Chordata > Actinopteri > Cyprinodontiformes > Nothobranchiidae > Callopanchax > Callopanchax toddi. The sequence goes on along the minus strand of SSNR01000055.1, from coordinate 1,906,767 downwards.
GTGGTGACGGGGCTGGGTTCGCTGCTCCTCACCTCCTCGACCAGCCGACGCCTGCTCCCTGGAGTGCAAACTACCCCCCTTCCAGGCAGCACCAAGTCCTTTATCCCTGGGCGCTCCCTGTCATCCTTTGACAGGTGCTCCGAGTGTCTCCTAATCCCTGGGCAGAAATTAGAAGAAGCTTCATTGTTGTTAGCAGAGGGGGATGGTGTGATTGGCGTCCCTCCATCGTATGTCAACTCTTTGGCTATGAGGCGAAGAATATATTTATCAGTGTTGGACGACGGGAGGAAGGCAGGGTCATTGGACTTCTGCCGGCCCACCATCATCAGCAGAACCTTGTCGTTGAGGAAGCAGACTCCTTTGGGTCGGTCGTTCTGCTGCAGAGAGATCTGCTGGATGTTGGGCATTGCAGACTGAGTGATACTGTACACAAGAACCATGTTACAGGTATTAGAAGCCACTGCAACCGTTGAGGCACGAGGATCAAAAGCAACTATATCGGGGACCAAAATCCCTGGGATGCTGACTTTGCGGGTGGTGGTGACCTTCCGCTCGTAGGTAACCAGAACGAGGTGAGAGCAGTCTTGGCCGGAACCTGTCACAGTGTCACGGCGACGCAGGTGGATAAGAGGGCTGGGGTCGGAACGGCGGTGCTTTGCCAGGAGATGGGTGAGATCAAGAGGACCAGCGCTGGGGATGAAAGTTCTCTCCGATTCAAACGATCTCCTTCTTGAATCCATAAGGCTATCATCATCTGGCACACCCTGCCCTTGAGGGGACTCTGTCTCTGCTGACACATCAAATGCCATGCCAGCATTTAAACCACATATTTTATCAAGCGGCAGCTCTGTTGATACTGCCACCTGAGCCTCCCCCGTGGCCTCAATCGCACAAATGTATCCCCCCACATCGAAGATGGGGCAGAAAGAGCATGCCACTAGACTCTTCTGGATGTCATTCCAAATGTAGGAATGAAGAGCACTGCCTATAGCCACCACCAGGCGGGTTCCATCCTTAGTCCAACAAGCACAATGAATGAGTCCGCTCCCTTTGATGTCTGCTTTTATCCTCCTGTTGTCTACTCTGACGGAGAACAACACAGATGTGTCTCTCTTCGTTAGCATGGCCAGAACATCCAGTTTAGGGTGCCAGACGCAGCCTTGAGAGAGCAACGGGAACGGCTCACTCATCTCACAGGTCTGCGTGCACAGCAACTTGTTCTGCTCAAGGGTGCTGAGCTGCAGCTGCCACACTGTAACATGCTTCTTGTGCTGCACAGCAAGCAGCGCAGGAGAGTCAGAGCAGCACAGCGGGCCCCAAAAAAGCCCGAAAACATGCTCAAACTGTCCAATTACGTTGGTGTCTCCAAACTTCACCTCTCCGTTGATGAAGTAAAGCGCTGTCAGGCAGACCTGCTTGCCATCTGTCCATGCAATCCCATGCACAGGGTGAATGGCTTGGTGTAGCGTGTTGAGTCCTGTCCTAAGCAGCTTTGCCTTACCAAGATCCATCCTGGAAAACACAAAGAAGCTTGTTGAAAAGAAAAACAGAATCAGGAATGAAGCATTTATGACAGAGAACTGTATCTGATCTGAGCACAGGAGTAGCTAGTGCTACCTATGCAGATTAAGAATAGCAAAAGCCTCTCTTGTGTCTCCTTCCAAGTACACGCTTTAATCCCTCCTGCCTGAGCTGAGGCTGTCGTGACGAACACCTATAGCTGCTTACGCCGGATGACCTTAACAACATAGTTAGGAACCCAGGGTATTAACAATACTTGTTGAGTGTGTCCCCACACACCACGTCTTTTTTAAGATACGGAAACATTAGGTCGTCACCTTCACAAAAAATAGATCTTTCCTTGGTGTGGTCCTGTAACCAAAATAAAAAAACTGTTTAAAATTAGATAAGGAAGATAAATATGAGTAACAGAAATACTAAAAAACTTTAAATGTGTGTCACAAAAAAACCCCCCATAAACTTTACATAAACATACACACACACATATATATATATATATATATATATATATATATATATATATATATATATATATATACACACATATATAATCTGCTGTTTTGGACACACAAGGTGAATTGCATACGTGGTTCAGAGACTTATTTAGGAATTTGCATGGATCTTGAAAATAAGAAGCTAGGTTAACTAGATGTAACATTTACACGTGATACGCAAACCAACACATTTAATATACAAAACTATATAAACTTGCAATTTTTATTTGCGCATACCTTATAATAGCTCCACCACCTCATCTGTAGGTCATAAAAAGCACAAAAAACACGTTTCCATCAATAACTTGGCTTTTTCTTTACCGCTTCAAAAGTATCTCCAACGTTCATCCAAAAACTACCCGGAAGCAAAACTAAACAAGCCGGGGTGCATCATGGTATATGTAGTTGGTTTATAAAAGAGTCGCTTTCACCCTTATTTGTTCTGATTGAAGTGTTTAATTAAGTAAAATGCAATTAAATTTTTTAAAATTAAATTAAATGAGCAAAACACACCCAGTGCTTGAGAAATTAAACACCCCATCTTGTATTTTAAATACAATTTTTCATATGGGTGAATCTCAAAACAGACTTTTTTATTTTAAACATTTAGTAAACTAACAAAAAAATTATAAATTGATAATAATTTAAAATAACCTAAAAACAACATTTGATTTAAACAAGTTAAGATATTTTTAATTTTACAATACAAAATTCCTTTTTAAAAACAATCACAATGATTTTACAACAAGGCAAAGAAACAAAATTATTTAAAATGTGAAAAATATACAGCACTTTGTTTCTTTTGACGAAAATAAGTTACTTGAATGTGCTTCCTGTGACTGGGTTCATTTTTACGGCAGGACAAGGGAACTCTTTTCGCCTCAACACCTCACGTAGCGTAGCACTTCTCGACGCTGTACAGTTTGTGTCTCGCGACAAAATAATCTTGGCTCCCTCTCACGGCAGGCTGAAAGCTGCGGCTCGATAGCGGTCGGTGAATCTATGGTTTCGACTAAGCCCGTCGTGTAACCGCGAAGGGGTACCACTGGTTGTAAAAAGTACCGATTAGGCTCTATGTTTTATAGTTAAACTTCGAAGTAGCACAGCCATGGGCGTGGAAGTCGAGACAATATCCCCCGGTGATGGTAAGTTAATGTAGCTGCTTGGGTTGCTTTTGATGTGGGGTGGGAGAGAGCTGATTGCGGGGGCTCGGTAGTTCCCAGGAATGCCGTGGAGCTTAAGAAATAGCTTAGAAAATATCAGGTTCAGAGACGAAGTAACAGGAAAGACGGCACGGAATTTTCGAGTTGGTATAATTGGAGCTTTCTGTAAAGCCCATTTTTATGTTACTACTCATCATCACTCACTGAGGCATGCATGGTATTTTTCCAGAACTATCCATTGCCCTGCCAAAATTAATCTGCAAGGGTATGTAAATTAAGAGTTTGCTAAGAAGGTAACACATCTTCAAATGCTTAAATATACAATCACACATTCCACACGTGTTCACGTTATTTTGGACCAAATACAGAACTGCAAGTATACCTAAATGGCTCCCAAAATGTTAATTCTTATATTCAGAACCCCCTCAGAGCATAATTATTCCTTTAAAAATGAATCTAGTTAACATTTTTAATATAAAGATGAAAGTGGCTGGGTAATTGAAGCATGCCTGCAGGGTTGTAGGGTATATTGCATTCCTACAAGGAACACTTCACCAGAATTATTACAGTCATCACTGAAGTGATCAAACAGGCAGTAATAACATTTGCTTTCTCTCATTTCTCAACAGGACGAACATTTCCAAAGAAAGGCCAAACCTGCTTTGTTCAATACATAGGTAATCCTTTATTTCTCCTTAATGGTAGTCATATTATCTAATGTCCTTCCTGTCTTTTTGCTGAAGAAGGAAATGTTTCCATTTCTATGAAAAATGCAGCATGAACTGCTCAGATTGCAAACTGCTTTTAGCTTTAGACTTAGAAAAACTGGGTAAGCCTCCACTGTCAGAAAACATCAGTTAGCTTTATTATTCAACAAAAACAGTCAATTTTATGGAGTCAGTCCTTTGACTTACAGGCCCTTTCCCTTTCCTGTTTGTCTCTTGTCAGAATGCCGAGTGGCGGTAAGACGCTGAGACATTTAGAAAATACATTTGGGCTGTTTTGTGCCTCGGGGCTGGCACTGCAGACAACTAGGTCAGACAGAAAGTAAACAAAACCTTAGTCAAATGTCATCTGTCGACTGCCCGAGTATCACATGTTGTTATGTGGTTATACTGCAAACACAATGGTACTTTCTCTGTGGTAAAAACTTGAATGTGTATTTTTCTGATCAGGATTATTATAACTATTGCCTAAAAGTAGTCATTTTAATTAGGCGTGCATAAACTTTCCTTACAGTATTTAATTTAGAAGAATTTTAGCCTTTATTAAGTACATGACATAAAGTTTTTGTGTTGATCTCTTAATCTTAAAGTCACCTAAAGCTTCCTTGTGTTGTTTCCCCGTTTTATCTGTTCTGTTGGTAAAATAGCCTGATCTTCTCAGTAAATTTATACCCATCAGCTCTGTTGAATTATTAAACTTCCTCCTGCTCTTCTGCCATGTTCTCATTCTGTCTGATGTCAAGATCACATTGTTGTTTAAACGTATCACATCCCAGCTACAGTGTCTTGTTTACAGAGTCTCCTAACAACACTTAGTAAAACGCTTCAGTTGTTTTTCATGTCTTAAATTGAACCACAACAGTGATTAAGCCCAACAGTGACTTCACAATAGATAGGACTGTTAATTTATGGGAGGAAAAAGCATAATTTTGATTAGTTTGTTTATTATTTAACAATTTAAAACCTGAAATAATAAATAATAATAATATAAAAATCTAGTTTTCAAAACGGAACTAGTTATGGCAAATAATATAATCATCTGTTTAATCCTATTATGTAAATAAATACCACTATAATATAATAAAGAAGTAAAATTGGCCCTTTCCAACTGTAGATCCTCAACTACAGGGCAGAAGATGTGTATAAGACTAGAAATAGCAGGTTTTTGATGAAAGTACTAATCATAATCCTGCATCTGGTAGCTTAAAGGCCAGAAGTAGTTTGATGCAAATTTGCAACAATAGTCTACAAGGGGTAAATCACAGTTATTTAACAAGATGACTCACTGAAATGGAAAAAAAACACTGCAATAATTTTTCTCTTTTTCAAGCAAAAACTGTGGGAATGCTGCAGTGCAGCTCATCAAAATAAAAGCATCAATTCATGCTTTGAACAACTCTGTCTGCACCAGACTATATATTATGATCTTTGTTCGTTTTACCAAATATTTCCATTGATATATATAGTTGTTTGTTTTGAATGGTAAATATATACTGTAGCAATCACCAAAGGTTTTGTCTTGAAAACACAGATTTTTGGCCCAAACTTTTCTATTTATGGGAAACCTCACCCACCAACCATCGCTTGATTAAAACATTGATTCATCATCTTGTGCTTTTAATGTTTTAGATTAAGTTTGTTGTCAGTCCAGTCAAGCCCTCGCCGTCTTTGCATGCCTTTGTTTTCTGACCAACAGGATTTACCCATAGGCTGCTGGTGTTTGGAGGCAGTGGCACAAAAAATAGAGCATTGAGCCAAAACACACCTTACTTAACAGAAAATAAATGGCTACAAATATATTATTAAATTTGTAGGAGGAGGATATTTAACAAAGATTAGAGAGAATAATAATAATATATTGCTGTTAAGTGGAAGATCTGTTCTCGTTTAGAATGTAGTTTTGTATTAAAGGCATACTTTGCAACTTTTTCATATTTTTAAACCTTTTTCTTGAGCCAGTCTGTGCTAATATGACCCTTTACAGGGTTAATGAACAGTCACATAGCCCCATCTGGTGCTTAGATCCAGAATACCACGATTGCAACATCTTATTCTCTGGTTCGGTGCCCCGGAAGTTTCACAAAGTCACGTGTCTCGCGAGGATTAGGCCAACCCAAAGTTAGCTGTTATGCTAGCGCCGGATTGTTTTTAGCTCATGATTCCTGCTTTTTTTTTCGATCTCTCCCTGCTTGAACACAGCTGATTTCTTTGAAGGAGTAAATAACCGCTCATGTAGAAAGCAGTGAAGGCTGAGGAGACATTTCAACAGTTAGATTTAAGTGTTTCTGAGCAGAAACAATGGTGCTAAGTTAATGTTAAGCATGGCAGTGATTTAAAACGAACACCAGGGGGAGTCAAAACAAGCAAAACTGCATCCTTTAAATGACTTCATGCTAATGTAACAACATAGTGCTGTATTTATGCACTTGTAGCATGTAAAAAGGCTTGAATGAAGAAATAAATTATATCCAGTAAACTGTGCTGTTTTGCGAAGACAAAAATGACAAAAACGTTGTTTCATTTAGGCTCAAGGGCAAGACGAGTTCAAAGTCCCTAAAGAGACGATGAGAGTTTAGTTCAGGACATTAGCCTGTCTAAGTTCATCCATCTGGCTTTTAGTGGACAACCACAGAGTGTAACCTCAGCTCAACCCTACTTTAGTGTTAGTTTTCCAGAAAGCAAAGACAAACAGTAAGGGGAGACATTTCCCAATATGTGATGGGATTTAAAACCACTCAGTTTCCAGCATTTAGCATTAGAGAGCTCCCCTCTTACAGAAACGCTCTTGATCTTTTTAACTGCTGCGCCTTTTTGGATCCTAATGTTCACCTCAGGGATTTTTAAACCTACAGACACACACATGCCAGAGCAAACAGACATGAAGATATGTGCATGACCCCACACTGACTCTGGTCAGAGTGGTGGGAGCCCAAATTAGCAGAAGGGTCACTGCCACTTGGTAGGTATCAGCTCTGACCTCAAAGCTGCAAAATTCTCATTCCAGTTTGTGTCATTTCTAAATGTGCTTGTGCTCACAGAATGGCAGCTCTAACAGCTGCAATCCTGCTGTCTCCAGCTTGTTTCTCTGTGCAGCAGACTCATCAAAGGAGGGAAAATGCAGGCCGATCTGATACGGGTCATTGTTGAGAAAAGAAAATTAGACTGAGAGTCGTAGATGGCGTCACTACCAGGTGTCAGTGGCAAACAGATGTTAGTTTCAAGTGGCATTAGGAGGGATGTGACATCATTTTTAAATTTGGTTGTCATTCTTTACCGTGTTTGTGTAATCAGATAAAGTAGTCCCCCGAGGACCGACACGTCGCGTCCTAACTGTGCTGGTCTGCACCAAAGATACGCAGCAGTTCTATTTCTGAGCCGAGGCGCGGCTGAGACGCGTGTCATGACATTGTGGAATACTTTATGAAGCAGAGATTACGACAATACGCTGAACTGCTACTGGTACGGCAAACATAAACAACCGCCAGTACATGCACAAGGAGCGTTTCTTTGTGGAATATTTTTGTAATTGAGCTTTTGGAAACAGACTATTCCAGTAAATGACTCACTTACTTACCCATTGTTGAAGAATTAAAAGATGATCCCACAAAACATGACGGTAGTTTTGACCAAATACAGTCCAAAAGATGCGCTTCATACTTCCTGTTCTCAGTTCCCGTGAGATATTGTGACTATTGCGTGATTTTGCAAGCTGTGTTCAACGGCGCTCCGCTTTGGGAGAGACCGAAAGACTCGCCTCAGATACGGCGCTAACTTCTCCTGTGACCCAAGCTTTTTAGAGAGCTGGGAGTTGAGCCACTGTTCCTCATTGAAAGGAGTTGTTTCAGGAATCTGATTAGGATGTCTCCTGCTTGCCTCTCTAGATGTTTTCCAGGTGCATCCCACTGGGAGGAGATCCCAGAGCAAACAAAGGACTCATTTTATCCTCTCACTTGGGAGCATCTTGGGATTTCCCAGGAAAAGCTGGGCTGTGTTTCTTGGAAGAGGAGTATGCTTCTTTCCTGGAGCTTTTATCTCTGCAACCTGACCTTGGATGAGTGGAAGAAAATGAATGAATGAATGGTCAAATCTTAAGAATAATGTTATTACATAGTCTCACATCATGATCTCACACAATTTAATACTCAGAGTATGTTATTATGAATGACTTAGCTATCAAAGCACCACCAATTTTTTTGCGCAGTATCTGTAAAATTGACTGACTTTAGAACAATTGTTTAAAAAAATCTATTAACTGTTGACTCAAAAAGTTAATCAGTTGTAGAAGTACATCCAGTTATTATTTTCTGAGAGTTTCATTAATATACATCCAGTGATTCATGAGATTTTTTGCAAATAGACACAAAAACATTAACACCTGTCATTTGAGTCCTTCTGGTTCTCTGAAAATAGTGACTCTTTATATCCTGCCTTCGATAGAATTAGAGTAACTTTCAGATCATTAACATGTTCTGTGCTCTTTGTGTGTATTTACATTTGCTCTGTTTCCCAGTTACTTCATTATAAAAATAAAAAACAATCAGGACTTCAGTCTATTAAGACGTCTGTGCCTGCAGCTGGGAAACAGGCTAACACAGACAAGTCTGCTAGACGGATACCTTTACACACATCTCATTTCATCCACACTTGAGCCCGAGGGGGCTGCTCTGCTAGATGAGGGGCAACACAGGATACAGTAAACCGAGTAAAAATAGCCCCACCCCTCTGTGGTATGGCTCTCCGCCAGCCTACTACCAAGTGAAATCCTCTCATGAGGAGAAGGAGAATCTGGGATCCGACCTCAGGAAGGGACAGGCCTTGCCGTATTTTTGCAGACCCCACCCAGGCTTAACTTTACAAAGAGTGATAACAGAGCTGTGATACTCCACTGGTGGGGGAGTCGATAACAGAGATTTAGAGAGCACCCTACACCCTTAGTGTAAATGTCAATTAATTAATAATTAGTTGAAATATCAGAAGCTCCATATTTCTTTTGACATATTCTATTTTTTTTTTTGTAACAGTGATATTTCCTTTCTCCCTTATTTATTTCCTCTAGCTGGTTTTACAGTTAGTCAATCAGTTAACTCTTCCGCTTGGCTCAAATCCACAGAGATATGTTTCCTTATGAAAACAGGAAAGATTGCAGATTGTAGGTATACAGTATCTCCATTACTTCAGCAGCCTTTCCAAAGACTGACACCCAGACCAATCATAGGAGTCAACCCCAACACCCTCTCTGGCTTCCTGCTGGTGAACAGGAGCCAGCCACAGTTCGAGTAAAACACCTGCAGAAACCGAACCCACTTTCTATACACTTGTTGGCAGAAGTTGCCTTAATATCTGCAACTCAGACAACCTGCAGCAGGTGGTATTTGCGTCAGTGTGTGAACCTGATGACTCTGTAATTGGACAGGGCCCAGGCTGCTGATATATGGGCTACTGGGAGTTCTTGGAAATGATGGACTTGCTAAGTTTAGGGCACACGAAAGAGGAGAAGCAGTACAGTATCAACATTCATGTGACTTGATGAGGAAGACACCGTAACCAAATTTCAGTTGACACCAACTTTAAACGCTAAGTATTCACACTTGTTGAATTATGACAGAGAAAGACAACTCAAAAGACAGACACAGGGAAAACTGCAACTACAACAAGTGGGTGTTGGTTAGTTTTTTAGATGCTGCATTTTCTGGAATCTCAACTGAAATATGTTGCTAACATAGAATACTTGACAATTACTTAATCAGATTGATATTAAATGTTCTTCAATCATAGCCAGGAGAATCTTACTAATGTGCAGTGATCCTTTATGTTTTTATTTGTTTTTAATTGTGTTTTATTTACTGTGAAGAACATTTGTCCTTTGCTGATTATTTTAAAGTACTTTATGAATACATTTGGATTGGATTACCGGTCTTTTCAAGATTTTTTTGGGACATTGTCTGCATTTTCAAGTTGTTATATCAATTCCCCTGTTATGTGTGCCCTAATCTAAAAAACATCAAGAACAACCAGAATGTGGAAAAACGTCATTCCTCTGCAACAAGGCTGCTAAGTTTTCACTAACACACTCCTACAAAACCCACCTAAACCCAAGAGTCACTTAACAAATTAACAAATAACTTAAATGTTTATTTTAGGCACTGTGTTGCTAAAAGCCCATTGCAAAAACAAAACATATCCATGACCTTTTGACTAAACCTATAAAAAAAAGCCACATATATTAGTTAAGTTGTATTCAAATGATGTTTTGACATTTCAGTGTCTGTAAAGTAGAAAAGAGGACATGTGGTAGGCAGAAGAAATATAGCAACATATACAAACTGTCTATAATAGATGAATAGTTTCTGAAAGTTATTTTTTTAGGAAGAGAAAAAATCAAGACCTTAAACAGAACCCGAGTCAAGTTTTCACCAATAGCTCTTTGGAAATCATCTTTAAAATGTTATTACATTTATAAAACTGTGTTTTCTTCTGTATTTATTATAGATTCAGCTAAATAAATCAGAAAAATGAGTCAGACTTCTGGTTATAAAGTGCCCGAAGAAACAGTTTGATTCAGATTCTTTGCCAAATTGTCTGTCGTGTATAGACACAACACTGACTCATCTCTTGGGTGTGTCGCCTTTTTGACGCTTGAATGATTCATAGGTCAGCATTAAGAGTCTTAACAGACAAAAAAACCAAATCCTCTGATAAGTATCTTGTGTCTAGTGGAGGTATTTAAAAATGAACCTTTCGTTATACCCAGTTATGTCCTACCTAAAAAGCATAATACCTAAGCTAAAGTTCTTGGAATAGCTTCCTATATGCAGAGTCGTTGCACAAGAACACAAACATTAGTAATGATTTTTTTCTTTTTTGCCTTTTAAAGTTAATGAATCATCAGAGGAATAGAACATTTCTTTAGAGGAAGCTGAGGGAGAGATGCTAGATCTAACCTTACAGGGACAGAATGTTTTCACAATCTCCACCTGAGTGAATCGACACAGTGAGTGAAGCAGGAGAGACAATGTTGCTGATGGCGTTAAACAGCACCTTGGGATTTCCTTTGCTTTTAATGCTTTCAAGCCTGAATGAACGGTCACAGTTGTGAAGGAGCAGATTCCTGTGCTGCTCTGTCTTTGTTCACCCTTTTTCTCTGTGGTCTAGATACATGCATGTAATGGCCTAGTTAACTTTAAAAATAATCCACCAAACCAGGCCAGCGCTTTCTCATTCACATAGCTTTTGTTCGTCTCAGTAAATGAAACCAAGCCAAGAAAAGAAAGCACCAGAATAACTTGCAGTATGACCTTTTAGCAGGCCAGTTATGTGGATAGTGTTTATCTAATCTTATAAAGATGTTGATGTGTCATTTCTTTGACAGGTATGCTACAGAATGGGAAAAAGTTTGATTCTTCTCGAGACAGGAACAAGCCCTTCAGGTTCAGGATTGGACGAGGTGAAGTTATTAAGGGCTGGGAGGAAGGAGTTGCACAGGTAAGAGCAAAATGTGCAGTTATATTTTCATCTTCTAACAATAGATAGATTAATGTTTTATTAAATTAATTGTATTTAGGGCTAAAAGTAATATTTACTATTTTACAGTTGGTTTCTTTGGTTGCTTTCTGACAACAGCATGTTCAGTTTGGGACTTTTGTTCCTGCTTGATGAGCTCACACTAATTGTTTAGTTGTAGCCTGTGCTGCATGTCCACAAAGACCCAGGATCTGTAGCTGTGAGGTTTAGATTGGTCCAGTGCTCTAAAGGACTTCATTTCTTTTCATGTTCTAGTCAGTTGCCATGTCCTTAATTTTTCATATTTTCAACTGCATACATAAATAAAATCTTTTATGAAAATCAGAGCAAAATTTTTAAAATTGCAGATATGTGGAGCATTTTTCTGTGTCAAAGTTTTATAAATGTTTCAAATGATAGTTCAGTTCTAAACTGTGATATATGGGTTGAGTTCCACAACATATGTTATTCTTCTGAAGACCCTCCTTCCTCCTATAGGCCCCTTTGAATTCTCTCTGACCGGTGACATTTTTCAGCCAATAGAATTCAAATTTCCACATTGTCGGCTGTCAGTCAACGTGCATGCCTGTAGAGGTGGGGGCAGTGCGCTCCCAGGACGCTCCGTGTCTTCCTGTTTCCAGTCTCGGCCGGTCATGGAGAAGTCAGAGCTAATTTCTACAAAAAGTTATCCATTCCCCGGCTACTGAGGGCTTTATTTGTATTTTTTACACTTTTCTCCACACAGAATGGCAAGGCTTGCCAAGGACATGTGTTTATTTTGGTCAAGAATTCCATTCTGCAGCTTCCCTGTTTCAGAGTTTCATAAGCACAGTGTGACAGTCAGGTCTCATCAAAGCATCTTACAGCGTGAGAACATGATTTGTGAGCTGTGAATGATTGAACCCTGCGATGCAGTTGTACAGTTTGAGCAGGAGCTGAGAGCCACAATGCAGTTTATGACCAGTTTTAGAGATGGGAGTGACGTACCATGTGCATGCACGTGTAGAGGTGGGGCTATAGAAAGCAGGAGGAGAGGGAGAATGGATGTTTTGGGAGGGGGCGTGGTACACTGGATTGAAAAAATGTTCTTTTGCTGAAATGCTCCACATATCACCTTTCACTCAGACCTCCCTCTGACTCTCCAAGTTACTGAAGTTACAATTTAATAAACTGTACAGACATTTTTCTTGTAGTTGGATATAAAGTTACTCAATTGTTTAAAGAAATCAGAATAGTTATTTTGGTCATTTTTGAAACTGAGATTTTTAACCAGCGTTATCAAGCTGGAAATCACTATCCAGAGACTGCAGGCACTGGTTTACATCAGCAGGAGGCAGTGTTGAGCTGTTCACTGGTAAATAAAACTTATCATGAGACCAAATCTATCACACTAGAATCAACATAGACATAAAGACATCAAAATGCATGGGCCTGTTCAGGAGAATAAATATATTTTATAACATTCAGACATTACTTTTGAGTAGAAGGGGGGAAATGCATGCTTGCAAAATAAAATCTGTCAAAATGATTTAATAATAATATTTTTGTCTTGTCAGTTACATTGTTTTGTAAAGTTACTTTGTTTTTGGGATAATTTGGAGCTGAAAATAAAATGCACATTTGATTTGTTGTGCAGCCCTTGTTCAAGACCGTCAACATTTCTAGTTAAAAACCTGTTTTTCTCTCCCATTTGCCTCAGATGAGCCTTGGCCAGAGGGCTAAAATCACCTGCACACCAGATATGGCTTACGGAGCAACAGGCCACCCTGGGGTCATCCCGCCAAACGCCACGCTTATTTTTGATGTGGAACTGCTCAAGATCGAGTGAAGGTCGCTTTACAACACAAAGATGAAAGGTTTAAGGAGGCTGCACTTACCACATCCTGTTTCTGCAGGGAGACCATACCCAGTTGCTGCCTTCTACTTTCAACCTGCTTCTCTCCTTTTATTTTAATTTTCTACAGTCTTGTTCAGTTCGGTATTTAAATGTAACTTCTGCTGCTTAATTGCCATCCTATCATCACAGAATCTGCTTGATGATATTTACGCCCTGCAAGACTTTTACACATGTACACATTTTGGTTTCTATTTAAGTTTTTTGGGGGGTTCATCCCATGTAGATTTTGTCAGGAAGAAAATCTTTCAGCAGATGAAAGTCAATACTGCAATTGAATTTAAACTGCCTTAGAATTGTAACCACAAAGGACGGGTATACACAAGCTTAAGAGACAGCATGTCCTCTCTGTACATTATCTGGGCATTATATACCACTGTCGGCTTCACCACCTGGATGAAGGCTCGTCCTGCTGAAAAAACACTTTGCTGTTCGGTTCACTTTATAATCTATATGCACATTTACTGTGTACCCATGACATTTAACCCAATGCTGTACAGCACTCTTGAAGAGCCATTACTACTGCAACAGTTTACTGACCAACTCCTGAATAAAAATGGCATGTACCTTGTTGAGACCGCTGTGATCTGTTTAATTAAAACTTCTTTGAGTAAAAACAAACCTAGAAGATTCTTTGGCTTCATCGCCATCTAGTGATGTACTTTGTGAAATACATCTGAGTACATCTTGATAAATTATTTTGTCCACTGTAGACAGCAGTAGTAAAGACCTCAATTAAAAACCATAGGACATGTCACACCTTTCACCATAGTGTCCTAAAGCAGAGACTGCTATAACAGAAAAACTGAAAAAACTTAAATTTCCATCCACTTTATGCAAAATAGTTTTATCAGAGTCTATGAGTCAAAAATTGGCATAAACAGAATGCTTTACAGGTGAGTGAAATCCTTGAAAATTTTGACATTTTCAGTTGAGATTCTCAAGGTTTGGAAAAGGCTTAAATTTTTAATAAGGTGCTTGAAACAAAAATAAATTAGTTTGATCATAAATATCTATGTGACAACACAAAGAAGTTAAACATATGTAAAAAAAAAAACCCTTAAAACACTGATCGTATCCTGTTAATATACTGCAGGACTTTTCTATTATTGGACTTTTTTGTTTATCATAATGCAGATTTTAGTAGAATTGAATTGAATCCCACATTGGAATAGCTACTGTACCACTGAATCTGACAACAGGGGATCAGTTGATTTATTGAGTATGTGTTGATTTTAAATACATATACTGTATGACCAAGTTTTTGGAAATAAATGTTAAAATATCTTTAGAATAATGAAGAAATATAGATTGTGATATTTATTCTTGGAGACTGCCATAAAACTATTCCAAAGAAAGTGTTTAATATTATCTACTTAATAACAGAATGAGGTCATTATAGTGTTTTATTCTGAAATTGTTTAATTTGATGCCCATTGCATGGTAAAAGCTAAGTATTTATGCAATCTATTTCTGCATCATGTTTGTTACAATAACATTTTATATATTTTTCTTCCGTGTTATGCTATTATAGTGTATTAATGAGGATGAAGATGTAATTTATTGGATTTACTACCAAGAATACATTAATAAAATCTACAAAGTACAAAAAAAAACAAAAAAAAACACAAACCCGTCAACATTATTAACTTCCGGTGCTTAAGGTCAAAGTTAACATCTTTGGCTTGTGATTGGCTGATTGTCAGTGTTCTTAAATTTCATTGGACAGGAAGCTACACGCCTTTTATCAACGTGATCGATCAAAACAAACGAAATATACAAGGTCAGACATTCACCGCTAAACATTTATCAGAATGTGTTGTATAACAAAACCAAATGCTAAAATAATCATTGTGGTAAAGTCAATGTAGCGCCTACAGCTAATGCAGATAGCTACATCCGTTTAGCGCTTATTGTTAGAAAACAAGCGCTTAGCCGTTAGCCTTATGCTGCTAGTTTTGTTTCTCCTTTTTGTTGGTAAAGTTGTCACAAACTTCCTTTCACCCGAAATGTCATTTGGTCACCGCATTATAGTGTGGTTGTAATGAATTTGCTACGCCATTAATTTATTGTTGTATACGTTGTGTTGCTTTTGTTTTACCTTAGACTTACAAAAATGCTGCTCACTTAGCTAACGTAGCATTTAAACGTCATACATGAAGCGTTTTTCTCATTTAATTTAAATAAGCTCATCAGAATCTTCAATAATTGTTTTCTGGGTGATTTATTTACTGCGTAGTGTATGATCAGCTTCACAGTCTTTTATTTTCTCTGCTTCTACATATAGCTGTGTAAAAAGTAGTTTCCCCCTCACAGATTTCTTCTGCTTTGGCTGATTCTTCACACTGAAATATTTCAGATCAGCAAACAGTTTTTAGTATCAGGCAAAGATAAGCTGAATAAACACAGAATGCAGTTTTAAAAGATGTTGTAATGCAAAAAAGCTATCCAAACTATCCTGGCCCTCTGTGAACAAGTTTTAAACTCCTAAATATAAAAACTGGTTGTAACTCTCCAGTTGACAACTACAATCAAAGCAGGAAAACACTTTTTCACAGCACTGTATTACAATTCTGAACTGTTTGATTCTTTCTACTTGTAGATTTAAGTATTTCCACCTCACCTCTACTGATGTTTAACAAATGCTAACAAGTGAAAGCAAGTTGGATATAAAGAGGTAGTGGGAAATAACTGAGAGACTGCTGAGCTGTTGTGGTCACTGAATGTTACATGCTTTGTTTTTTTTATATTCTTTCTCCTCTAACAGGGCAGACATAGTGTTGGGTCATAGTGTCTTACTATGTCAGAGCAGATTTACTCTAAGACAGGAAAAGTGTGATTATACATTTCCTGTTGTTTAATTGACTTAATTGAATTTTAGCACTTGCCTCATCTGCTCAACCTGCAACAGAGTGAGAAGAGGGGGATGGACAAAGTGGATAACAGTAATGGGAACAGCCCAAGTAGGACAAAACATTAGTGAAAAACAATCATGAAACAATTAAAAAGGGTAAAAGGCAAACAAACAAAGGTATTAATCTCTGAGCTGTGTGCACAGAAAGCAATTATTATTCTAGCTGACTTGTGTTTATGATTTTATGTGCTACTATTTGCCTGTGTTATGCCTATATTTATGTGTGCATCTACTTCTATGGGTTTTTGTGTGTGTGTCTGTGTATATGTCCAATATGGTTGTTAAGTGTGTGTTTGTGTAGGTGTGTATGTCTGGGTCAAAAGAGTGCAATCACATGATTATGTAATAATTATGACTTCTTTACACTTAATTTATGAGCATTTTGTAAACTTTTTCTCTTTTTGTAGGCTATCCATGTGTGTGTGACTGAATCTATGTCCAGTATGCTGACGGCACACAGGGCATGTGCAGTACTGGCTGCCCGCCGCTTGGTTGGAGCTTCCGTCTCCTCATCCTACACACAAGGCTCTCAAGTTCATACTTCAGTGTCATGTCAGGATCGGGCTGAGCTGCGTCCCGAGTGGGTCAGCCTGGCTAAGAAACAGCTGAAGGGAAAGAACCCAGAAGATCTCATCTGGCGCACGCCAGAGGGAATCAACATCAAGCCTGTGTACACTAAGACAGACTCAGAAAAACTCGCTGATGAGTTGCCAGGAGTGTTTCCTTACACTAGAGGGCCCTACCCCACCATGTACACTTACAGACCCTGGACAATCAGACAGTACGCTGGCTTCAGCACTGTGGAGGAGAGCAACAGGTTCTATAAAGATAACATTAAAGGTAGGCCGTTTTATTGTTTTCTGACAAAACACTCGATATTTCATTGTAGGTAACATAAACAGGGTTCCTTTTTTGGATGTCTGTAAATATTTATCCTTGATCTTTTGACATTTCGCATTTTTACTGTAAAATATTAATGTTGCAAAAAACAGAATATACTATATATAATTTTAAAAATTTGAGGACGTGTAATCAGATTTGCTACAATGTTGTTTCATATATTAGTTTAAACAACTTCATCTCTTATTCTTTATAAAACTCAGGAGTTTATTTATGGTAACCCTAAAAAGCCTAGAAACGTTGAATAATACTTTAAAATGTCTGAGTAGCTCTCAGACTGTTTTGGGGGAACTTAATTAATATATCTACCAGAAGTAAACATTTTATTCAGATGGCTTTAAAATAACTTATTATAATCCAAAGAGTTGGTAAAGGTTTAAAACATGGACATACTGTGTGTGGCTTCTAAAGGCTCTGGGCTTTTAGTGTTGATTGAAGATGTAACAGAAGGGGGCAGCACCTGATAACACTGAAATACTGGAAAATAGAATAAGCTGCTCACATTCAATTAAATACAAGGAGAGCTCTTTATAACACAGGAAATCTGAACAAAAACCAGAAATCTTAAAAAAAAAATCAACCAGTCGTTTTGAATCCATCTCTTCAGGTTTTAAGAAAATTCCCTATCTACACTATTCCCTTTTCTCATCTTTAATTTGTTCTTCTTGTTCTTCCATTTCAGCTGGTCAGCAGGGTCTTTCTGTGGCGTTTGACCTCCCGACGCACCGCGGCTATGATTCGGACAACCCCAGAGTCCACGGGGATGTCGGCATGGCTGGAGTAGCTATAGACACAGTGGAGGACATGAAGATGCTCTTTGACGGAATCCCCCTGGAGAAGATGTCCGTGTCCATGACAATGAATGGAGCCGTTATCCCCGTGTTGGCCATGTTTATCGTTACCGGAGAAGAGCAGGGTGTTCCTAAAGAAAAACTAACTGGCACGATTCAGAACGATATTTTAAAAGAGTTTATGGTTCGAAACACCTACATCTTCCCCCCGGAGCCTTCCATGCACGCCATTGCGGACATATTTGCTTACACCTCCAAGGTATGCAACACGAAGAAAACTAGCACATTCTTTTTGTAGATCACACAGTATTATTATTATGCTGCAGTATTTAAAACGATGGTTCTCTGACTGTTCCTCAGAACATGCCAAAGTTTAACTCCATATCCATCAGTGGTTACCATCTTCAGGAGGCTGGTGCCGATGCCATCTTAGAGGTAGCTTACACCATTGCTAATGGTCTGGAGTACTGCCGGACGGGTCTGAAAGCAGGTTTAACCATCGACGAGTTTGCTCCAAGGTACTAAACATCCTAGATTTATTATTTGTTAGCAAAAAGTTTGGGATCCATTTGAAATCTACATGAAATTAGTATGTATCACTTATGGAGGCCTGTCTTAGGTTATTGTCCTTCTGTAGGATAGAGCTGGACCCAATCAGTGACTGTCCACAGGCAATGTCTCACAACTCAGCAATATTTACAGAATAGACATTCTAACCCTAAGGTCTGCCAGGCTAGAACTGCTGCAGAATTTGAAGAAAGCATTCATTGCTTCCATTAGGATCTTAATTTTTAACCCTGATAGCTGCATATCTTATTTGCTATATTTCTTATTCAGATTAGTTTCATGTGTGTTTCCACAAGAACATTTCTAGGTGATTCCAGTGACTTTAGCACAACCATGCTGCTTAATATAGCTTGAAGCCAAGATATTAGCTTAGCTACTCATAATACTTAAACTACAATATTAACTTACTCAGTCACAGGGTAGTTTAAAGAAACCTTGATACAGAAATTAAAGATAAAGCACACATTCTGAAGTTTTACCTGAAAGTATTTTAGGCTCTTTAAGGCCTAAAGAAAGTAAGTAAGTAAGTAAAGTTTATTTATATAGCGCCTTTCACAGATATACATCACAAAGCGCTTCACAACACAATCAAAAGAACAAAACTGAGAAAACATTGAAAATAAAAAACAAAACGGAGATTTGTGCATACAGGGGATCTACATTGTAAATGATGAGACTTGGGCAGAAACATTGGGGCAAACTTCAATACTACATTGTAAATGATGAGATTGGACATTGACTTGGGCTAGAACTAACTATATTTGGGCCAAATAATAAAAAGGAAAAAACAAAAACTGGGAGCAGCAGAGAAAGTAAACAAAAGGGAGGGAGTAGCGCAAACTCTGACAGTCACAAAAAACATAAGACACGTGGTGGGGGGAGGTGAGGAGCCCTACGCCCTGGCCTTCAGACCAAGTTTGCAGGGAGGGGGGATTAATAAGGTCCAAGGCGAAACGTTGAATGTTAGGAGGTGTTTGTGCGTCATCAGTAACATGTGTGTGTTTGAATCAGTACATGTGAGGGAGGGAGGGGGAGGATCCACGCTCAGCTGCAACTGGACTGTTTGTTTTTTGACTTCAGCCTTTTTTCAAGGCCTGAGAGGGGAGTCGAATTGAAAATAACAGATTTGTTTTGAGCAGGAGTGATAAGGTTCCACATCCTTCAGTCTTTAGCGGTCAGGTCCCTTCCAGCAGCCGAATAAGGGTCAAATCCACCAAAAGCCGGCCGGGCAATCCTCTCAGCTGTTTGTCCCTCGCTGACCAGTCCAGAACCACAGACAGAACCCTGCTGAGCATTCCTCCAAGATGTTTTCCTGCATATGAGTCCGAAAGCGCGACCAGATCGCAAAGCGTCCAGCCCCAGCATCAGCTCATCCAGCTGGTTTAGAGTTCACACACAGTTCAGAGTCAACCTGTGATTCAGCTTGTCCAGTGG
>SSNR01000055.1:1708496-1881211 GCA_006937965.1 Callopanchax toddi | reverse complement strand
ACAGAAACATCTGCTTAGAAGGTCCCAATGATCTCATTGGCTTCATCCATCTGTAAGTAGAAGAAACCACCAGGACTCTTCCTAGAGCTGTTGGCCATCTATGAGTGATCAGGGGAGAAGGGTCTTAGTCAGGGAGGTGACCAAGAACCTGATGGTCACTCTGTCAGAGCTCCAGCGCTCCTCTGTTGAGGGAGGAGAACTTTCCAGAAGGACAACCATCTCTGCAGCAATCCACCAACCAGGCCTGTATGATAGAGTATCTTTAGTAAAAAGCACATGGCAGCCCGCCTTGAGTTTGCCAAAAGGCACTTGAAGGAGCCTCAGATCATGAGGAACTAAACTCTCTGGTCTGATGAGACAAAGATTGAACTCTTTGGTCTGAATGCCAGGCATCACGTTTGGAGGAAACGATGGTGGTGGCAGCATCATGCTGTGGGGATGTTTTTCAGCAGCAGGAACTGGGAGACCAGTCAGGATAGAGGGAAAGATGAATGCAGCAATGTACAAAGACATCCTGGATGAAGACCAGAGCGCTCTGGACCTCAGACTGGGACCACGGTTCATTTTTCAGCAGGACAACAACTCTAAGCACACAAAGGAGTGTCTTCAGGACAACTCTGTGATTGTCCTTAAGTGTCCCAGCCAGAGCCCAGACTTGAATCCCATTGAACGTCTCTGGAGAGATCTGAAATAGCTGCACCGGCACTTCCCATCCAAACTGATGGAGCTTGAAAGGAGCTGCAAAGAGGAATGGGCTAAACTGAGCCAAGCTGGTGGCATCATATTCAGAAAGACTGGAGGCTGTAATGGCTGCCAAAGGCGCATCAATAAAGTCCTGAGCAAAGGCTGTGAATATTTATGTACATGTGATTTCTCAGTTTTTAATACATTTTCATAAATAAAAAAAAGGTCACGTCATTATGGGGTGTTGTGTGTGGGATTTTAGGTACAAAATGAATGTAATCCATTTTTGAACAAAGCTGTAACATAAAATGTGGAAAAAGTGATGCGTTGTGAATACTTTCTGGATGCTCTGTAGATTCATTACCCATAGAGTGAAACATTTCAAGCCTTTACTTCATGTAATGTTGATGCTTGTGGCTTACAGTTAATGAAAACCCAAAATTCTGTGTCTCAGAAAACCTGTGCTGGAGCATTCAAATGTAAAATATGAGGAGAAAATAAAAAACTTTATTGAATGATATTCTAATGCCCTGTTCAGTCCCTGGATTATCTGTAATGTATTCAAACAGGAAAATGTCATGAAGGTTTTAAGTAGTTTGGACTCACTGCTTTAATTGGAAGGTTAACAGGAAATGAAATGTCACTAATGCAGAAGAACAGCTTAGAAATAGGAGAATAGAACGCTCTCTCCCAGAGTTATTTTATTTTGAATTCTTTTATACATGTTCATGAAAGACCTTAGTGTGTTTAGTATGTTCATATAGTCAGCAGATCTTTTGGGAATCCGTGAATCTAAACCTGACCAGCTGAAGCAACTCCAAATGAAAACGCTCCAAACACTGTCTCACTCTGCCGGTCATGTAGGTGAAGGAGAGTCGTGATCCTGCAGCAGCACAGAAGTGCCTGGCGGATATTGAGGAGTGTGCTCGATCCAGGAAGGGGAACCTTCTCGCTCTGGCTGTGGAGGCTTCACGAGCCAGGTCAGAACTTCTCACACAAATATCACAATCTTTGACAACGTCTGGGTGAATTCTCTTTCAGACACTCCTAACGTGATTTCACATAATATTAAATGTTCAGTAACGCCTCATGAAACCACATCCTGTAATGCTCTGAACACTCAGTGAGGTGTTCTTCTCCAAAACTTCATCTATCCTAAAGTTTTTACCAGTACTTTTTTAACCTTTTTGAAAAATGTGTGACTTTTTCTTTTTTTGCAAAAGTTTTGTTTGCAAATCAAAATTTAAAGCACACACAAATGATCGAATATGGTCACTTGCCCTGTAAAGGGTTAATATCAATGATGGTGTGCAGGATGCTTATTGTTTAATATAAACACTTTTAGGAATATGCATTGTACTCCTTTGTGTAGATGCACATTGGGTGAAATTACTGATGCAATGAAGAAAGTGTTTGGTGAACACAAGGCCAGCACCAGGATGGTGAGTGGAGCTTACCGCAGCGAGTATGGAGAACATGAAGAGATCTCCTTGGCCAACAGCAGGTAGAACATAAACACAGTCACCTTTATGACCTACATAGTGAACCTGATGATTGTTCATTAAGCTAAATCTTGTGTTTTTAATAAATACTTTTTCTTTAACCTCCCGAAACTTTACAGAGTTGCAGAGTTTAAGAGCCATGAGGGCAGGAACCCTCGACTGTTGGTGGCAAAGATGGGACAGGATGGCCATGACAGAGGAGCTAAAGTCATCGCCACTGGGTTCGCTGATTTGGGTTTTGATGTAGACATCGGACCACTGTTTCAGGTCAGTCTTAAACAGGTATAACTTGTCAGAATATGTGAAGAACTAAATCCAGAACCAGCAGAAAAAGAGTGTGGAGGAGAGTGTTTTAGCTCTTTGTAAGGACTAGACTGTGTTTACATAGCTGGTTAGCTAGCTGACTCGGCTAGATTAAATGCTGATCCAGAACATGTCTGGAAAGCTTGTGAGAAAGTTGTCCAATGAAACTCCCAAAAACGACTTAATGCAGCTCCTTAAGGAATTCTCTGGAATGAAGATCGCCATTTCTTCTCAACAAATGACAAGCATGGCGATATGAACAGTCAGGAAGGATTAATAATGACAAAAAGAAACACGAGTCAAAATGTTTCCACTAAAGTGGGAAGATCTCACAGATGATTCCTTCAAGTTTTTAAAGCTGAATCTAGTTTTACCACCTATTCAATCATAAGATGTACCTGTTTGTTCGCACGCAGATGTTTCCAAACTGTTTCGCTTCTGACCCACACAATATCCACAGCAAAGATGGGAGGTGTAGTGAAAACACAAACAGCTTCAACTCATGAGTTGTATGTCTCTTTTGGGTCCAACAGACTCCTGTTGAGGTTGCCCAGCAGGCTGTTGATGCAGACGTCCACTGTGTTGGAGTCAGCACGCTCGCTGCAGGACACAAGACCCTGGTCCCTGAGCTCATCAAGGAACTACGGAAGCTCAACAGGCCAGATATCCTTGTTATCTGTGGAGGCGTCATCCCACCTCAGGTATCAGAGTTTCCACTCCTGCTTCAGAGTCATTCTCTAACTTTGTCTCATTTTCAAATTTCGCTAACAGACAAGGATAATCTAATTAAATACAAAAACAGCCATACATACATTTTCTGCACCGCTTCATCTAGTAAGGGTCACTGGGAGCTGGTGTCTGTCTCCAGCAGTCACAAGACAAGAGGTGGGGGATGCTCTGGACAGGTTTCCAGTCCAAAATACAAAATATTAAAACCAATAATTAACTGTGATTGGCCAAATTATTAAAATTAAGAAATAATTTCAATAGACTCCATCTGACAACATAGTCAGCTAAAAGATCTCAAAAAGCAATACAGCACGCCCCATTCTAAATAAATTCAAGAACAAAAGAACCCAGAACAACATCTAAAGTTCTGCAGGCCTCACTGGGTTAAAGTTAAGGTCAGAAGTCATGATTCAGCAAAAAGAAAGAGACCAGACAAAAACGGCATGCGCGAGAGAGTTCCAAGACCAAAACCTCCCCTGATCAAAAACAACACAAAGACCCGTCTCACATTTACCAAACAGCATGCAGAGGAGTCCCAAGACTTCTGGGGAAATATTCTGCTTCAAAATAAGCTATTTCTGAAGGTTTTGATTCCCATGTGGAGTAAAACTGAAACTGATGATACTAACAGTCAGACATGGTGGTGGTAGTGTGATGGTCTGGAGCTGCTTTGCTGCTTCAGGATCTGGATGACTGGCTGTAATTGAAGGAACCATAAAATCTGCTGTCTACCAGAAATTCCTGAAGGAGAATGTCTGACCTCTGAAACATTTAAGTAACAAAAGAAAACTTTAAGGGGCAAATACTTTTTCGGAGCACTGTAGGTTTGTAAGTAATGTCTGCTGCGTGTTTTTGGGAGATGCTCTAGATCTCTGCGTATATAAACCATGTTTGCTGCTGTTTTCATAAAAGCCTGATCAGCAGTCAGACATGTCAATGACACCAGCTGTTTACAGACGCCTTTATGAACTAAACTGATGAGATTAAAACATCTGCTCACTGGAAAAATTAGACAAACCGCCAACCAGTTTGATGCAGTGACTAAAACTGTGATTACTGTCCAGTGTGACAGCAACAAGTTAGCATTTTAACAGGATGAGACTTTGCTTCATGTTCATGTCTCGCTGTGTGTTTGCAGGACTACGAGTTCCTGTATCAGAGTGGTGTGTGCGCCATCTTCGGCCCAGGAACCAGAATACCACAAGCTGCTGTTGAAGTTATTGACAACATTGAGAAGAGTCTGGAAAAGATCCGACAAGCCATGTAGAAACAAACCAAACCGAATGATTTGTTAGAAACTGACACGCTGAAAAAGGAGGTAAAAGAACGAACTCTTGGAGTGTCAGAGCTCTGTTGGATTTGACATTAACTTCTGTTTTCATTAACAGAATTTAGCAAACTCTTACAGCTTTCATTCATTTCTGAACATGTAAAAAAAATTCTTTCACATTTAGGATGGTCATATAACACAAGTTGTGATTATTGTCCGTGTTGGAGAGATGTGTAGATAAACAGAAAACAAACCATATCTCTGCTTTTAAAATTTGATATTATATTTCTAAAAGGGGCCTTTTATCTTTTTTTTTTTTTCATCAGTTTAATCAAAACACTTTGTGTTTAAAGGAAAATCTCTTGAACACTGATTACATTGTTGGAAACTGTTAAAAGTAGTATTTTTCTACTGTTAGTGACATCATGTTTAGCACGCTTTGGTCTAAATAAAGTGTGTTGTGTTGGGTTCTTTCATGGGAGAGAACTTTAAATGTGTTCTGTCACCTCTACAGATTGTGTTTATTTAATATCTTTCAACATAATTATTCCTTTAAATTTTTATTATCCAGAAGCAGAGAGAGGACATTCTTGTTTTTTAACCCTTTATCCTGTTATCTTGAGAAAACTGTGCTTGTTTTCTCGAAATAATGAGATAAATATCTTTTTGGGAAAAAAAGCTCTTTTATCTGGAGATAATGGGTCAATAGACTGCGTTATTGAAACCTAATCAAATGATTTTCATTAACATTTAAACAAAACTCTCAGCCCATCAGAACAAACAGGTTGCTGCTTCTTTAAAATGTCACATCAGGGATCATCCATCGTTGATCAACAAATCAGACTTCAGTCGAGGTCTCACACAAGCAAGAAATTGCGATGTGTGTCTGTTAGAGACGACAATCAGATCAGTCATCATTTAAGAAGAAGACTGTCCCAGCTTCAACCCTAAAGGCGACTGCACCTCAGTGATCCTGCCGACATCATGAACCACTCATTACTTCAAAATTGTCTTGTTCTCTCAACAATAATGCCAAAAGAAAACTTGTTTTCTCGTCATAATGAGTTTTTAATCACCAGAAAACGTAAGACTCCTTCAGGGGTCGCCACAGCGAATCATCTGGCTCCATCCTACCCTGCCCTCTACATCCTCAGATATGTAAAAATGTTAGTTTTCTGGTTAGTTTAGAGTGATGTTGCTCAGTATGTTATAAAGTTGCATATACAAAGTGGCGATTGCCCTACTGTATCAAACTATTAGCTCAAAAGTAAATCTAATCAATGCATTTTTAACACATTTGTAGTTCAAATTTGAGCCACTTTTAGTACAATTCAATGCCTTATATTGCTCATTATTGCAACAAATTTGGATGATAAAAAACAGTTGAAACTAAGTTTTTCTTTTGTAAACTTATAGGTAGTTTCAAGTTCAAGTCATTCCTAAATTACCTCTAAGGAGCCACTTCAGAAGAGCTGCAAGTGAGCCACAGGTTGCAGACCCTGGACCAGAACAGCCATCTGTACGCTGACTTGTCTGAGGCACCGTTTACAAGCCTCTTAGTGTGCAGTCTGATCCCTCAGTAGGAAGCTTCACACCCATTCACACCCTGACTGTCGTGACTCAGGAGGCGCCAACACCTCCGCAAGATGTTGATATCGGCGAGTCCCCGGTGAGACGTGAAGCCGTTTTCATCGTTCAGCCAGGACAGGGTGTCCTTTGTAGAAGTATAAATTGGAGGTTTGAGTTTGATGCACCACTGAGCTGGCAACAAAGTCATTATAAGACCAAAAACGTACATGTTTCTGTTACATAGAACTGTCACGTGGAAGCTTCTCGTCAAACCAACAACACAGTTATCATTGATTTTGTTACACCAGCTAGCTGTGTGTAGGATACACACCAAAGTCTTGTTTAGCTGCCCCTGGGATTTGTGAATTTCCAGTGGGGAACAAAAAGGACATCTGTGTTTACACCAGCGTAGGAAACGCACTGCAGCCTCACAGATGACAGGGAGAGGAAATCCTTTTTTCATCACTGAGACTTACAGGTACATCTAAAAATATTTTTAAATTAATCTTATGTAAGGCTGCATGGTGGCGCAGTTGGTTAGCACTGTTGCCTCGCAGCAAGGAGGTCGTGGGTTCGCGTCCCGGCTCTGCGGCCTCTCTGCGTGGAGTTTGCATGTTCTCCCCGTGCATGCGTGGGTTTCCTCCGGGTACTCCGGTTTCCTCCCACAGTCCAAAGACATGACTGTCAGGCTAATTGGGCTGGTAAATTGTCCTTAGGTGTGAGTGGGTGTGTGGTTGTTTGTCTCGTTCGTCTCTGTGTGGCCCTGCGATGGACTGGCGACCCGTCCAGGGTGTCCCCCGCCTCTCGCCCCTTGACCGCTGGAGATAGGCACCAGCTGCCCCGCGACCCTCTGTGGAGGAATAAGCGGCTACAGAAAATGGATGGATGGATAATCTTATGTAATATTCTAATTTTCTGAGACATGAATTTGGGGTTCTCACCTGTAGTCATAATCATCAAAATTACAAAAATAAAAGCTTGAAATATGTTCAGCTGCTGGATCTGAGTTGCACAAAGAATAAAAATAAAACCTGAGACTTTGTATCAGTGTTCATGTTGTTAATAAAAATGTCAATGTCTGTTTTTCCGCTCATTTTTGACACCGAACTAGATGTAAACAGTCTTATGGAATAAAGAAATTGGAACGGCCAACATTTTGTTACCAGTGATTATGTGGAATCAACTGTTAAAACTGGGCTTTCCTACAGAAAAAAAAACAACTTTAGAGTTCATTCTTCATTTAATGAAAATGGACCAGGACTACACCATGCAAATTTAACCCACAGGTAAGATTACACTGTAGATACATGAAATGAATAATTATTTAAACATAAATCATGTGTGTCCCACTATCATAACTCGGAGAGAAACCATTAAATAAAGATATAGTGGATCCATCTGGGAGAAACGGATAAAGTGGTGTGAACATTTGTTTTTAAACCTTTACACCAGAGTTTATTTCAAATAAAATTGTTAACCTGGCAGAAATAATCAGGGGTGCATATAACTGGTGCACCAGTACGCATGCGCACCAGATATGCATGCCTGCCTGCGGAACGGCACGTTTACGGTCCCGATGGCGCAGCACGTGATCTGACAAGCTTCACCTCCTGTTGCCATGCAGCGAATGAGTGCTCACATGGCCTCTGAAGATAGTAGACACACAGTCGCTCCAATGGTGACACACACGCTCGCAGCACCTTCGACACACCAGTGACACACATGCTCAGCACTGGTGACACGTACTTAAACAATTTCCTGTTGTATTTATTCCACATTTATTCACAAACATGGCCAATGAATTGTGCACACACATATGCTCAGAGCTTTACATTCACAAACTGAAAAATAAAATTTTACTTTAAAAACTGTGGTTACAAGTTTAAAGATAAAAGAAACACTGCACATCAAATTCAAGTAAAACATCACATAATCACATTTTACTGTGCAGAATACATGTGACTGTTAAAAACAAGTAGAATGTCAGGTTTATTTGCTTTTACCCATCTGAATTTTAACAATACAGCCAAAAACAAACATTTCATATTAATCTTGACAGATGTTGACTTACACCACAAAGCAGCACAAGTTTTACCAAACAGAATACTGAGAGCGCAGTAAGGTCACTTGTTTCAGTCCATCCATGTTAAAGGCCTAGCATCCCTCGAATGAGTGCACATCCCTCACTACCTTTCATTTTCAGACTAATGGAGCCAAGGTGGTAAATTAAAAAGATCATATCTCTTTTGGTTTCTTTAAAGAATTACCAATATATTTTGTAGGGTGTAACCCTGTGTTTGAACTAACTGTTTGTGAATAATTGTTTCAGACTCTGTGTTCATCACAGTGATGTTCTAATGGCAGCGTCACAAACAGAGAAACTATTTTTTTCCTAGTTTGGCTGAAATGCATCCTAGTATTTCCTGTTTTCTGCATGAATTTGGTTTAAAAAAAAAACAACAACAAAAATATGTGGGACAAGTTAAAGGTTCACTAGACAATAACCGACCCCTGCAGTGCTGTACAATGTTTATCAAAATTTATTGACAAGACGAAAAATCACAACCTCCTTTCATTTCAAATCACTTCCACTCACTCAGCTTCTCTCCTAATCAGAGCAGCGAGAACCACCTGTTGCATCTAAAGCACCACCAGGTGGCGCTGATATCATTGAGATAACGATAATAATGCATATAGCTTGCTAAAATTCAGATGCTTGTCAGTATTTTAACAAGATGGTGTAACAGACCACCGTGAGTAGCATAACGTAATTTTGTTTCTTTCTGTAAAATTCTTTATGTACTGCTGTATTTTCTATGTGGATTTTGTTTTACTTTTGTTCGCCACATTAAGCTGTTGCCAAAGAGTTTTGCACAAGTTTTCTTTTGTCTATTTTTCAATGCTTTGAATGTCTTGGTCTGCAGGAAAAAGCGCTACTGTTTAAAGGTGCAACATGTTCCTGTTAGTGCCATCAAGTGGCCAAAATAGGAATTTGCAAACTTTCCCAAACCCGCCGTTTTCTTTTTGTGTGACACATGTTGCCACAAGTAGTCAACATTTTTTAATTTATACTATTTTGGACAGTAGTGAGTGTGTGTTTTTTTTAAAGCAAATAAGAATTTGCACAAATAGGCAGCTTCACTTTAGTATAAGAAACGCCCAAGTCTTTACTACTTGTGCACTAAATGGATCTTTGACACAAACACACACAAAGTTGATGATAACGAGACATGGCAGCTAATCTGTGGAGTCCTTTATGTTCTCATTATTCATTGGCCTTAAGCTGCACCCTTCTTCTATTTTATGACGATAACACTGTCTGTGCAGAAGGAACTGCTACACATTGATTTGACTGCATCATTATAAGGTAATAAAACACAATGTTAATTTTCCAAAGTAATTAAATGGCAATTATGGAAATGGAAATTTTAGTCATGCATCTTTGTGATTGTTAGATTTTATGTAATAATACTCTGAAGGTTGTTGTACAGACACACAACAAAACACAGGGCTGAGTCAGAACAACGGCAGCTTGATATCTTTGCAGTCTCTGCTCAGCCTCCAGGGATGACTCAGTAAAACATTTGAAACAAATGGAAGCAATGCCTAAAGACAAAACGTTAAATTAGGTTTAGTAAAGTTCTTGATTTCTCTGAACAACCTTTGGCTTGAAGTTGTTGTGATCCACCGTTTTCCTTGATATCTTTTGCCACATCTCAGATTTGTTCACATTCTGCTGTGTGGCAGTGAAACTTAGTAAATCAAACCTCTTTACAAGTCCCCTTTTCACTCAACACTGAGTACTTACTTCTGGGTTATGATGGTGTAAAGAGTCTCCAGACTAGTTTTAGTTGACTGATCGCCCTTTTTTAGAAGTCAGTGTCTCAGCTCTGTGATCTCCTGCACGGTTTCCTGTGGCGCCTCTTTACTCTTGATATTAACGCTAACCATGTATATGTTGTTGTCGTTGAGGCTGCTGGAAGTCTGGCACGGATTGGAGCCGAGGCACATCCATCCCATCTGTTTTACTTCCCGTTTGAAGCTCTGGCTGAAGAAGTAGTAGATCATAGGGTTGTACACGGTGGAGCTCTTTGCAAACATGCAGGGCAGCAGGCTGACTTCAGGCGGGATTTTGCCGCTGTCATCCAAAATGGACCACAGGCTCACCAAACCGTAGGGCGTCCAGCAGCCTACGAAACCTATACTGATTAAAACAGCTATCTGTAACAGAATATGAGAGGAGGGTTAGCAAAAAACCATTACAGTGTGACAGAGGCAAACACTTTTATCGTGCCAACAAATCCCCCCTGTAAATCTGTATTAAAAGCTTTAAAGTAGAAAGGGTAACTTACTATTAACAGCCTTCGATGAAGTTTGACGATGTTGGGGACATGGTTGCTGTTTAGTGACTTTTTGTAGGCGAAATAAAGCTTAAAAGCGATGCCGAAGTAGCAGCAGACGATGACAACACAAGGCGCGATCAGATTGATGGAGAACAAAGAGATGACGAATGACCAGCCCTCATGCTTCATCTGCCCCCAGGCGAGTGAACAGGACAGGCCAAAGGGCTCCGGCCCATACTGGCCCCAGCCCAGGATGGGGAACAGAGCCCAGATCAGAGCATACAGCCAGGTCCACATGCACAGGATCTTCACCTTCCTCCAACTGATCTTCTCCCCTGCAGAGAGAAAGGAAACTGTTGTTTTTTGTCTACATTGGCAACAGCTAGTGATCCACGGAACAAAGAAGACACATCAAAAACTTTTATTTAATTCTTGTAGGAATGCATTTGGAGGTGGAAGGATGCGATGATGGTACAGGTTCAACCCAACTGATTCCCCTCCATACTGACACACAGTCACATGATCCTCTAACGGTTTATACTACCAGATCAGCCAGTGTCCAAGTCAGTGGTGTTGGATCCTGATCCAGGTCCTTGAAGGCCATGTCCTGTTTTAGATGCTTCTCTGCTCCAACACACCTGATCTGAATCGATATGTGATAAAACAGGCTTCTGCAGAGCTCGAGGACGTGAACAGATCCAGGAAATCAGGTTTGTTGGAACAGAGCTCCAACTAAAACATGCAGGATATTGAGATAAATTAGGTAAAGTTGTTAATATTGATGCAAATGCTCAATTTTTCATCAGCTTCTTTACCACAAGTTTGCATGAACTACATACCCATTGCTCTTCAACTCGACTTATTGTAAAATTAAACCATTTTAGCCTTCATGGTGATTTCTAAATGATGCTGTTAATGCTCTAAAACTTGCTTTCACTCAGTAAATGACTAACTGTTGAAGACTCAGTTTGTATTTTTGGTAAATTATCATAGATGTGCAGCTTTATAGCTAGTTGCATTTAAAAAATCCAAACAAGCATCAAATCAGAACTAACAGAAATCCAACCGTGAAGGTCTACAGGCTTATAGGCTCCAGGGCAAAAGAGATGCATGTTTGAAGATGTTCAACATGAATTCATCAGCTAGACATGATTAAAGTTATAGTGATTAATGTTCTAATCTGTTGCCCCATGAATATGCTATGTTTCTGTATATAAATATCAAGACAGCATATTCAGAAATAGGTAGTGAACCAGAACCAATTTAATGTGCGAGACGTTGCACAAATAGGTGGTGGACAAAGAAAATTGACGTTTGTACCTGTAGCTTTAGAATCCTGAAAATATAAAAAAAGAAAAGAAAAGCCACTCCATCATCACGGTTCATCCGTCCATCAAATGAGGCGAAAGTTGGATTTTAAATAGTTCAGTTCTGCATATTACAGTTTTATTTTAGTAATCTGTTTACCAGTATCTTGAGGAAATAATGGACCTGCAATCCTGCCTCCAAACCCATTACCAAGCAGCGCAGATGAGATGTAAATTGATTTGCTTCTTGTTATATGTAATTTATTCTTCTCATGTTAACCCCAGAGCCCTGCGCTGATTAGACTTCATCCACGGTGGATTTATCTTCCTCTCTATGTGTTGTTATTGAGTCCTAATGATGGCCGATCCATAATTATAGGGTCTGAATCCGGAGTGTTTATCCAGACGATAAGATCAGCTGGTTTTGTTGTGTCTCGTGATCTGGAGGCACAGACACGATCTTGAAATGTAATTTTCTTAAAATATATTGTCTCTTAAGACAAAATGAATCTCAAATAACTCCAATCCAACTTGTTTTTAAATATTCGGCTTTGGGGAGACAAGTTGAAAGAATTATAAATTAACAGTGGCGCATTTTGAGCTCCGATCCAGAATTGTGTGAAGATTTTCAGGAGCCACCAAAAGATGTTTATAAAGGACCGAAATTTATTTATGACAATTCGTCTTAAAGCCTCCACCTGGAAATCATATGTACCACAAATAATCATCCAACCACAGGAGACTTATCAGAATATGAATCAACCATTTGACAAACATTATAAATGTCCATGTGGTTTAGCAGAGGCTGCATTCAAACTCAAGGTCTATACAGTATAACCCAGTGGCAGCATAATTCAAGGAGGCCAATCATCCAGTTGCCTCTCTGAGGTGTATTGATCTAAAGCATGTTAAGACCTCAAGAAGGAGAAATATCAATAAGTTGTTGCTTCAAATAGAACATTTCTACACTTTTAACTTACAAAGACTTAATAATCCAAAAGACTCTTTCAGTTTCCAGGTTATTTTACTCTCTATGTCTTACCCACCACTTCCCACATACTCAAGATTCTCTCCTGCACTCTCAACAAACAACAACGGCAACAATTATTCTGACATGACAAACCACATCAGGATACCGCCATGTGCTAGACTACAGTAGAGCAATGATCCTCATCTGGAGGGTTGTGACCCAAAAGTGGGTCGCAGACTTGTTTTTGGTGGGTCGTAGGTAAAAAAATGTTCAGAAAAAAAAGGAACCTGTGTTAAAATTGTGTTTTTATCAGTTGAGGCGTTTGGTAAAAATTCAGCTATACTGTAGTTTTAATCATAGATATATAAAGACTAGATGGATCATCATGGGGTTCGACTCCAAATTTTACTTTATAAAGTTTTGTTAGCTAACAATTCCATGAAGCGATGGTTTACTTACTGGGAGAGTGCAGATTGAAGGACACGATGAAACGCACAATAGCCAACACGGTGAGGTTCATGATGCTGGCGATGCCAAAGAAGAAGCCTGCCAGGGCGTAGTAAATGCAGGACGCATCTCCCCCGAGCCAGTGGTGGCTCCAGGCAGAGGCGACGGCCAGAGGGTACATGGTGACCGCCATCCCCAGGTCTGTCACGGCCAGATTCACACTCAGCAGCTCCGGTGGCTTCATTCTCGAGGATCTTTTGACAGCCATGATGATGACCAGCAGGTTTCCCACAATGGAGAGCACAGCTGTGATGAACAGAAAAACACAAAGAAAGTAAATAATTAGGTGTGGTCTTCATCACCCCTCCTGAGCCTCCATGGGGTGAAAGGACACCCAAACAATAGAGTAGTATTCATCAGTATGTGGTGTAAAGACTAGAGACTTGACTCAGACTCATCTGAAGACTAGAAACTTGACTCAGACTCACCCTCTAGAGACTTGAGACTTGACTCAGACTCACTAAAGACTAGAGACTTGACTCAAACTAATCTAAAGACTAGAAACTTGACTCAGACTCACCCTCTAAAGACTAGAGACTTGACACAGACTCACTAAAGACTAGAGACTTGACTCAAACTTATCTAAAGACTAGAAACTTGACTCAGACTCACCCTCTAAAGACTAGAGACTTGACTCAGACTCACTAAAGACTAGAGACTTGACTCAAACTTATCTAAAGACTAGAAACTTGACTCAGACTCAACCTCTAAAGACTAGAGACTTGACACAGACTCACTAAAGACTAGAGACTTGACTCAAACTTATCTAAAGACTAGAAACTTGACTCAGACTCACCTTCTAAAGACTAGAGACTTGACTCAGACTCACTAAAGACTAGAGACTTGACTCAGACTCATCCTCTAAAAACTTGAGACTTGACTTAAACTCGACCTCTAAAGACTAGAGACTTGACTCAGACTCATCTAAAGACTATAGACTTGACTCAAACTTATCTAAAGACTAGAGACTAGACTCAGACTAAGAGACTTGACTCAGACTCATCTAAAGACAAAGAGACTTGACTCAGACTCATCTAAAGACTAGAGACTTGACTCAAACTTATCTAAAGACTAGAGACTTGACTCAGACTTATCTAAAGACTAGAGACTTGACTCAAACTTATCTAAAGACTAGAGACTTGACTCAGACTCGCTAAAGACTAGAGACTTGACTCAGACTCATCTAAAGACTAGAGACTTGACTCAAACTTATCTAAAGACTAGAGACTAGACTCAGACTAAGAGACTTGACTCAGACTCATCTAAAGACTAGAGACTTGACTCAGACTCATCTAAAGACTAGAGACTTGACTCAAACTTATCTAAAGACTAGAGACTTGACTCAGACTCGCTAAAGACTAGAGACTTGACTCAGACTCATCTAAAGACTAGAGACTTGACTCAGACTCATCCTCTAAAAACTTGAGACTTGACTTAAACTCGACCTCTAAAGACTAGAGACTTGACTCAAACTTATCTAAAGACTAGAGACTAGACTCAGACTAAGAGACTTGACTCAGACTCGTCTAAAGGCTAGAGACTTGACTCAGACTCACTAAAGACTAGAGACTTGACTCAGACTCATCTAAAGACTAGAGACTTGACTCAAACTTATCTAAAGACTAGAGACTAGACTCAGACTAAGAGACTTGACTCAGACTCACTAAAGACTAGAGACTTGACTCAGACTCATCTAAAGACAAAGAGACTTGACTCAGACTCATCTAAAGACTAGAGACTTGACTCAAACTTATCTAAAGACTAGAGACTTGACTCAGACTCGCTAAAGACTAGAGACTTGACTCAGACTCATCTAAAGACTAGAGACTTGACTCAGACTCATCCTCTAAAAACTTGAGACTTGACTTAAACTCGACCTCTAAAGACTAGAGACTTGACTCAGACTCATCTAAAGACTAGAGACTCACTTGACTCAGACTCATCCCCTAAAGACTCTAGACTTGACTCAAACTCAGCCTCTAAAGACCAGAGACTTGACTCAGACTCAATATAGACTACTAGAGACTTGACTCAGACTCGATATAGACTACTAGAGACTTGACTCAGACTCGATATAGACTACTAGAGACTTGACTCAGACTCGATATAGAGTACTAGAGACTTGACTCAGACTCGATATAGACTACTAGAGACTTGACTCAGACTCGATATAGACTACTAGAGACTTGACTCAGACTCGATATAGAGTACTAGAGACTTGACTCAGAATTGCTATAAATTAGAGACTTAACTCAGGCTCAACCTCTAAAGACTAGAGAATTGACTCTGACTATAGACTATAGACTTGACTCAGACTCGCCCTGTAATGACCCAAAACTTGACTTTGACTCACCTCCAAAGATTTGGGTTTTGTAAAAACAAGTCTTACTGGTGAGAAGTCTTTTTCTCATTTTCAGTTTTAGATCCTGAGATTTATCTGGCTCTGACTGATCAATGTGAGCATAGAAATCATCATTATCACATCAGACTCATGATTTTGACATTTTCTGTTGGTGACAGTTTTAGTTTTGACTTTTTTTTTTAAAAAATGACACAATGACGAGATGACTCCTCTTTGTTTTGGACCAACCTTCATTCAGCTTTTTCATTCAAGCGTGACACACTATCATAGAAATGTGAACATTTTTAAAAAGTATGTAATGACTGCTATAATTATTTATAATTTGACCACATTTATGTTTAATTCCAATGGCAGAATGAAAAAACATTGCCACGTGTCATGGGAGAAATTTCAACACCTAATAAATAGAGCATCTCGCAGTCCTGTCATAAATTTTTATAGAAACTTTCACCTCTGCCCAAGATGGTCATCTTTAATGCATAGAGAATAATCCTGGGATTTACACGTCCTCTCACAGCCTCCAGGTTAGACAAAGGAAACAGAAATTGGAGTTGATCAGATGCCTGATGGTGTTGGATTAAGAGAAGACTCCAAACATGCTCAGCATCTAAAACATTCACTCTGTTCCATCACACACTGATAAGGCCTTTTCAATAACATCCGCTCATATTCAGGTTACGAAGTACAAAGAACAACTATAGTGATTTGTGTGTTCAGTTTTAGTCCAGGTTGTGTTTTGATTTTCGAATAAATTCGAGCTACCTTCTAAGGGTTCAGTAAGATGCACAGCTACCAAGTCCGCTTATTACAAGTGACTTTGATTGGTTTTCTATAAATTCGCTTGAAAAGATTGAAAGTCACATGTTGTGGGTTTTTTGGGCTTGTAGTTGCTTATTTAGGCCCCTGGAACAGTTTAACAAAATACCCTGAGGACCAGAATTTAGCCCCAGGATCTAAATTGTCAGACTACATTAAACCCTAGAAATATACCTCTTCCATATCTTATAGAGCTAAAGTTTGGTCCAATTGTAACTAAGTGTCAGTCACAAAACATAGTCTGAGAGCTAACTGGTCACATGAGATTATGTTATTTTTACAAATGTGACCAAAACAACATGATCTTAGTTTAAAACTCAGGTATGAAAGGTGACAGGTGATATCCATTCCGTCAGAGAATGAGTGACTTAAAAATTTGAGTTGCTTTTAATATTATCAAATTTTTGGATTGCTATAAATGAAGGGGATTTTCTATCCTTCGTATTTTGGGCTTGTTTTTTTAGTCCTGGTTGATCGTGTAAAGTTACAGTTAAATAAAGTTGCCATTACCTTTAGCTACCACAAGGGGGCAGCCTGAAGCTCCAGCAGCACACATTTTCTGCTCATGTTTAATCTAACAACAATAATAATAATGATAAATTGTAAATATTTTTTTATTTATCTCTACATTTTAGTCCATTTTTAGTCCATGTGATGTCTTTATGTGTGTCATTGTATAACTGCACAAGATCTATGTTTTAGTTTAGTTTTGGCCTCTGTTTCTTCACTGTCTCTTCCCCCAATCTCAATATCCACACTGCAGCCTACAGTATGCTACGAAGGGCACTTGGAATTATGGGTAATACTCTTCACTGGGGTCCGCACCGATGCGGACTTTGGCAGAGTGCGTAGCGAGGGTGGAAAAGGGGCGGGGACAAGGTCATGATTCTCTACTCTGGAGAATCGGGACACCCTACGCACTCGCGCACCTTCGCGGGAACGTGCAATTGATGGGCACAAGGGTGGAAGTGCGAGTACTGGAACAGGGCCTACCTCTGATCCTCCTCCGGTCTCCCTGCACACCTGCTCCTCAATCAGCTCCAACCACTCAGCTGCTCCTCATCCCTCTGATTATCGGCATATAAAATGCCAGTTCATTCACTCCTGTCAGCTCCTTCTGTTAGTGACAATTGGGCCAGTAAGTGTCACTTTTAGTTTGGTATTAATCTCTAAAAGTGGGTATGTCTTTAAGGTAATGAAACGAATAATTTTTGACTGTTTTATGTAGGGAAACTAGTTCAACAACTTGTATATGGGCTGTATTTGTTTGAACAGTGGATTTGCTAATACATGCTGTGAGCATCTTCAGATGAAAAACAAAACCACTGACAAATCCTCAAAGGATGCAGTCAAGAAGAAACATCCAAAATAATAAAAAATATATAAAAATAAAAGACATTCTGCCTCCCCAGAAATGACCTTTTGGATTCTGGACCTCATGAGGGATCCTCTGTGGGACTGTAAGCCCAGTGACCTGATCAACTTCCAGCTCACTGAAAATGTCTTTCCAGGAAGTGTACCCAAGCCATGAGCGCTAACAACTTGCTGCACAAGAACAAAAAGAAATCAATAGAGACACTTAATGTTACTCAAACCGCTTACATAGGAAGTGTGTCCTTACCAGTTCTATGCACACCATCATGTCGACGGCTAAAGTGATGCAGAACAAACGTCTAAAAAAGTTAATATCCGTGGTGGAGAGCAATGTTTCCATCAGACATTTATAAATTATTCCAAACTCATTAAATGACACCTTAATTTAATCATCTGTTACCTCTAAATAAAGAAGACTCTAAGAGCCAATGGACTCCTTAGATTTTTGTTGGTAATGGTGGAGTTTTATAAGCAAATTTCTTAAATCTTGATCTTCTTTGAGGTGCATATGTATCCCTATAACAAAGACACTTATTGCTGTATGTTTGCTGCAATTTATTTGTTTTATATTGATGCTTTATTCACATTTTAGAAAAACAAATCGTGTCCACAACCGTTTCTTTACTCTGAGGTCCAAAGCACTGGCGTCCAAATGAGGTCCTTAAAGGAAGCTGTCCTGCATGATTTGGATGTTTTTTTAATGTACATGTACACCTGATCTGATTTAATGGGTAACGGACAGACAGAATGTTAGGATATGCTAACATTCAGCCTTCAAATCTGATTATTTAGAGCATAGAAACATCTAAAGTATGCAGGATAGCAGCCCTCAAATTGGACACCTTAAAGAACGCATTCAGCACATCAAATCCATTTGGACCATATTGATGAGCTACTGTTTAAAAGTGTGCTGGTACCATCTTTAAATAACTCCAATCTCCAAATTTCCCAGAGGATAATGTAAACTTTATTTTAGAAACCCTGACACAACAAGCCTGTCTGTTTGAAGTCTGCAGAAATATTCCTGCCCCTTGACCCCTGGATGTCCCTGGGGTGCTACATTTAGTTGTTGAAGATGACGATATTTATCCTCACAAATAATCACAGAGCTCCATGTAAGAAACATGTGATGTGAATTTGATGGACATTTAAATGGTTGTTAAAATTTTGAGATTGGAGCTGTTTTAAGGTGGCAGCAATACGCTTTGATTATGGTCTGTTGGATGTAAACTCTATTTCTCCAAAGTGTTATCTACATTGATTAAGAATGTAAATGAGGGTTTAACTGTGTTAGACAATAGTTGATAAAGTTCTAGTCAGGAATTGGAGAAAGGGAAAATAGAATAAGTGGGGGTATGTATGTGTATATGTTTGTATGTATAAATATGTATATACCAGTATGTGTTTTATGTACACATCCGACCAAACGGATGACTTGGAGTTATAGTATAAATATGCTGTATGTTAAAGACAGAAAACACTCACTAAACTACGTGAATACTTTGAATTTGATTTGCCTGATCTTGAATTTTTTTTATTTTATATGGAAGTCATCAATATTGCTTTTTTCTTTCATTAATATGTTCTTTCATCTTCTTCTTATTAATGTGTTGTCTTAAGCTTAAGCGTGTTTGGGTTTATTTAATTTATCATTAAAAATATGACCCAGGTAATCCTTCGATGCCAAATATATCATGATTAATTCATCTTTTTTAAAGCGTCTATCTCTTCAACAAGATTGGTGCTTTCATATAAAAAACTGTTGTTTTTCCTGCTGTGTATTCTTCCCCCTGGTGGAGCATCTTAGTACTACAGCTGGCAAGTATTGTATCGCCGAAAAACAAACTACAGTATATCAAATAGTAATATTTTTAAATAAACAGTACAATTCTTATGAAATATGACTATTATTTCATGTATCAGTCTTTAAAAGGTTAATGTAAAAAAAAACCTCAATGTGATCTCTGAAGTCATGTTTTTTAAAACTCAAAGAAAGAGGTTTTAAATTGTTAAATAAACTCTCATGGCAAGAAGTTTCAGCCTGCTGATAAATGCACCCACTGTGATTTACGTTAGTGATAAAAAATACAAATATTTGATGATTCCTGAAGCTCTCAGCTGTGCTCTCCTCCTCTCTCCAGTGGAGTGCTGTCATCTGACAAAGCTCCAGCAGCAGTAATCAGTTAGGCTGACAGACACCATGACAGTCCTCCTACTATTTCACACATTACCTCTGCCCTGGGATTTGTCAGAACATCTAAAAAGGCAGATACGAAGCCTAATGGAAGGTGGGTGATAGAAATGGATGTCTGTGGTGGCTGAAATGTGCAAAAAGAACACAGATTGCAGCCACAGGATGAAAAGAAATATAAAGAATACTGATTTTGTGATTTTAAGGTCAATTACATGCTTCATGTCCAAAGAAATAAGTCAAAACTTGGATGTATGAAGCAGATATCCTTAATAAATGGATGATCATAGAATCATAGAAAACATCTAAAGAGATTGTTGAAAATACTAAAGTTGGGTGAAGATCCTCTCAGCGCAAAATTAAAAGCTGGAAGGATTATAGGGTACAGTTCTCAAAAGGCCCCAAAATTCAACCTAAACCTGATATGACCTGAAGGACCTGAAGCCTGAACCCGGCCCGACATCATCAGCTGTAACTTGACATTAACTCGAGTTTTTTTTAAATGGAAGATAAAAAAAAAAGTTGATCTCCTGTGCTGCTCAGCAGTGTGGCTTTCCTGGCTCAAATACAGAATCTTTAATCACTCAAAATAATCAATCATGTCTGAAAATAATAATATATAACCAATGACATCAGGCTTCAGCGACAGCCTGGGAGGGAGGTGGGGAGGTCAGCCTCATGTATAGCTGCATTTAATGAGCCGCCAACATTTTCCCTGCACCTGAACTTCACTTCACAACACACAATGAGAATCATCGTGAAATAATCAGAAATATTCAGTTTGCTAGGGAGCATAAAGATTGGACTCTGGAGTGATGGAAGAAGGTCACATGGTCTGATGAATCCAGATTGTCTGATCCAGAGTGATGGATGCATCAGGGTAAGGAGTCGCCAAAAAAAAAGGTCAGCTGACTTCCTGACTATACTAAATGACTACGTTAATCCATCAGTGGAATCCTGACTCAGGCATACTCCAAGATGACAATGTCAGGATTGTGTTTAGAGGATGAGGTGTCATTTTCACAGATGGTTCGCCCACCACAGAGTCTAGACCTGAACCCTATTCAGAATCTTAGGTATGCTGGAGAAGAATTTTTGCAGCGGCCCAACTTGGTCTTGGTGAATAATTTATGCAACTGTGCATGAAAATTAATTTTGTGACGTGCCACAAGAAATGTGTCCTGCAATCAGAGCTAACCTTTTCACTTTTAGACAGGCTGGGTATCTCCTAGCTGCATTTCAAATCAACAATCTGACATGGTTGTTAGTTTAAAGCTGGTTTGATATTTGTGTGAGAAAAAAAATCAATAAACATTTCACACGATTAAGGTTTTGGGTTGCATCAATACTGCATGCATGCCACTGTCAGCATGAAAATAATTGTTGGGGTAATGACAGATGAAAGACAAAAAAATAAATAAAAAGGAGCTCAAAACAACCAAACAACAAAAAGAATAACCGAAACATTTAATCCTGCCTGAAATCAAATGACATCATCCAGCTGTTTTCACTTCATTTTTATTATCAAATATTTCATCTCCATCCAATTTGTTGATGCATTCTGAGGAAAACCACATTAACGTTATCCTTTCATCTGAATGAGATGCCACAGATTTACACACAGCATAAAAAGATTCATATAGATGACAAAATGTATTCTGATGAAACTCTCCCTCAAAATATGTTTAAATAATGTAAAAAGATCTCCTCTTCTTCCAGCTGCCTTGGCTCTCCGATATGTTTTTCATACAAACCCTCAATGTGAAGCTAAGTTTCCTCACAGGACGTTTAGGCTTTATTATCATTGTTAATTAGGGTTATAGGTGAGCATTTATGAAATAAAGTTAAAATAACAAGTGTTTTCTTTACTCAGTCTTCACCCTGATAGCAGCGTCAGTCATAGAGGAACTCAACTTAACTTCCTTCAGTCCTTCACAATAAGAGTCTCAACCATACCCGATATGATTGACCTTAAAATACTCCCAGAACACTTCCAGACCCTGTACATACCCATATACTTAACTTGTACACATCCCTGCATGTACAAACACTGTACATACCCCATACTTACTTTGTATATACCCCTGTATGTAGACCTATACCCTCTAGTCTACATACATACCCCTGTACCCTTTATACCCATCTACCTTTGTACTTACCCTGTTTGTATCTGATTGTACCCCAGTAACACTTTGGAATATACCCTGTACATACTGGTCCCTGTCTTCTGTAAGTACCCTGTGTACCCTGTACCTACCCCTGTAAGTACTGGGCTGTATCGCTACCCTATCTTCGTTTAATTTAAATCTTCTGACTTTAATCTTGGACTTTTTTTCCACAAAGATTCTAACTTAAATCTCAAGATACTATTTTGACACCCCCCCCCCCTTCTTCATTCTGACTTCCTTTTAAAAACATCAGTTCAGATTTTTCTCAGTGTTCCATCTTTAGTCTCCAGTTAGTTTTTCAACTTTTTTCTTAACTTTTCATCTAGAAAATCATCATTCCAAATTAAAAATGGGAAAACTACTTTGACTTTATTCTCTGCATTTCCACTTTATTCTGGAAATACTATTTCACCCTTTCCTCAACTCACTGTCTTTATTCTCATAGTAATAAAACTTGTTTTTTTTTACAGCATTCCAACTTTATTCCACTCTTTGACTATCATCTCAACATTCAGCTTTAATTTCCAACTCGGAAAAAAACAAACATTTTACCTTATTTTTCCTCCTGGGTGGCCCCTGTAGATAGAGGAATCCACAGGTGTAGGTGATAGAGTTAGATTTTTTTCTTTACAAGTCAATATGTTGTCTTCTGTTTGTTTTTCCCTTGTGTTTGATCCTCTTTCATAATCCCTCCCAGTCGATACAACACCATTAGACCAACCCTGAGCTCTGATAGGATTAAGGTGATGAAAGTGTCTTCATTACAGTAATGTAGCCGTCTATACCATCACTGGATTATCAGGTGGTTGCTTTTATTCTTTCACTTCCTGTCTGGTTGTTTTTGAGTTGGATCACATTAACTGATCTATGATGAGAATTACAATAAGAAATGTTAATTTAACATGTGTTTTTTGTGAACTAATGTAAAATGAACCTATAAAAACACACGTTGTGCACATGTGGATTTGGAATGATTCACATGTGAACAAATGGTAGTTTTTTTCTATAATCTCAGTCAATCATTAAAAGTGTCACTAAATTTAATAAAAAGCCAATTTAAAGTTTTCTAAATCCTCCGCAAACATTTGGCTAATTTGAGCTAAATTCACCGTGTAATTATTTCCCGTGTCTACTTTTATTTTTGCTTTAATTTCTTTCATTGCCTGCAGCCTAAACATTCAATTTCTGGTGGAAAATCTCTGTAATGGTGCTGGTAATTTTAATTGGATTAGAAATCCAGTAGCGCTGCCCTTAAATAAAACAGTCTCTTTGGTTTAAAAAAGGGTCATTAAAATAAATTGAAACACCAACATTTCCAAGATTCACTTTAGTTTCTTAATTCTACTCCTCAGCTTGAAATATAAAAGCTGTGTAATATAGATTTCTGTTTGATAATACTCCATAAGTGCATAGAATTACATCCAAATGCACACAAACAAAAAGTT
The DNA here is from genome assembly GCA_006937965.1 of Callopanchax toddi. Taxonomy (NCBI): domain Eukaryota; kingdom Metazoa; phylum Chordata; class Actinopteri; order Cyprinodontiformes; family Nothobranchiidae; genus Callopanchax; species Callopanchax toddi. The sequence continues at coordinate 1,857,671 of SSNR01000055.1, read as the reverse complement.
CTCAATTCCAGGATAAATGGTTTCAATAACTGTATCAAAGCAATCTCTAACTTAAAGAAAACAACTATTCTAGTCTTTGGACTTACTTAAAATCAGCAGGTAGCAGCCTGTGCCGATGTCCAGCGCGGGGGATAAAGTTGAGGCGTAGATATCCATTTGAAAGACGAGCTGACGTTAAAACAAAGAGCAAAAGAATCCTTATAGAGTGGAGAAAAGTCCAAACACGCAGCTGCTGATGTGCTCCTCTGTCACATCCATCTGTCTGCACGCAGGGAGCAGAGGAGGCTGCAGCAAATGTGTGTTGTCAGGGTGATCATGTGTAAAAAAAGGGCTACCATCCAACAACGTCTCTAAAGGAGGAGGAGAGATCAGTGGTTTACAGCCAAGGGGGAGCGTCAGACCTCTCACAAGAACTAGGATCAAGAGTTGGAATCCAAATAAAGACAAGATTGAAGGTTAATCTGAAATAATTCATCAGTCTCCCACAGGAGATGATTAACCGGCACTCAATACGTCTTCTGTCCATGAGCTACTGCTGCTGGAAACGGAATTTCCCAGAGGAATTCTTCCCAAGGGATCAATAAAGTTATCTCTATCTATCTATCTATCTATCTATCTATCTATCTATCTATCTATCTATCTATCTATCTATCTATCTATCTATCTATCTATCTATCTATCTATCTATCTATCTATCTATCTATCTATCTATCTATCTATCTATCTATCTATCTGTCTGTCTGAGGACGGATTTCTCACTTTGAATTCAGTCAAGGTGAAACAGAGTCAAAGGTTAAAGTAAAAAAAAGAGAGACTTCATGACTGAATATTTCTTTGAAATGTATTTCATCGTTTGACTCCTCTCTTTACTGCTGAAGAGCATCTAATCAGAATTCCATTATGGAGACTTGGTGACCCACATTGTCCCGTCTGTCTGTCAGACAGGACATCTACGATCAACAATCAGCCAAAAGGAAAATGTGCCATTGTTCACTCTGAAGGTCGATTTGATGTTGAATTTTTCTAAGCGTTTCAGCCGTCGCAGACAAAGTCTTTCATTGTGAGAAAATCGTAGGATACGATCTCTAATCGTGGGCTGAAACACGCAGTGTGACCATGTCACCGACGCAAGATCCAGCATCACAAAGAGCTGCAAGCCGATATCAACCACTGCAAGAAAAACCACGATCGGGAGTCCAGTAGTAACGGTGACTGGAGTCACAGAAAGGGTCAGAGCAGACTCTATCTGCAGAGGAGACTGGGGGCTTTTGGAGTGCTTGGGTGCTTCTGAACCCTTTTACTATGCGGTGGCATTAGTCTTCTTTCATGGTGTAGTTCGTTGGCTGATCAGCTCATCTACAAACGAGAGGAAGCAGTTGGATGATCAGAATGTCCAGTTCTGTATGATGCTCCCTTGAGCCAGTGCAGACAGTGAGAGACAAAAGAATTCTGGAAAAATACTGTTGGACAATGCCTCCCACCCCATGCATGATGCTGCTGCAGAACTGTAAATGTAACTGCATCCTAAGTGCACAAAGATAGATTTTTCATAAATAACATTATTGTCCTTCATCTACTATAGCAGCTGTTAGATTTTATAGCCATAACTCCTCCCAACAAACTCAGTTATGCACAAATGTACCTGAATCAGTCCTATAATAATAACAATAATCTGCATAATAATTAATCTGCATCTTCAAACCTGTCACCTTGCTGCTGGTGTGTCTGAATCTCCCCACTGAGGGACCATAAAGTTCATTTTTATTCTATTCAGTTCAGTTGGCTGTCAGGCTCTCACCCAGCCACGAAAACCAAGAACCAAACCCGTCAAATCAAAACAGAAAAACTACTGTAACTCCCAAACTCACCTAATAACTAACGGCCAAAACTGATCAACAAAAAATAAAGTGTGAACAGCTGGTGTAGCAGAAGGGAAACCTGGAGGAAGGATCTGTCTGGCCTTTGAAAGTTCTGCCAGCCAATCATCTCTAAAAAGAGAGACAACACACAAAAACGGACAAAAAGCAACAACTCAAAACCCCAGAAAACACACAACTCTGCTCATTATGTTTCAGCTCTTTGGGTCTCAAAATGTCTAATTTGACTCAATGGTTTACAACCAGGAGCAGCTGGTTAGACTGGTGTGTATCAGCTGGTTAGACTGGTATCAGCTGAAATAAACAGGAGGCTTGAGGCAGAGATTAGTAAAAGGCTACTTATATATTTTTGCAAGTTTTCCACCTTCAACTGAATTTATTGGCTCAGCTGAAACACCCACGAGCCAGTGTGTAACTGAAGAATTAGATCATGACTGTCTGGTTTGTGATTCCCATCCATTGAAACAGTATTATCTGCAGCTTGGTGTTAATAATTTGGCAATTTTTAATGCTCATTTTGTGAAAAGATTGCATCAGATCAAGCATCATGATCAGTCACATGTGATCAAACTGCAGATGAGGGAATTTTAGTAAAAGTCTAATTCAATGAGTCATTTTTTTCTTCATTGTCTGTGAAATAAGAGCTCTTAAGAAAAATACTGCATGCACTCCATGGTAACTAGGGGCATTAAATGTAATTTGTATACATGCATCGATCACATGGTGGTGTGGAGCTGTACTTAAAGGTAGAATGGATAAAAACAGGCTGCAGATAGAAAACTATAAGAGCAGCGTAGAGGTTGATAGGATTTTGTCACAGGTTCTTATAACATTTGGATATTTAGGTCCTTTTAAAGTGGTGTCCTATCAGATTGTTAAACATAAACATTAATTGTTGCTCAAAGAGATAAATGGGGGTCAAGAATACTTAAAATCATCCACATTGAATGGAAAAGTGTATTTAATATTGTGTTTATTTTGTGTTTCTGTCCAAGGGTTTTCTGACTTTTTGGTCTTTTTTTGGTTTTGTTTTGTTTCACTGACCCATAATTCAAATACCCAAAGGGACCCAACAAATATTCCTTTTATCACATTTTAGGAAATAGTCTCAGAAGTGTTCTTGTCTCAGACCTTGTTGTCCCGGTGTTGTCTTAAAGAGATCAGCTCTATTCCCAAATGAAACAACTCTGTCTGAGCGGCACAAAAGTGCCTCTTAAACCCTGAATGTTCAGCTGCTTTTCGTTCTGTTACTTCTTGAATATAGCCTCTTTGCTGATTCTTTGACAATCAATAATGCTTTTGTTTAGTTTTAGTTCATTTGGTCATTCATGATGCATTTCTACAACAAGTAAGACATTAATCGTTCATATTTTTACAGATAAACTGTTTTTTTTTTAATGGTCCAGCTACATTTTTTATTGTCCTACAAAGAAGCCAAGTATCTTCCTCACGAAGATAAACTAAATTAATATAACCTCTAAGAGATCTTCATTGAGGTGACAGATAAATGCCTGTGATAGGAGTCAGAGTTTGGCTCTGCTGTTGATCCAGTGTTTAGTGGGTAGGAAGATCTGGATCTTCTCTTATGGACATCAAATTATTCAGTCTGTTGGTGTCGCTGACTCCACAGCAGCTCCCTCAACAAACAGCAAAGCACAGCTGCAGCCAGTAGTAAAAGAGCTCCAACATCCTGCTGCTAACATTAGTGTTGTAGTACTCGAGACCAGTTTTTGATCTCAAAATCGGATTCTTGTCTCGGTCTTGGACATGCTGGAATCTGGATATTTAGTTAAAATTACAGCAGCAAAAACATCCTCTCTTTTTACTGACAGTGTGAAACTCATAGCGGCGTTCAAATAAAGTTTTCTTTACTTTTAAAGTTTTAACAGTTCACATGCGCCAGAAAACGAGAAGACAAGAAAAAGAGAAGAACACCGGCTGCAGCTGCTGCAGAAATGCAGCAGTGATACGATTTGCTCCTTTAAAACACAAACTGTTGAAAATGGGCTCACATTTGTTTGGTCTTGGTCATAAACCTCTTCGGTCTTGACACTAGCAAACATCAAAGGATCTGAGTTTTCCCAGGAAGTAGATGTTTATCTTTTTATTCTTATAGTACTGCAAGAAAATTTGGATAATTTGCAGCAAAATATGAAGAAATCAAACAGCTGCTCCAGACTCTTGCAGAGTTCTGTGGGTTAAAGGTCTGAAATCTTCAGTGGATCTGAAAGAAACATTGAACTGTCTGTTGCTCCAGATCTGGACCACGTACGGCTCCTTAGAAACAAAAAATAGAGATAAGAGGGTGGATTTAGACTTTCGCACAGTAAAGTAGATCACTTACCCTGTAAACCCTACTGTATAATAAATGTGGCAGCTAGTATGCTAATCAGGCTACGTAACATCCCCTGGCCTTTCTTATAAGCTCCCCATCAAACTCATTTTATAACTTGGAACAACCACTGTTCATTTATTAACAGGTGCTGGAAGATTTTCAGCTTCCAGAAAGAATAAAAGCTGCTAAAAGGTTCTAAATTACTTTGTGTATTCCAAGATGGAGGGCTTTAATGGAAAACAGCTGCTAGAGAAAGAAAACAAAAGTGCAGCTGAATAGTTCATGTAGATTTTAAACAAATGTATTAAAATGACATGACATTATTGAAAGGTCATTATTAATAATATGACAGGTTCAGAATGTTTTTGCCTGCAAAGTCAAAAATAAAGCTACAGAAAAGGAATGTTTTCACCTCATACTTTTAGTCCCCATCTCTAAATAATGAGATAAAGAGAAATAAAGTGAGGATAAGGATAATAAGGAGCTAAATGATGCATTCTTCCCTGCTGTGGATGTCTCGGGTTAGAGCCATCCTTATAATTAAACAAGACACAGCAGTGCTCTGCCAACAGCTGTCATTTTTATCATGAACATCAACAGCGTTCTCACAACTTTTGCGTTTACTTTGAATTCAATTAACAACGTGACGTAGAGTTTCACACCTCGTTTACACGCCGTGGGTGTCTAAATGACCCCCACACATCCGCCAAACTTTCATCATCATATTCTTGTATGTTTATATTAAAATGAAACATGCAGGGTTTTTGCTTCCCTATCTGAGATGCAGCTGCTGTTGTCGCCACGGCGCCACGAGCCAAAGCTGTCCTCCTACATTTATTTTCCCAGACCTTATATGAATATATTTAGATCCATAAATTCCTGTCACCCCCCCCCCCATACTGAAAACTGATTGAAAAGTAAACAAGTTGTCATAAACAGGCAACAAGATGAAGAAAAGATGGTGCATCATTTTTAATGAACTTGGCTTTAAAGTGACAGCTCCAAGGCGAAGATGTCTGAGGTTGTTAAATGTCTCGTTGCCCCTGTTGATCCCTCGTGGTCTTTACCTGCCGCCTCCGATCACATCTCAGCTGGAAGGGTCAAACGTTTGTTCAAACTGAGAGAAAAAACAAGGGATTGGTGTTAGAATTTAGAAAGACTTTTAAAAAAGTGACCAAAAATGAGAAAAACTGATTTTGTGTCCATCTTTAGCCTTTGATCTTTATTCTACTATAACTACTTCTTTGAAATTCACCAGATCTTCTCATTTTAATATTTCAAAATGTACAAATAATGAGTTTGTATGATCTCTATCACCTGCTATGTGAGTAATCCAACTTTTCTGAAGAATAACAAGTGAATTTAATGTACTTTAATCGTTTTTGCCTCAGATTTCTGCACAATAAACCCAGTAAGCAGTAAATAATATGGGGCAATGCACAATCTGATACCTGTTCTACTAGTAATGCTTCTTGATGATTTAGAGAAGGGAGGCCCATAGTCCTCGATGGCTGAGGGTATTCGGCATGTTTTAGTGTTATTCTTGCACCAACACACCTAATTTAATGATTGAATCACCTGTTCTTCATGTCATCAAGCTCTGCAGAAGGTCTTTAATCACCAACGGACTGAAATCAGTTGTGTTGATGCAGACAAACCTCTAATATGTTGGATACTGGCCCCCAAGGATCAGGACTTAAACAAATCAAAAGTTCTTTATTGCAGCAACCAATCAATAAGCTATGGAACGTGGTATTTTCAGCTGTTTGTTCACATTGCCTTTGATTGGGAATATAAGATGCTATTTAAGAAAACTGCCTGCAAACACTTTAGTGGACTAGTAGATGTGCAGTTCAGAGTCTGAATAAATGAATCCAGTTCCTAAATAAAACCATGTTGACGTTCCGGCTGGGAAGTGTTTAACGGGAGCAGCCGGGGCGTTTAGAGTTCTGACACGGTGCGTTTAATTGGCTGAGGTGTCGACAGCCACAGCGCGACAGAATTGTTTGTTCTTGCTTTGAGATCCTCTTTGTTGTCTTTCCCCCCCAAGACAATAATGATCACAGATATTAAACATTAATTTAATAACCAAACAAGGACAATAATTCTACAAAAGTAGAAGATTTGGAAGGTGTAATTATTAGAATCATTTGCTGGGTTTTGATCATTAAGGGCCTTTTCACACCGGGTCTGAATGAAGTCATAATTTTGGTGATGTGTAATTTTCCCTGTCGTATGGTTTCTTTATGCAGAAATAAAACGCATCACGACAAACCATCTGAGAATATTTGGTCTGGTGATTGGTCATATTGTTTGGTTGATATAACTAAGTAGGCAATTTTAGTTTAGATTAAAATGCTAAGTAATTGATTATTACAGTGTTTTAATTAGTTAATAAATGAGAGAAACATTTTTGATGTTGTTCTCATCACGATTGAGGTGTGAGCTGCAACCTCAAGGTAACTGTTTTTGATCTGTCACTTCTCACACAAGGAGAAGCTTCTAAGGTTGTCACCAGAACATGGTTTGACTGTCGTTTGCTTTCTCAGCTTTAAGAGGTGAGACGTATCTACTTGTACAGAATTACAGTGGAGCGCCCCCCCCCTGGCCAAACACTGAACAATATCTACTTTACCACACAGTTACTATACACAGATGTCTTTTGAACAAAAAACCTAAAAACAAATTGAACCAACAAATAAAAAAGTATGCATATGGATGTATTTATGATTCCAAGAAGTTAATTAGACTACAGACATGTTGTAAAGTCATAAAAACCTGCATGACTCTTAAGTTTCTCTTCTTAAGTTCAGACAAGACATAGAAAGTCACTAAAATCCTTCTCCATTCTGATGCTCAGTTTGAACCTCACCACGTTTAGATGCATTGAGTTGCATGAGATTGGCTGATTGTTTTATTATTATGATGTTTTTTAAAGATGAAACTGAACAGGTGAAACTAATAAAGTGACTGGTGAGTGTTGATAAATGGTTGTTAAACCGTCATGATGAATCTCCTTGAGGAAAAGCATTCAGCTGTATAAGTTGTTGATAAAACTGAGGAAAAATTAAGTCAATTTGTGGAATTTTTAATGCTAATATAATCCTTTAACAGCTGAAACTGAAAGACAACATCTTATTATTAATAGTTAGTTACCATGTTTGATTATTTCCCTGTATAAGAATATCAAACCTGCAAGGAAGATGTTTGAAACCTCAGCTGGAGTTAACAGATTATGAGTGGATAAAATGCATTAAATATTATTTTACATGATATGACTTATAGGAGTAATGATGATCTTAATAGATTAATCTTTTTAAAGACATTCAAACTTATTTGTAAAAATCCTAACAATTTTGACATTCCAGAGACCTTCATTGTTTTGCTTTAACCAGAGAAATGAGGCCCTCTAGTGGTCAACCTGAGAAAACTACAGATCTTTTCTAGCCTCTGTTTTAAAATGCAATGCTGAGATTATTGTCATTTTATAAAAATTCAAATGAATTCAAGCACAGTTGAAAATAAATAAACATTTTATTATTTGTGTAAAACACAGATAAAAATAAAAACTGCCTTTTATGCAAAATTCAGATTTATGTCTAATAATTTTCCTCATCTTTTATCAATAATATGCTTTATTATCAATAGTCTGCAAAATAAGTTAAAACAATTCCACTGACAACAAGTTGGGCTTGATTTATGAATTTAAAGATATTTGCCATGTTATTACTGAGAAGTAAAATAAGCCATATAAATGTTCAGAACTGTGAAAAGTTGTAGGCATTTTATGCTTAAAAATCTACACAAATTCCCAATAAATCAAAAGTTCACTCTGAATTTTTTCAAGATGTTTTATATAAAAGCACTGTAAATAATGTTTGTTGTAATGTCACAAAACCGCCACAAGAGGGCGAGTGTTTGTTAGCAGAATGGAAAGCAAAGACCAAGAAGACACAAGATAGTTCACTGCTTTAAATAAACCTCACTTTCTTAGCTAGCTGTTTTCAAACATACTAACTTGATTTATAGTTTCTTTAAAAATTACAGTATTTTAACATATCCTAAGTATGGTTGAATAACGATTTTAGATTAGAGTTGGTGATCTTTAATTTAATCTTTATTTTTCAAGGTTTTTAAACTAGAAGCACTGTGAGTGATTGTTGTAATTTCACCTTATTGCCACAAGAGGGCAATTACTACCAAGGTTTTTTCAACTAAAAAGCACTGTAAAAAAATGTTTGTTGTAATGTTGCAAAACTGCCACAAGAGGGCGAGTGTGTGTCAGCAGAAAAAGAAACCAAAGACCAAGAAGGCGCAAGATAGTTCACTGCTTTGTAGCCTACTACTTTTGCTGCTGTGCGTGGACCTGTGTCTGGATCGACCCCGCACAGAGCCGCTTACACCTACGGCAACTGCTCTGGGTCTGGGTGGACCATCAAGCATTTTTCTGGCGACATTAACTTTGGGATCAGCGTTACAGGATGGATTGCTTTAATCTGCAGTGCACACAACCCCGCCCCCACCCAGTGTTCATGTTCTTTGCAGCTGTGCTCTCAAGAAGCAGTTACCTGTCAAACACAAAAGGAGCATGCAACTTTAAAACAAGAATAAAATACAGTATTTATTCAGAGCTCAAAGTCCTGACACACATTGTCAGCGCGGTTCCCACTTTTACGGCAAACGACCAGCCTTTAAACAGAAATGAAACCAGAAACCTGATCTCTGTTGACACAGTGTTTAAATGACAGTATTCCATAAACACAGCGAAGGTGGGCCTCCTCCTGGGATTTGTACCAGTCTTTGGCTCCTGTGTTTAAATAGCTTGTAGATGATTAGATGGATCAAATGGCCGAGGGATAAAACCACAAAGGGCTGCTCTGGTTCGTGTGAAAACATTAAGGTGCTCATTATGATTACTTACAACCTGTTGACATACTAAAATTGCTGTGAAATTGCCCATCCTGTTGAGGAATGCTTCGCCCAGACAGACAGTAATTGCATTTCCTGTTAGTCTCTAACTCCTCCTCTCAGTGTGTGAGGACCTCTTTCAGCTAGCTGAGTGCAGACGGAGCTGACACTCAGAAACGATTAAGCCAGACTCCACACATCATACATAAGTGAAAACCTTAAACCAATGTGTTTTTCATCAGAGAGTAATCCTCCTGATGGAAACAGTTTTTCTCAGACTTCAGCTCTGATAAGTTTATCTGAGTTTTACAGGATTTTCTAACGCCGTTGTCTGCTCAAAGGCCTGGTTTCGGTCTGTTAGCACATGTGCACGTATGGCACTTATAAAAATAAAAACTTCCCGCTAAAGGGCAACGCAACTCTAGGAAATGATTGACTCCATGCCGGCCTCCTAATGGAAGTGAGCTGAGCGAACAAGCTGCCTCCACCGTGTCCCGTCTGATAAAACTGAGGTTTGGACTCGTGCCATCGCTGGGGGCTTGGCAGGATGCAACGACTCACTGAGGTTTGAAACCCCATTAAAAATTGTCACTTTATTTTAAACAGCTGCCACACTCATGAGTCCTACATCCTTCTGGAAAAAGAATCAGAGGTCCAGAGTTGGCCAGAGATTTGCCAAATAATATTCAAACTCACATGAATTACAGAGCTGTTAAAGTTAGTTCCCCTGAATGAGTTTAGAGTAATGACAACTTTTCATTTCCAGCATCTTATGTACTGGCATTATTTATCATTTTACCAACAGATCTGACTTATGGGTAATTACTGTGTGTGGCAGCTGGAGTCTCAGCATCTGGTTCTGAAACACAAGCTGCTATTTCTCAGGCTTATCGAGCACAGTTGTCACTTCGTTGTCAGACTTTAAAGGCACACATGCAGTTTTGGATTGTTTTTAGCACCCCCTGGTGTCCGTTTTTAATCACTGTTAGCATTGTTTTTGCTCAGAAACACCAAAAGGTAACTGTTGAAATGTCTCCTCAGCCTTCACTGCTTTCTACTGGAGCGGTTCATCACTCATTCAAAGAAATCGGCTGTGTTCAAGCAGGGAGAGATGGAAAAAAAAAGCAGAAATCATGAGCTAAAAACACTCAGACGCTAGCTTGCTGCATTGGGTTAGCCGTGATTAGTGAGGCTCAGGACAATCAGATAAATAACAGGTAGATTTACCCTCTCTGGGTTGTTTCCACGTTTAAAAGGAAGATGTAAAAGACAGCGGTGAGACCAGTGATGCTGTATGGTGTACAGACTGGCACTGAGGAGAAGACAGGAGGCAGAACTGGAGGTAGCACAACGATGCTGAGATTCTTTTTAGGATCAGGAATGAGTCCGTCAGTGGGACAGCACATCTTAGATGTTTTGGAGATAAGATCAGTGAAGCCAGACTGGGATGGTTTGGACATGTAGAGGAGGGACAGTGAATATATTGAAGGTGGGAACTACCAGGCCTAGAGGAAGACCAAAGAGGAGATTTATAGATGCAGTCGAAGACATAGTTGGGTGGAGAGTCAGATGGAGCCAGCTGATTCGCTGAGTTGACCCCTGAAGGAAAAACTGCTGAAAGAAAAAGAAAAAGGAGAGGGTGGTTTCCAGGGTTCTCCTCCAGCCAATCAGCAGACTCAAACCGGTGTATGAGTTGTTGTGAATGGAGAGAGTAAACTTACTGGAGACAGTTACATCTAATGCATGTTGGTGTAGTTGGTAGCACTGCTGCATTACAGCAAGAAAGTTGCAGATTCAATTCTGGCCTGGGAGTTAGCATCTCCCCCCCCCCCCCAAGCATGTGCAGGTTTCCTCTATACTCCGGTTTCCTTCCATGACCAAAAACATGCATTTTAGGTTAATTGGTGACTAAATTTTCCGGTGTGAGTAAATGTGTGTAAATGAATAAATTCTGGCACATCTCATCCTGTACTGTCCTTTTACCTGGTGTCCTCTGCTAATCTGGGTCCTATCCTATTAGATCAGATGTGATTACACGCTGAATTTAGGCATAGTGCAAAGCGTAGGAAACATACAGTCCATCCAAATCCCAAGTCATCCAAAAATATTCTGTCCCATTCTATAAACTGGAGATGATTGTCATCCTGGATTTGTAAAATTTCATCATAAAAAATGGAGACTGACTGAATAAGACAATTTTCAAATATTGTTCTACATTCGCTTGTATTTTTAACATTTTCGGCTGCTCCCTGAACCTTGTAAGAGGAAGACAAATTCATTTTTTAAATTCTAGCGAAAATGTGTTTCTGCTCCAACCTGCTAAACTGCATTTGCAGTCTTGACGCTCAGTTAAAGTTTTGGAAGAAGTTTACAAAAAGCTATGGCGACTGTTGCTATGATGTAGGCACAGTGACACATCCTCTGTAGCTTTGTTGTAAATAGTTACCACACCACTATAAATAACCTTACATGCGTAAAGATCAAACGGAAACTAATTTCTCTCACGGTTTCAAAGACCCCCTCGTAAAAACATTGTATTTAGATCACCGGACTGCTGCAGACTTGTTGGTTTTTGGAAGAAATCAAATCGTTTTTCGTAGTAAAAAAGCTGTTTCTGTCACGCAGAAATTAAACTCTATTAAACTGGTTATTTTTCTCTACCTTTGTATTTCTGTTCTTGTCTGGTTTCTTTATACAAACCCACACAAACAGAAACCACGTCCATGTAAGTGAACCGGTTTTGTTTTGCTTCCTTGACATCAAGCTGGCAATTTGGTCTTTATGACATTCAGATGGTTGGTGTCACTCCAAAGTAAACGTCATCTGAGCCAGACAGAACGCGCACTACCTGACAGCAGCCTCCGCTCCACCATGGTCCAGTAGTGTCCACCAACCCCGCGCCTCGGAGTGGGAGTCCGCTTGGCAAATCCGTATCAACAAACTAGTTCCTGTTGTGCTCCTGTCCTCAGAAGAGATGAGTAAAGGAGATGAGTATAAACCAGCCCAGCTTGTTTATTGTTGCAGGTTTGTGCAGCCAAGGCCTGATGATGGGGAGAAAACATGGCTGTTTATTTTATATCTCTTTGAGAAGTGTGCCTGGAGACGCCGAGAACAGGATGAATAACACATTTGGGAGGAAAGAAATGACAAAAAGCTAAATAATCAACACCGGAGCAGGAAGGCGATGGAGGAATTTTGCTCAAATTTTTGCAGCGGCAGCATAAAACGGCGAGACTGAAACATGTCTTTTCAATGCTCAATTTAAAAAAATATATTTGACTGAAAGTCATGGGGTGGAGGGGTGGAATGGGACTTTGTTTTTGTCTAAAAGAGTTAAAATGTTTGTCTAGGCTGGGAGCCAGTAGAGGTTCTGGTGGGCTGTGAAGCAGGGGTCAGCTAAGTCTGCTGAAATCAAATCTAGTGTCTCCCACCCACAATAACAGCGTGGCAGAACGGCCCAAGCGTAACGACATGATTGTGTTTTTATGTTCGGGGCTAAATCTGATGAGAAGTTTGAGTTGTGCGTGTGCTGTCCTTTCGGATTAAACAGACACACAAAGCTTGCCCAGCCCAAAGCCAGGTGCCTTCTCCTACAGCCCCGTGTGGCAGAAAAACAACCAAATTAACAGACTCTTGGCTCGTGTTGGTCTGGTGCATTACACGAGATCTCTTATCCACTTTCATGCTCAAAACCATCTGTCAAACAGAGTCATAGTATCCAGAGCAGAGGGGGAGGTTAAGCAGGTTAATCTACCTGAAACGTAATACGACTCAGATAAAAGTACATAAATCTAATTTAGGATCGCAAACCCCAACGAGAAACAGTAATTCCAAATTACTTGGGTGTAGATAGTAGAGAAACGAGGCCTGCGCAGTGTGATGGACATTCAGGCAATTTGAGATGTCACACTGCTTCTGGATCAGACTGGATGAGAGAGAGTCACGGATTTCAAGAGGGATTTAGATATTCTATGCTGACAAATGAGACTTTTATGTTATATTTCAGATGCATACTGATATTTTTACGTAGAAGATTAAACCATTTATTGGGGTGTGTATTAAGCACATCTGGATCTGCACATTCTCCACTCAGAACGCCATAATTACCATGAAATATCAGTAGAATTTTGCTTGTCAGAGTTTTTTTTCCCTTTAAAAAATGTATATGACCTGTATTGCATTTAAAATGAACTATCAGAGGTTACACATTTGCATGCAAACCATGCATGATGTAACTAAGATCGTGTAGCCAGAGTTTGGTGGTTTGCTCGCCAGCTATTTGTTCTTTTTTCTGTTTTTTCTCCCACCTGATTCACCTCTCAGCTCCATATCAAGGAAAGCTTTTAAAAAAATTTTCCCTTCGTCACGCCTCCGTTGCTCCCGACAGGTTGCAAGTGCATGAGAAGCCAGTTTGTCCTGCAGAGCTATGCAGGCTGCAGGGGCCCGTGTTTAGCTTGGATGCTAGTGAATAACATTGTGTGGAGGGAGGAAATTAAAGAATGCAAGGTTGCAATTTACCGAAGAGTGGAACTGATTTGAAGCGTTTTTCTGTTTCTTCACGCTGCGTTGCTTGAAGTTTTCCAAATACTCCACAGCAGAGTGTGAACTGAGCTTCGTTGTTCTGGTTATGACAAGCCGGGCCTCGCTGCCAGCTCTCTGTTACTCAACTCACTCTTTCATTTAGTTTTTGGCAAAGACAGGACCTAAAAAAGGTAGGTTCTTCATCAAACCCAAATGCTAGGCGTGCCCAACTGATTTCACATGTAAGAAAAACGTCGCTTTATGCTATCCCAAGGAATGTAGAGGTATTTCCTCAACGCACCGTGAGTGGAGCAGCTTGAGAAGCATGCGGTCACTTTAGGTTGCTTCCTGAAATGAAACAGATAAAAGCATAATAATGGTAAAATGAATCCAACTTTACAAAGCAATCTGCTAATGACAATGATATCCATATAGCAGCCTTAAAAGGAAACTCCACTCAGATTTCTTATTATTACGATTATTTTACAGCTTTCTCCTTTTATAAACCTCAAATTTGCTGCTGGGTAACTCAACCACTTCCTCCCTTCCTGTGAGATCAGGCAGTTAAGCAGGGTGAAGCAGGGGCTTTTGTGGCTTGCAAACAGCTGGCAGACTATTCGGTGTACCTTTGGCACCTGTGGGTGGGCGTCAACACCACTGGCTAAACAAACAACGCCAGCGCTGCATGGCCGTGAATGGCAAATGGAGCCACCGTCAACAAAGAAAATCAAGAAAGATAGGTGGTACACATTATTAGGAAGCTCTAAACTTCCAAAAAATGTAACCCAACCTCTTAGTTTGTGGTCATTTGACTGTTTTGGTTGCAGAGGGATGAGGTAGATTTCTTCTTTGCTGGTTTAAATTGCTGTTCTCCTGCAGATGGCGATGTTGTCTTGATTTGAGGTGACGGTATACGCTCTGGCAAACCTCAAGCCACTATGTGTGAGGGCTTTTTCCTAATTGGTGACATTTAACAAGCATAAGTAAATGTCTTTCCCTGTCTCCTGTTCCCTATTGGCTTCATGCCTGATATCAAAGACAAGTGAAAAGAACTCGCTGCTCGAGGAGGAGGTGACAAAACAGGGTGGAGATTTCTGGGGCTAAGATGTGGATTGCCAACACACTCACACAAGCGTTTGGTAGAACATCAACTCCCCAGGACAGAAAGGTCAACTATGTAGATGGATGGAGTGGAAGCTGGTCTGTTTGCCTAAAACCAACACAAACTGGAAATTTGTGTCAGTACCAGTCTCACTGGAAGACTTCAGGGCTGCAGGGGCGCACACCATTACCACCAACGGAATTTTCCTAAAACAAGGCAAGAAAAGTTGAGGGTAAAAATATAATGAGCGAGGAGAGAAGGGGACCCTCCAGAGAGGAGTGAAACTTTCCACAGGTTCACTGTATTTATGTGGGACTGGCAGGGCCCTTAAACTAGAAAACGATGTTGAGAAGGTTTGACAGATTGCTAAGGAAGGTTTGTCTTTCTCTGATTTTCTCACAAAATGCCCCTTCTGCCGTCTGTTTTTACTCCCTAAATGTCTCCCTCTTTCTATCTCTTCTCTCCTACAGCATTGAGATGTGTCCCCCCCCTCTACCTCTCCCATGATGACGAAGCTCTTTATTTTCTGTGATGTGAACCCAGAACAATAGTAGATAAAGCTGAATCAAAGACGCTTTTGCAGGAGTAATAGTTCTCAGACCAGAACAAGTAAAACAAGCACAGTTGAACTAAACCAGCACACACAAATAAACATGTCACAGATGTTTGTTTTCTGTGTTTTTTTTTAATGTCTGCATCACAATTCTAATAATAATCTGTGGAATATATTGAATTTACATTGAGAGGTGACCCCAAAGAGCGGAGAATTCCTCCGAGGCCCTCATACAAAGGCCGTAGTGTAGTCTGTGTCACCATCGCTTCATCTCCATCAGCGCACAGACGTTTACTTTTCAGCCTTGCCTCGGTCTCCAGGATGACAGGCACACTTGGGATTTTTGTATATGATAAACTACGTGATAGGTAACCCCCCACTGACCTAACCTCCATCGTTTTCCTCTCTCCTTTGCTTTTCACATCCACTTTTTTCTTTCCTTCCTAATAAATCCTCCTCTCGGATTTCTCCTCCTGCCCCTTGTGCGTTCCCCCCCCCCCCAGCCTCGGCCCCAGCTGCTGGCTCTCTGCCGACAGCTGGGGATGTGAGTGCCCAGCGACGCTGTGCGTCCCCTAGGGATGGGGTGGGGGTGGGGGGGTCTGTAAAACCAGTAAGGTGGTGGAAGAGTTGAGTTGGTCAGAGCCTGATGAGCTGAGCGGCCGCAGAGGAAACCACATAGCCACAGCGTGTGTTTGTGTGTCACGCCGTATGTGCTGTTGTGAGGCTGAATCCCATGGGTCAAAATGCCGTGTCCTCCAGATCCAGTTTAATCACACGTGTACGCCGTGTGCAGGTCTGTTCAGAGTAGTGGTTCAGTCCAGTTTGAAGCACCATGTGTTGAACTAGTCTGAAGAGTGAGGCGTCACCTGGAAGTAACCGACACAAGACTCCCTTTTGTTTGTAGGCAGACTGTTGTCTCTCAAACACTAAAGAAGAAAACATTAACTCCCATGTTTCTACTTCCTGTTGCTACAGCTAGTCAGACTAGATGTCTCATCATCCTTTTTTTTAAAGTGCCTGTGACTCCATATTTAAATCACTTTATATTAAACAGGTGTAATCTTTGATGCCTCTAGATTAGCGTTGCACCATTATAACTCAAAATACACTGTAATTATTTCCTAACGAGCAACTCAGAGATCAGAAGAAAGCGCCGCCTTCCGGTTCTGCTGGGTTTCTCCTTATTTGGCAGCCTGACACTTCTGCTGCAGCAGGGGGCAGTGCCGTCGCGTGAAAGAGAAACGAAACTGAAACTAAACACTACACGGTCTATGGGCAATGGCGGCGGCACTGCCTCGCTCCAGGTGTCGTGAACGTGCATGTGGGCGGAGAATTTACCATATAAGCAAGTCCGGATCACTATGACCTCATAGCGGGCTGGAGTGAAAAAAACGGTTTGAAACCTGGATCTGAAATCTGGAAGAGCTTCTCACTGGCTGGACTAGGAGACAGATGGACGCCGTTTTTTGCTCTTTCTGGCAGGTTTAAGGTGAAAACTCAACGTTGCAACATGATAGATAAGTCAGAAAACATGGAAAC
The DNA here is from genome assembly GCA_006937965.1 of Callopanchax toddi. Classification (NCBI taxonomy): domain Eukaryota; kingdom Metazoa; phylum Chordata; class Actinopteri; order Cyprinodontiformes; family Nothobranchiidae; genus Callopanchax; species Callopanchax toddi. The sequence continues at coordinate 1,840,836 of SSNR01000055.1, read as the reverse complement.
CGATGTCATGGGCACTTTAAGGGAAAAGTTTCAGAGGAATCCAGCTAAAATCTTATTCTGAGCTAAATGGTAAATGCTGTGGTTTTTGGATAGAGGTGACAAAAAGTGAGTAAAAACACCCTAAATAGGTTTAGAACCACGAAAGATCTTACAAGGGAGTGGGCCGCCTGTGACTGCTTTGGGATAAGGATGTGGCCCACGTCAGCACTCGCTGCTCATTGAGAAGTGAAAGAATGATACAAGCTTTAAAGCCATACTCAGTAGCCAGGTAAACAAACGAGGTCTCGCTAGCTATTTTACAGAAACACGTCTCAGTGAACTCACCCCTCCCGTCGGGTAAAATCCATACGCCAGCCTCCCGCCGACATAGGACCACGGTTTGCAAAGGTGACAAAGCAGAGTCTAACTCCAGCCGTAGAAATGTTCCCCCAGCTTTTCCTCTTTTCACCTCCAAACGTTTTTAGTTTTCTGCTAGCTGAAAAGGTGTTTTTTGGGGGGGACTCTGGTATTTTTATCTTAAAATGGAAGCATTAACCGCGGCTCTCTGTCCTACTTTACTTTTACTTTCACTTCCGGGATGTTCTGCCCCAAAATGTGTCCGGGCGGATTAATGCCAATCCAAGCAGTGAGGAAATGCGGCAGACAGACAGCTGGATTGTCCAATCCTATCGTTCGGTTCGAACGATAGGATTGGCTGAAGTTTTTAGAGAACTGCGGGACAACTACTTTATTGATTTCTTTCGGGGTTTTTTTAATCTCCACAATATATTTATGGCTATACTATGTTGGAAGGTTGTTAAGAGGCTTAAAAAAAAAAAACGTTAAAAACTACATTGTTTATCTGGCTACTGAGTATGGCTTTAAGTCTCAAACATTGACACCAGAAAATGTTGCTACTTTTATCAAATAAGAGAAGGGTGTGAATACACACACTTGTGTACATTTAAAGCAATGAATTCAGAATTTGTTATGAATATCTGACCATAGACAGTCAATGCTAAACATCTACAACCTGATGAACGTAGCTGTCGTCTCATTTTAAACTTTTTATTTTTGTAATTCAGACACACATTTGGTCACAGATCAAGTGAGAGGTCAAAGGAATTGATCCCTGCTGGCAATTTGGTAGAAAACAAATATAAAACCATGGTTTTCAAGAAATGTCAGCATCCAGTTCATTGCCTTCTAGATCCCAAATAATGCAAAATTCCCTTTCTAAAGGTCTTTTAACAGTCATGTCTGTCACAAAGACTGTCTGAAACCCAAAAGTGTTAAATATTTTCACCGTTTTCACATCCTTATTCTTATTTTTGAGAAATATGTTTTGAGCTAATGCTAAAACGGGTGGTTTGGAAATCTTTCCCCTGCTGATGTCAAGAAGGGAAAAGACCACTCCTCTCTAGAGGACAGAGCCAACCCATGAGCAAGCATCCTCACTAACGTTAGCAAACAGTTATGGCGAAGCTACGAGCAATGCACGACAGTTGCTACGTAGATGGCTGCATCAACGAGCACAAAAGTCTTTTTTTACTTCCTTCATCTGAGCCTCTGAAGACCCACCAACATCTTGCAAATGCGTGCGGAGAAGAGAGAAAGTGCAAAATACTTTAAAGTTTAGATAGTTCATCATCTTATTTTGAAAAAAGACATTTCACAGGAGTTCAGATTTGCAGCTAGCATCTCATGTCATGAGAAAAGCAACTTTCAAAAATGATTCTAGAAAAAATAAGGATTTTTATATTCAGCATGATTTTTTTGAAAAACAATAAATCCCAGATTTAAATCACGCAGCCTACGATTAGCTGTGGTTTTCGAAACTACGCCTGAAACAGAAAAAAAGGGTATCTCCATGCCTCATATGCTTCTGTCTGTACAGTCACAAATGGTTCATGACGGTTTGAAAGTAACTACCTCAGAGGCAACACAGACCCTCTCATCTCCTGTGTCAACACCCCTGATGTTGAGGTGATGGTGGAGGGTTAGCGACAGTGGTTTGACCTGTCGTTCTATTAGTCCTGACAGGTCCTAACTGGATTAAAACCCCGGCCTGCACTGAAAGAACAACAGATGGAGGGTAAAAGAAATCACGGCACACAGAGCTTGTGGTTCTCATAATACACACACGGGTGTGAAGTGGGTTGGATTAATGTCTGACACATGCAAGGGGGCTTTGCACGTGTGTGTAGGGTGGTATACGTTGCTCCAGAATGTGGTGAACATCACCTCCCAGCCCTCTGCGCACAGTTACACGCTGTTTGTTTTTACAGTTGCATTGTGGGACACCATTGCCATGCGGCCCCTGCTCCCAACTGTCAAACAAGATTATTGGGGTTGCCCCCTTCTCTCCGCAGCATGGAGTGAAAACCTATAGCTTCATCACTGAGGCGTAAATGTACATTCTGTAAGAAAGTTCCTCCATTTCTTTGCAGCGCGGCAGAAACAGAGACATGAAGCCATAACAACTGAAAGCCTTTGAAAACAAAGGGTCTGCTATTTTGAGAACAAACACGTCCAAGAAAGACTGTTTCCTTTCTCGAATGACCTGAAACAAAGACTCTTTAAAAGCAGCTCTTAATGGTTTTGAGTTCCACCAATAAATTGGATTGGGGTTCAAAGTCAGCTCACTGAAGGTCTTCCCAGTATAACAAGAACCATGAAGCCTGAGAACCAGCGTATCGCCTGAGGTGAGAAAACAAATGAAGTGTTAGACTGGTTACTGGAGGAGAAAACTGTCAAAGAAACAGTAATACAGTCCTGGATTAGAGAGGGATAAGCTCATCTTGTCAGGTTAAAGCTTCTTGAATATCTTTTTGAGCGTGGTGCCTGACGTGGTGTTTTGTGCATTTTTCTCCCTCCGCTGATCTGGAAAGAACATCATGCGTATTCAGGTTTCCTGTCATCCAAAGCCAAATTTCAGAGTGACGATGATAAAATTCATTCATATTCCCAGTCCAGGCAAGGGTCAAACTCATCAAAAAGCATGATTTGTAGCAGGCGCACCGAGCTGAGATAAACTCCTTTCAGACTGCACGCTTCCCGTTCGTCGAAGACAGAGTTTGTTGTCTTGCTGTTTTCCCGATTCTGTAGCGTGGATTTAAGGGAAAACTGCAGAAAGAAAAGTCCAACAGGTTTAAGAGGTTACATGTCACAATACCACAAGTCAGCCATAAATTATGTCAGATGCTATTAGCTCTTGATGAAAGCAGATCTTTTTTTCTCTGTGTGTTGTTTGGCTAGCTGTGGAGTCAGAGTGCAGACACCTGGAAAGGAGAGAAAGGAGAGTTAAAGTCAGTTGAAACAGGAGTAAAGAATGAGAAGTCTGCTGGAAGGTATCGCCATAAATCGGGTGGTCTTCAGTCAGAGGATTGGCTTAAATGATTCATGAGGTCTTTATAGCCAAGGGAGGTGGCATCACACACTGCAAAGAATTACAAATGGCGAGGCTTTAACCTCTACCTGCTGCTGTCAGACTGATACAGTTGCTCCCTTTGCTTGGAGGAATCTGAGGCTGAGCGATGTGCTTCAGGGCTTATACCGCTCCGTGCTAGGAGTTATAACCCTCTATAACAAATATTCTGTGTGCTCAGTGGTGGAAAAAGACCCACATCAACCTCTCTGTCATCACTCGGTTGGTGAAAGTGAACCATTTATTTCTCGACTTTGAAAAAAAAAGTAGAAGAGGGCAGGTTACTCACATCTAAGCCAGCTCTTTGAATGTACTTTACACTGCAGCGAGGAGAAGTCCTCATGAAAATGAAAAATCTCCAGGCCTGAAACGGTCTGTGTGTTCCCCGTGAAGAAACGAGGCGACGGCGCAACACCAACAAAAGTGAAAGTGATAAATTCGACAGCCTGCGCTGTGAAAACACATCAAACCGAACATCCCCCTTCTCCAAACATTCCCAACTCGTTCGAGCGCCGTCGCATTTATTTGTTTTTTAATTCGCTCTCATGCATTTTAATAGACCCATTACCTATAAATATCCCAACATACACAGGGACACATCCTTAACTTGGACCAAGAAAAACAAGCCCAGGAAGGCTCAGATAGAGGGGGCTGTGTGTTCATTATGATATGCAGCGTTCAATTGCCACATTAATTAAGCAGCTCCAGGCAGCAGTGGCAGAATGAGCGACAGGCCTAGTCGCTGGAGGCACGTCTGATTCCCTGCCAACTCCAAGCCTCTCTGTCCGGCTGCTGATTTATGCAGGCAGCATTTGGAAAAGTATCCAGGAGTCGTATTTTTAGTGGGCGGCAGTGCCGTGCACATGTGCAGGGACTTAAGTCGTCCCCGCGGGACGCCATTCATCTCTCATCACTGCCATGTTGATAACATCCTCCTCTGTATAATACACACATCCCATTCAGCACATGCACTCACACTTGGAGGAACCAGGTGGTGGTCAGCTTCCTACAAGCAGGGTTACATAAATACACAGGCAGCGTTTAGATGACACCAGGTCTCGGCTATGCTCTTTTTGTAAATCCTTTTGTGAGTTTGTGATTTTGCGGATGTTTAACAGGAAGTTATTGAGGAGTGTGTACAGCCTGGTTTCCTTCCTGCTCAGACAGCGGGGTAATTTGGTCATGTTTTAACAGCTCTACAGCTCCCGCCTCTCAACCTCACCCTTTTCTCAATTCTTCTTCTCACTTGTATCCATTTTTTTTTACACAGTGAAGTCAAATGGGAGGCAGTTTTTGTGCCAGCTGTCCCTTGATGTATGCTGGTCATCAACTGCACATGTGTGATCAATGCTGTCCTGTATTCATTTCAATATTAGAATGGCTGATTATGAGCGAGGCATGCAGGATCACAAACCAGCAGGGGCAGGGTGTCAAAAAGAGAAGAAAAGATGAAAAGATAAAAGGATCCTGAACTAATAGCTGACAGTCTGGCATTGCATACGGAGTCAAACACATACACGTGAAAAAGTTTTGCATCAGTAAACAATGCTGTGTGCATGCATACTACATAAAATAGTCCATAATTTAAAGATAATCGGCTAAATGTTTAAATATAAATGTGTATGTGCCAGTATGCATATGTTTAAAATGACTTTTTTTCACCATAGGCTGAAACAAGAAAGTACGTAATCATCTTTAAAACAGATTCGTTTTGTAATCAACCCAATCCAAGACATCCACCACAGCCAACTGATAAACACCATGAATATTCATTTCCAGCTCAATGTAGCCTAAATTTGAAGTCTTTAAAGTGCCCATGACATCGGTTTCCATGTTTTCTGACTTTTCTATCATGTTGCAACGTTGAGTTCTCACCTTAAACCTGCCAGAAAGAGCAAAAAACGGCATCCATCGGTCTCCTAGTACAGCCAGTGAGAAGCTCTTCCAGATTTCAGACCCAGGTTTCAAACAGTTTTTTTCACTCCAGCCCGCTATGAGGTCATAGTGATCCGGACTTGCTTATATGGTAAATTCTCCTCCCACATGCACGTTCACGACAACTGGAGCGAGGCAGTGCCGCCGCCATTGCCCATAGACCGTGTAGTGTTTAGTTTCAGTTTCGTTTCTCTTTCACGTGACAACACTGCCCCCTGCTGCAGCAGAAGTGTCAGGCTGCCAAATAAGGAGAAACCCAGCAGAACCAGAAGGCGGCGCTTTCTTCTGATCTCTGAGTTGCTCGTTAGGAAATAATTACAGCGTATTTTGAGTTATAATGGTGCAACGCTAATCTAGAGGCATCAAAGATTACACCTGTTTAATATAAAGTGATTTAAATATGGAGTCACAGGCACTTTAAGGATTTTATCAGGAACATTTGAACAGCATTAAATAAGGATGCTTCCATTAATGGCAGTAAACATTGAGCCTAGAACTAGCTTCCTTACTTTCCTGCTCTGGTTTATTTTTCCCAGAGCATCCTCCAACTTCCTTTTCCATTTTTGGTGTTCACGTATAGGATCTCAAGGAATTCTAATGGATAGGAGGGGATCTGGATGGGAACTTCTTCTCTTCTTTTTGCAGATGATGTGGTTCTGTTGGGTGTCTAAGTCTAAGGATGAGTGTCAAGTCCTCCAAATCTGAGGCTTTGATTCTCAACCAGAAAAAGGTGAAACATTTCTGGACTGGGAGTGAGTATCTTAGTGTTTGGGCATAATGAAGGTATTGCTCTAGTCCAGACGTGCCCAAGTCCAGTCCTCGAGAGCTACTCTCCTGGAACCTTTAGAAGCCTCCCTGCTCAAACACACCTGAATTCCCTCATCAGCAAATCATTCAGCTCTGCAGAGGCCTGGTAACAAGCCATTCATTTGATCAATGTGTGTTGGAGAAGGGCTGCATCTAGAGTTCCAGGATAGTAGCTCTCGAGGACTGGACTTGGGCACCCCTGCTTTAGTCTGTTTTGGTTTTACTGGCCTAGCGTTCCAGTTAATGGTGTAGATTTCCTCTTGACATTGGTGGGGACCAGAATGGGATGCAGGCGCCAAAACAGGATGTGCAGATTAAAGCAATTTGTCCTGGTCCAGGTCTGGACTGGCACAAAGTTACCATCACCGGGAAAATGCCCGATGGCCAGTCCTCATCCAGGGCAGGTGCCATCGGCGTAAGCGGGTTGGCAAGGGGCTCGTGTCGGTCAATCCAGACACATATGCCTCCTTACCCTGGACACAGATCCGTCCGTGGACTCCGCACACAGCACCTGGTCCGCTGGGCTGCACGTATTATTAGTGGGGACTGCTTCTGCACCCTTGGATTGAATTATTAGAGGGGACACGTCACCTCCGTCCATGCCAAATCTACGCCCATGGTTCTAACTCTCACCCATGGTTACAACGTTTGGATTGTGAATTAAAGAACAAGCCACAAGTGGCTGAAATGATCTTCCTCCATAGGATGGCTTGGCTGCTGTATTATGACATGGCTGAAAATGGCTAAAACCATAGACAGCTGGCCAATAGTAGAGCTTAGGAGCTGAATGTGGCCGTACTGATCAGTGATGTTGGATCTCCAAGCTGACACTTGAGACTGAATCAGGACATCCCTACTGCTTTCACTGAAAAACATCTATCACTTGTGATTATCACCTCCTTACATCAAACATAAACTATCTTGAAAAGCTATATGTTAACTTTTTGGGGGCCAAAGCCTCAGACCTAATCCAGCCCTGTTTATCGTACCATAAATAGCTTTATTTACAACTTTGAACCAAAGATGAAAACTGCAGCTTTAACTGCTTGAATTTTCCAAGTTTTGGGTGCCTGACCTACGTCACACATCTATACTGTTTTAACGGCTCAAGCAGTCAACGCAATGAAACTAGCACAACTCACGTGCTGCCCGGCGCTACATTCATCATGTTAGATCAACACTTGAGCGTCATTTGAGCCGAACATAAAGAGAAAACAGAATGGTAATGTTGTGGCAATCGAAACACGCTGCATTTTTCATTAGTGTCAGAGACTAGGAAGAGACGGGAGTCTGGAAACTGGCAGGAGCTCTTGGCTCCACGACTGCACACTAAAGACCAGTTGAAATGTATTCATGTATGCAGAGCGGCTGCTGGTTCAGCTCACAGAGTGTCGCTAAACCAGATGGGCTTTTTGTTTTAAAATTCGCTTGTGTTCAGCTTCCCTTTCTCACCTCTGACAACTCATGTTCCAGTGTTGATCAGCACTGTATGAGATGTTTTGGTGATAAAATGATCCATTTAATCTCATTAAAGTCTCAACAAAAGATGATAAATGATGCAAACACAGGCTTTTTAAAAATTTCATGTTGAAAACTAATGAATGTTGTCATGTCTGTGGCACACTAACACAGAGCGGATTATAATAAAATAATTGTTGCCCAGTAAAATATAAATACATCATTTTGAAGCGATATCAGAGTATGGCCAAATGTGTAATTGAACACAGCTTTAATAGAAAAAAAATGGAAGCTGACCTTATTTCATTTACCACTGAGATGCGTCTGTACAGTAAGAAAGGAAACCACAAATTGGTCTCAACAATTCCTATACCTCTGGAGCTGACCACTTTAAAATTGGCCCGTTTGTAGATTATAAATATGGCTATTTGATGGCTCGGTTATTATGTTAGGGGGGGTTGGAGAGTGGAGGGGCTCGTAGCTCTTTGGCCAGATGGTTTGTCTTGATGTGGGTTAAAGACCTGGTGCTTCCACACCACGCGCTTATGTGCTCTGAATCAGGCGATAACTTCCAAACACTAATCTGTGCAAATTCAAGAAATCTGCACGTTATAAACAAAATAATCAGATGGCATGGCTTGAAATAAACTATAGCTTCATAAGTTTGAATGTGCTTCAATAGGACTTCTTCTTTTCTCGTTCACAAATAATATTCCTTCCTATTAAAAAAACAAACAAACCAGTTTTTGACCCCAGGGATCAACCAGTCCAGCGCTACCCCCCTTCCAATGCACCAGACCTCAACTCTTCTCCCTGCAGGTGGTAGACCCACACAGAAGCTTTCTAAAGCTTTTTGACCTGCTTGGCTGATCCTAAGAGCCATAGCTTCCTGAAGAGTTCCCCTTCTAGGCCTGACTTCAAGAAACTGACCCTTTTCTGGGCAAGGGATCCAGTGTAACATGGTCCTCCATTAAGAAATCGCTCTTTGTCAGACCCCTCTCCTGGGCGAGCTGTACCTTCCAGGATGAGAGGATAATCAGACCCTTCCACCATGTTCATGTGATGGTTCAATGGAGGGGTCGGGAGTGGGGTTTTGTCTCAAACAAAAGAGTTAAGGTGTCTGGAACTGATAGTAGTCCAGAGTAAGAGATGGGCCGACCGTTCAGAGATGTGTCTTCAGCATGAGGGTGTTGCTCCAGTCTGTTGGGGTAAAGAAGGCATGTCTATGTTCCAATGAGATCATGGGATTTGGATTGTGACAAAAAACTAAATCCAGCCTTAAGGATGAGGTGAGGTCTGTTATCAGGGTGTAGCTCAGAGTGGAGCCGCTGATCCTTCTCATCAATAATAACCAGAGGTGGTCTGTGTTTCTGGTTGAGATGCCTCCTGGTCACCTTCCTCTGGAGTCTGGAGGTTTTCAAGCCCTAAGAGTAGACCACAGTGCAGTCCCAGAATTCACAGGAGGGATTCTGCTTCCTCTTTGACCTGGAAACCACTTGGGAGGATTGGATCTCCTCAGGAGGAGATCAAGAGCCGAGGAGGAAGATGCTTCCCTCCTGAACCTGTTACCTCTACAGCATGACCTTGTAAAAGCAATGAAAATGGATTTTTGTTGTTTGCATCCATACACGAGTAGCATTAAGTCACAACAGCACAGATCTGCAGGCACTTGTATGCATCATAACACTTTATGGTTGTGCTTCCCGTAAACAGGAGCCCCATAAAGACCAGGTTTGCTATTTGTGTTTGTGTGTTATGAGGTCAAGAGTGGAATACTGAAGTCAAACGGCGAATGAGGAACAAAAAGCTCACAGCAGGCATCTTTAACAATCTAGCTTTAACAAGAACCTTGGGTTGTTTTTTCTCCCTTTTTTCCTCCCTGCTCCATTCAGATTTGACCTTTTCTCAGATGCACACACACTTCTTCCCCTTGCTGTGGGTAGTTGCTGCAAGGCTGACTCAGCCCTCCACACTATTCTAGGGTTCTGACGAACGGTGTTGATGTAGCCTGTGTCTGATGGCTGCAGGCCATAAACCAGGCTTTGTTTCGGCCACTTCTGCTGAGCTGGTCGCCCTCGTCTCTCCTCCCACAACTGCTGCTTGACCGGTCGACCAACTGATGAAGCGACGCTGACCACTTTAGACCAACAAAAGGAGTTTATGTTTCACTGAGTGAGCGGGCCGCTGTAGTGAAACGCGATACCGCAACTACTGCATAGGCATAACATAAAAATAAAAATGACCACAAGTATTTTAAAGATTTCCCCATAGCAAGTTGATGTGTGAACAGATAGACTAAAACCATAACAGAATAAAACAGCCTGCATTCTAAAACAAATCTACACTCACTGGTCACTTTATTGGGTACACGTAGTACTGGGTTCGTTACCTAAAGAACTGCCTTAAATTCAAAAAGATGTTGGAAACATTCCTCAGAGGTTCTGGTCCATGTTGACATGACATCATCACACATTTCCATCCATGATGTGAATCTCAAGTTCCACCACATCCTAAAGGTTCTGGACTGGATTGAGATCTGGTGACTGATTGGAGTCCAGTGAACTCATCGTCATGTTCTAGAAACCAGTTAGAGATGATCTGATCTTTGTGACGAGGAGCATCATTCTGCTAGAAGTAGCATCAAAATATGGTCTTCTGTGATCATAAAGGGACATGGTCAGCAACACTACTCAGGTGTGGAGGTTAATAAGAAGATGAAAAATTGTTTCCAGGTCTAAAGTGTTTAAATTTCAGCTGCAAAGTTCAAGATGGTCAGAATTTAGTGTCAACATCATGAAAGCTGGACCCATCCTGCCTTGTGTGAATGGTTGAGGCTACTGGTGGTATAATGGTGTGCAGGAGATGTTCTTGTCCCACTTAACTGATCCTGGTTTAAGTAATTTTAGGGAGTCTGAACAGGTGTACCTAATAAAGTGTCTTGGTATATGATGGATGCTAAAAACGCATCTTACCTGACAGACCAAGATGCCTAATCCTATAACCTTGAGTCACGGAAAATGTGACTAAATGTAGCTGATAAATGTTTAATATGGAAAAAAAAGTTGGTCTTAAAATTCTAAATATGACAACATGTAGCTTTTGTAGTTCACAAACACTCTGTTGATGCTACATCCACTGCGGGTAATTAAAAGAAGCTTTTTATTTGTAGGAGTGATATTTACTAATAGAAGCTTCTCCTCCAGTGTTCTGCTTACCAGGGTGATAAGCCCCGCCCTTAAAGGTGGAGTCAACACAGACATTTTATTCAGAATTGACTCTGACAGTTTGTTCTTACTGTTGATTTTCTGATAACTTCAGGCTATTTATCATAAAACAATCAAGTAATTATTGCGCCTGAGCCTGTTTGTCTGTGTGTGTGTGTGTATTGCATGTGTATCTGTAGTGTCAGTAAAATATCTTATGAACCTGTACATATTTTAATGAAACAAGTCAATAGATGTACGTTTACTGATGAAGTCATCTTGATTCAAGAAGTCCTTAGCAGACACAAAAATCAGTAGAACACAGTCATTTTTACAGATATTGAGCTCAGACTTGGTGTGGTTGTAGTGAAGATCCATCCTCAACATCAGTACTCCAAGTCCTACACATTGCACAACAACTTTCTTTAAAACCTTGCAAACTGTACTCAAATCATTGGATGGATTTAAGTGAAACCCACAAAAAGTATTCAGTGTATACACATCTAAAACTTTGGACTAAATCACATTCAACTTGGCCACCACAGCCAAATGACCTTAGTTAAAATAAAAATAGCTAGACTTTTGTCAATTGTACAGATGTTGAGTTAAAATTAGGAATGGTAGACTTAGGGACACAGGCCACTTTTGTTCAAGCCCTAAATGGCTATACCTCCATCAGTTCTCACGATGATCTTAGTTTAAAACTCTGTTATGAAAGATGGCACATAATATGCAATTTTTCAAGAAATTAACAAGTCACCTTGATTCACAAAACTATGCCTGCTAATCGATAATATCAAACACAAAAATGGCTATGGCTCAATCAGTTTTACAGTTATTGAGCTAAAACTTGATGTTGTAGCCAGGTGAGAGTCATCGTCTTACGTTGAGAAATGACGAAAAAAGTTATGCAACTGCACTTAATATGATTTTGACGAGTCTCAGCTACTACCACAATGCATAATTTTAGCTTAACATAAATACAATTGACAGATGCATAGACATTTTTGTCTCAGCTAAGGTCAATTTAGCTGTGATGGACAAGCTGAATGAGGTACATGCAGTGGTGTTCTCTGGTTTTCTATTTGTTGCACCTAAATGTTTCAGATCATCAAACAAATGTAAATATTGAGAACTTTCTGTGAGTTACATTTAAATCCACCCAATGACTGATGTGGTATTCCTTGAAGAAGTCTTGACCGTATTGGATCATCTTTCTATCTTGTGTGAGGCTAATTCTTATCAACAAGATTTCAAGATTCCAGTGCATAAAAAGCAAAGGCTCACGGTGTTTAAGAGGACATCAGAGGGGAGAGAATGATTATTTGTCTGCGATGTAATGGCATTTATTATGAGACAGACAAGCACTTGACAGTTCTCATGACCGCAGTCTTAACAGGCACATTTATGACCAGTGATTGAGGGATTCCTACCCTCCTGAGTTTCTCTGCCTCGTTCATGGAGGGGCCAACTTCTTCGTTCCTTGAATCCAGTCAAATAAATAAGGCAATAAACAGAGAGGGAGAGGAGCGGCTGAGCAGTGTGCAAAGCTGCCCGTCATCCGTTAAGATGTGAGATAAATTAAAAGCATGTCTGATATTAGCGGGTGGCGGCAGGCCTCCAACTCAAACCAGCTGTCTGCCTGTAATCTCAGGAGAAAAAGAAGGGAGGGGTGAAAGGTGTAACCGTCGCTGCTGAAGGCACGCATTAGGGGTGAGGAGAGACACCAAAAGACTGCAGCACTCGTGGAAAAAACCGTAACCATCATCAGATTAACACATCTAAGAGAAAATTCATGTTGTTGCTGCACTCAAGGGGACAAAGGAAACATTTGAAGCTCTGAATGAGAATGATTGATGGGATGCCTTAGGACAGAGAGGAGGAAGAACAAATAAAGAGTCCGAGAGAGGCAGTGATAGAGATACGCTGATGGAAGGTGCTGATCTGACAGCAGGAAGATTATGAGGTGTGCGTGTGTCTGGTTTCCCTCTGTGATCCACTGCTCTGGATGCACACACATACAGATCTGGATGCCTTCGCTCGTCAGTTGTCTCTACGAGCAGACGCTGCCTTTTGATCGTCGACGTGGCTGCCATCAGCTGGATGTGGAAAAAGCAAAAACCGACTCGGGAGTCTGAAATCGTACACTCCATCAAAAACACGACCGACTTCAGCAGGTTTGGTGGAATGTTTAAAAAAAAGGTTGGAATCCTTAAAAATAAGAGCCACAGACTACTTATCAGTTACATAAGGCTTAAAAGACACCAACCGCTAATGTAATGATGAATATCGAGTGCAGACTTCGTCAAACGATGCTTTTTTATTGAAATTGTTGTGATTTTTAGCAAATCTCTAGATCGTTTTACTGCCTGGAATCGAAGGATAATAAATTATGTCACATAAATCAATCTGCTGAACGGAGAGAGAGAAAAATTCAGTCCGGAGGAAGAAAATGTCCATTCACGATGGGAAGAATGAAAGCATTGTCTGAGCAGCTCTGAGCTTTACTGTACGGTGTCCTGCGCGAAAGAGACAAATCACCCCAGGACTTCATGACTGAAGCGTAGTGGGAGGCCAAGATGAATGCAGAACATTTCCCCTCACTGTTTCCCTCTCAAATAAAACACAGCAATTAAAACGTCTCCATAGAAGCAAGGCTCGAAGGAGCCAACAGCTCAGTGAGGGACACAGACCACAGCCTCTGCTGTAATTGAAACAGGGCCTTCAGTCTAACAGCAATACCCACATTTATTTATTTTCAGCCATTTACAATGTCTGAGATCTTTGTCTTGGGGAGCTAATTGCAGCTTCCGACAGGAAGACAGTGAGTCAATGGGTAGTTTATGTACAAAAAGATTTCAATCTGATCTCCCTTCTTGTATCAGTCGGAGAATATGGAAAGTTTGAGTCTTTTCTCGGCGCTATAACAATACAGGATAATCCCCAACTGTTTTACTAAGATCGGTAAATATTTAAAGTGTTTCGCCGGGGTGTAAATGTTTGGGTATTGCTCCGGCAGTACGGAAAAGTTTGTTTTGTTGTTGCTCGCGTCTCCTCAGCCCATTACACGATGAGATCATTTGTTTGAGAGTTTGATTAGAGGTCTTAGAAAATCCACAAAAATGCACCAGAATTGTCCGTTTCTTTTTCGGCTCTGGCAAATGCTGAGTATAAGGAATAGGAGGAGGAACGAAAAAGAAAAAAGAAAAGAAAGCACGGCGTGAAAGGAATGTAATCACGCGGCACTCGTAGATGTCAGGGCAGTGAAAGATCCTTTCAGAATCCCATCAGACGAGTCGACCCGGACCACTCCGGTAAAGTAGAAAATGGGGAAATGTCAGACTTTCTCTCTCAACGACCACACACTCACTTGATTTGCAAAGTAAAGGAGGAGAGGTCACTTCTGGAGTAGTCCTGTGTGCTAACTTATACTACTGTTAGGCCACATCAAAGTGTGTTTCTGTGCAAAAGATATTGCCTTAATACCGATACCAGCATCAGGAATCAGTCCAGTACTATAGTCATTGTATTTGTACTAAGATACCACTTTACGTAGCGTGATGAGCAGCAGGTTTGGTTGACTTTGCTCTGCGCCTAGGCATTATGGGTACCTTTTGAGCTTTTTCTTTTTGGTATGTTGGCTGAACGAGCCAATCATCAAATGAAAAGAGAAGCAGGGACCTGAGACATGGTCACTGGCCCTTGTCTGAGCACATCTGTCAGCCAGCTGTTACGTGTTTACACCTGACCTCAGCCAAGTCACCGTCTGGGTCTCCTGCTCCACTCCACCTCCCCCCACAAAGGTTTTCCTTCCTGCTGTCGAGGAATCTCTTTGGCCACGGCCCAGCTAGGTACAGTAGAACCAAACGGAGTCCCAGAATTTAAGATGTAAAGGTGATGAATGCAATCAAAGCAAACTGAGGGGTTTGACAACAGGATCATGTAAAATATGAGGTAAATAAAGTGAATCAAATTGGTGGGAAAATGGATAAATTTCAGCTTCTTCCTTTCCCAGTGAGCACAAGAACATCACATATAGTAATTCCCCTTTAGTAAGCAACACAAAAATGATATATACCAAGAGTTTCTTAGGGTAATTTATGTCTTTTCTTTATACAAATGGAGTTGTTTTGAGAAGACAAGTGTTTACATTGACATGGACAAAGGGAAGTCTTGGTTTGACTGATTGCTAAACAATGCAAATCGCCATGATAAAAATGGAGCACTAAAATCAGCGTTCGATAAACACGAGCCAGGGAGTCACAAGCAGGCGGACTTTGATATAAAGGGGTTTTTCCCCTCGTCTTTGTGTTTTTCTTTCCTCCTTTTTGCTGGTCTGTAGGTGGCCAGCCGCTGAGCTGGGTTTGGACTGCATTGAGACGTTGGTTTAGAGGAGGACTTGGGGTTTCAGCTGTCATGTTGTGGAAACAAACAAATCTTGGTAATCAAAGTCACTGTTTGGAGGAAGTCAAAGTCCCATTTCATCTTCTCCACCAGCCATGGGTTGTTTCGTTAAAGGAATTTGTATTGTATTCTAAGTGCTCTGTAGGTTTATAGAACTTTGTTGTCGGCCTAACAAAGTTTTGAAAACACTATAAAACAGCAGTTGTGGTTATTTGACAGAAACTACAGAAACTGTGTTAAACTTCCAAACTGTACTTTAATTCAAACCAGTTAAAGACGTCATTATTGTTCGTTTAACTTTTAGCCAACATTTTACTGTGAATCAGTTTAATCTGATCAAAGGGTAAAACAGGCACTGATAAATGTTTATAACCTGATATTATGAACTAGAAATGTCTGTTTCCATCTTTAATTTCTTAATCCTCAAAGTGTTTTGAGGTATTTGGTGTGTGCTATTAGTGGTATCTGTTTAGAAAAAGGAAATGGTTAACACATTTTAACTCTAAATGTCATGCTAATATGTTATTAAGCTTGCTAAAATATTTTGAATTGTAGCCTACCAAATTATTTTGCAGTATGTGAAGTGGATGAAATTTGTGAGGGAACATTAAAGTATGGAAGTATACTGGCCATGGCACTTGCATAGATTTCCCACAATATTATGTGTTAGTGCAGTGTTCTCAATTGCTTTATGCTCGATTGAGACAGGTCAAACTCTGGTCTGCAAAAGTGCGTTCGGGCAGATGGATCTGGTACACTCACATGATATCTGGTGTGCATGCACACTTGCGGAACAGTTATGTGCACCCCTGGCTATGAACAATATTCCATATTATCAATTGGCATAGTTTAGAACTGTGTTTTTTATTGGTATGGAAGCTTTTTATTATTTTTCAGAGCCTGCAAGAGTAAAAAGAGAAGTAACTTATAATCTTTGACTGGTTATTAATAGTAAAACTTTTAAAAACAAACTTTTCAGTCAAGCCTCATTTCGTTGCAAATGTTAACCCATGCATAAGGTTCAACTATGGAAAAAATGATTTTAGAGGTAAAACATTAATATTAGGACTTATTCTAACTCTGGTGCATCCGCTTCCATTATAAAACTACAACACTAGTAAAATTTAGAAGTCTGTTATTTATTATTTGTTGACTCTGAGCAGTTTGCCACATGTCAGTCTTCTTCTCTATCCTCTCACTTTTTTGTCCTCTTTGTTTTTTGGCCTGAACTAATAGTTATTCAGTCCCCAAATAAATAAACACAAACTTGAGTGTGTGATGTTTTGTGGAATACTGGTGACTCCATGTAAAGCATGAAGTTGTGCATGAAGTTGTGGTTTGCAATTATTATTGACAGATTTCTTTATTAAAAAAGCCTGAGATGCTTTAGCGGTACTACTAACAGATGTGCCATCTGCTGTATTTCCAAAAAGCAGCTGCAATATGAGTGCTTCCTTTCATTTTAAACATTTAGCAGCTATCTCACTAACCACAGGGATGATTTACATGGAACATTTCAAACTATTTGAAAAAAATATACTATTACTTCAAAAATCTTTAATGGGTAAAAAGGGAAGCTTGCTCCAGTTCTTGGGTACATTTTGTACCTAAAACCACTGATGTTTGGATCAGCTCAAACCAGCGAGCAGCACGATGGCCCGGTGAGCTTGACAGTTACGGATCGCTTGCTTTTTAATTAGTGGCTTTGCATGTTGTCCATGTGGAGCTGCACCACAAACGGGTGGAAGATGTGTTGGTCTGGGAGACACGGCCCAGGGGGAATTAAAAAAAAAGCTCAGGCGCTGCAGCAGCGTCTCAGTTCAACACAATGCCCAATGTGCTCACCAGACCCACGGCAATTAGCTTCTAAGGTTCCCCGTTCGTTCTGTGCCTTCTCCCTTTCTTTTTAATGTTGGAGCTTGGAAAGGCTCAATATAATCAAGTCAAGAAAAGTTTATTCTGTTTAGAATTCCATCTGGTTCCAGAGGGGAGGGGGCTAATTTTAGCGGTGCACAGGAGTGGTATGCAGTGAGGCTGCATGTACCATCCTACTTAGAGTATTGAAGGGGGGGTGGGGGGGTGTCTCGGTGCAGACACCCAGACTCCTAAGCAATAGACTGGCCGACTGGTGTTTCTAAACACTGCTGTAGCTGCTCTCCCATCACTCAGCACAGCCTGTGTTCCAACTAAATGTGTCCCTCTGGCACTTACCACAGGATCCAAGACTCTTTCAACCCCTCCACATACAATCCCCCCCCCCCCTTTCTGCTCCTCACCCTTTCCTCACCCTTTTTTTCTTTTTTCACCATGTATTGGTAACTTTTACTGTGTTTCCGCGGTTGAGCATCACCTCAGCTGAGGGCCCCGTAGGGAGAATGACTGAGCTCCAAAGCTGTGATGCTTTATGGTGATAACGCTGATTGGACGTGGCATTTTAAATCATTGTGGCCCGACTGCACAGTCATTATATATTCCTCCATCATTCACAAGCAAGTAAGCAAAATTCAATTTGAAGCAATGGTATCATTTTTGTTTTTTTTTATAAGTACAGGACCGGGAGAAAGCACAACTTTAGTTCAGAACATTGCTCATTTGAAGGGATGTTTCTGCCATTTTAAATGTTATAAATAGAATGCTATAAATAATGACTAAAATACCCATTTAAATAGCTTCCTGAATGCTGGCCTCTGCTTTAAAAATGTCCTACAGGAACTAGCCCAGTCAGGACCAACTTGCATTATAAACTAAGGTTGTGCATCTCTGGTCTGGTTGCATGGTGGAGCAGTGGGCAGCACTGCTGCCTCACAGCGTGGAGGTCATGGGTTCATGGCCCAGCTCTGTGACCTCTCTGCATGGACTTTGCATGTTCTCCCCCATGCATGCATGGCTTCTCTCTGGGTACTCTGGCTTCCTTCCGCAAACCAACACATGCAGGACAGGTCAGATGGTGACTCTAAATTGTCCCTAGGTGTGAGTGGTTGTTTGTCTAGTTCGTCGTTATCGTTAGATAAGCGGGCAAAAACAATTTGTAAACATCCCAGCTGTTTTCCCTATCAGGCAGTACTTCTTTAGCATTAGCTTAGCGTAAAACACTGTAAGTGAATGGTAACAACTAGCATTGTGAGAAAAAAGTCCATAAAATTCAGTAGTGATACTAATTCTGCCTAGTGACCTCAATAAAAATATCGACTGCAAGTGAAATTAAAAAGTAACACACAGGAATTACAGGTACTATTTTAGACTTGGGACTACTTTATGACAAAGAACTGCTGTAAGCTTCCGCTGAACGGCGCAAGGACATGCCTGGCGCAAGGCTGGTTACAAATTGTTTTTGCCCACTTCTCTAACTATGGGGAATATGGCAATAGACAAAAAAAATCACTTTCTGGTGGAGTATCCCTTTAAACAAAAACCGAAAAACTACAAACATTGTCTTTAAGTATTTCAAATTTTAGTGCATAATTACAGCAATATAATAACAGTGGTTCAGTTACAGTTGCTCTGGACACAATTACTTCAATACATTTCAAAATAAAACTTTTGCAAGAATACTTTGATCTCTTAGTTATCATTTCAGTAACCTGAAGCAGTATTTGTTTCTAATGCCTGAGACTCAGCACTTAGCAGGGGGGCCATAGGGGGCAACGGCCCCCTCCCCCTCTCAGAACCGCCCCTGTTTAGTCATGTTACAAATCAGCCTGTAATTTCAACACAATTTAGTCCTAATTCCAACACAATGAGGTTGAATGCAAGACAATTATAACATTTAGATTGAAGCCATGTTAAGATGACAGTAATCCAGCCTAGCCATTAGCTTATCAATCCTGAAGGATGCAAATTCTATGTCTTTGAACAAAGGCTGTTCAGAAAGCTGTTTGAACAGGTCAGAATTTATATATTTATCTGTAGCTTTTACACAGAAACACTCTTCAGATTGTTTAAACATTTATTTTAATCACTTAGCAAATATTTAATCAGCATCTATTTTTAAGTTCTTCATTATTAGGCATTTATTTATTGTCACCTGCAGAAAAGTCAGAGGAGTGACACCTGACCAAACAGCTTTCTCTGTTCCAGGTTGTTTTAGTTTATCATCATCCCGCTCTGGGACTGTGCTGACTCAGAATAGAAGAGACTTGTCCGAGAGCTTTTCACACCCAGCTGAAGAAACTTGAGAGAGCTTGTATATGAGCTCTGTGGGACCTGTAGAGTCCAGTAGTGACTCAGACCAGTTAAAAATAACACACCCTCACCTACTAAGTACTGTGCAGGCTAATATTTTTTTTAAAGAAAAAAAAAATACTAGTCAGAGCCATGTTTTGTTCATGTCTCTGGGCTGCAATTTGTCATCTTACATTGTACGTCAGAACTTCACCCTCAGAGAAAAGCAGCTGAATCCCAGCTGACCATAAGTAGATTGTTTATAGTTTCACTAATTCGATTTCAGGTTATTTGATGGATCATGGACAAAGTTCAGTCACATCACTGAGGCTTTTATACACTTTATTATTTACAGTCCTACCATAAAATCTTTATTTTCTTAATTTTTTGGGGGGGATTTGCTAATCAGAACGCACTGCTGGGAGGATGTAAATATCAGTTATGTGTTTATGTCAAGTTCTAATAGTGGAGGGAATTTAGTTTCCTGTAATTAATAAACTTGAACATGTGAAAACAGTGCACGGGGCTATTTTAAGGGAGAGAATGAGAATCACAGGGAAAGAAATAACATCAAATACTGTATATTAATGGTGGTAACAGTAACTTTCTAAGTGTGCAAATCAAGCTCTCGTTTGTCCTTAATTTCCAGTCGTTCCTACCATTTTTCTTTAATTTACCTAGAGGCAGAGAAGAGATTGGTCATCAGCATATGCTGTTATTAATCTCTGTCTGCAGTCTTAACAAATGAAGGCTACAATCATATGGAAACAATCTGGCCCCTGCCCTCCAAGAGACAGAAAACAGAGCCAAATGAAGAACATCCTTTCTCTTAAGACCTGTAATTTGTTTTTATTACCTATTAGGTAAAACACCTCATTTATCACTGTCAAACGCTTCACAAAATGATAGCTGTCCACATGTAAATCAGCGAATGCGATGTATGGTTCAGAATTAAGTGGGCTCTTTCTTATGAAATGCTCCACTCTGTGGGCTCAGTGACCCAGCTAAGCCACCCACGACCAGACGTTTTTCTTTCACGGGGCTGTGCTGGAAAACCGAGCAGGGAACACTTAAAAACAGAACTGATTAAGCACAGACTGAACTGTGTTTCTGTGCCCCACATAGCAGAAGCCAGGCTGTGTGTGTGCATGTGTGTGTGTGTGTGTGTGAAATCCTGGCGTTTATGCTGAATAATACTTGAATATTATTTTTTAAATCCTCTGGCTTTTTTGTTGCATTCTATTTAATATTATGCACTGTTAGAGTCCTTGGTTTTAATCCAGAGAGGCCTCGAATTTACAGTGTTGTGAAAAAGTTTCTCTTTTTTGTCACTTAAATGTTTCAGATGAGCGATGTCATTTTGAATTAATGATTTAATCTATTAAAGGGAAAAACCAACCAATCTGGTCCTATATGTGTAAAAAGTAATACTTCAGGTAAAACAACTAATCAGTCATGTGATCATGTGTTTCTCACGCCATGAACTTTGTTCCACTCGTCTTTACAGAAATGTCTCAGTTCAACACCATTGGAGGGGTTTAATGAATGGCCTGTTTAGGGTCAAAGGTCAGACATTCTCCTTCAGGATTCTCTAATAGTCAGCAGAATTCATGATTTCATCAATTACAGCACGTCATCCAGGTCCTGAAGCAGCAAAGCAGACCATCACACTACCACCATGTCTGACTGTTGTTTTTCTGAAACACAGTGTTAGATTTATTCCAGATGGAACAGGACACACACCTTCCAGAAAGTTACACTTTTGTCTCATCAGTCCACAAGATATCTCCCCATAAAGTCTTAGGGGTCGTCAAGATGTTTTTTGCTCCGCTTCTTTCTTATTGTTGAGTCATGACCTCTGACGTTAACCTTAACTAAGTGAGGCCTGTAGTTAGACGTTCTGGGTTCTGTTGTTCTTGAATGTCTTTAGAACAGGGCATGATGTGTTGCTTTTTGAGATCTTGTAGCCTCCTTCATTCTGTCAGACAGGCTCTATTGAAGTGATGTCCTGGGGGTAGCTGGTGGAACTGAACCAAATAATGTGGTTAATCATTATTCATTTGTCATTTAAAAAGGGGGTAATCACGTTTTTTTTAGACAGGACCCATTTTATTTGGATACCCTTTTTCTTTAATAAATTACATCATTGTGGTTTGTTAAAATCTTTGAAAATGCTTCAATTTTAAAGTGATAATATGCAGTTTTGCTCGTTTTGGGCTCCCTCTGGTGTCTGTTTTAAATCACTGCATTACACAAGTTAGCATATTGTTTCAGCTTCTAAACGCCTAAATCTAAGTGTTGAAATGTCTCCTCAGCCTTCATAGCTTTCTACAGGAGCGGTTATTTACTCCTTCAAAGAAATCAGCTGTGTTCAAGCAGGGAGAGATGGAAAAAAATCAGGAATCATGAGCTAAAAACACTCCAGCGCTAGCATAGCAGCTAGCCACTTTGGGTTAGCCTAACCCTCGTGAGACACGTGACTTCCTGGGTACCGTGACGGAGACGGAGATCTTGCAATCGTGGTTTTCCGGCTGTAATCACCAGATGGGGCTAAGTGACTTTTCATTAACTAGCACATACTGGCTCAAGGAGAAGATTTAAAAATATGAAAAAGTTGCATATTATCACTTTAACAGAATTTTCAAGATTTAGAATTTTTTAAAATAAAGTCATTGAAAGTGTTTGAAACTAGGGAAACACCAATAAATTCACTGGTAATTGGAATTGGCCAATTTTCTGCATAACTGGTGATTGGTTAATTTGAACTTAAAAATCAGATATTTTTTCTGTTCATGAACTCACCATTACTAAGTGCCGATTCATGATTTATTATAGTTCTTTGAGAATCAGATTTAAATAAATTCTGTGTCCGCAGGTAGCAACTGGACACACATCATAACCAGAATTAGTGATTTTCTACCAAAAACCTTAGCCGAAAAACATTATAGCACAATCACATGTATTTGTATGAGAGATGGAAATAAAATAACGCATGTTGTTTCATCTGTTTAAATCCTCACCAGTGTACGGTGTTGGAAAAGTTTGAAAATTCTTTGAAAATGTTTAAAATGTTCCTAAATTTGATAATAGTGACATCATAACAACATTCATTCATTCATTTTAAAACAGCATTTTGTATTTACTCAGGTTATCTTATATGAAATACAGTTTTATTTGCTGATTTGAACCATTTAAGTGATAAAAAAAAAGCAAATACAAAACAGATGTGTATTTTTCAGTTCATGTAAATTCTCTGTTCCTGACCCTAAAACCTGCTAAGATCTTCACCATGAAGCTGAAAATCATTTATTTCATATAACCAATAAAAGTTTTAAGCAAAATGCGTTACACAAAAAGTTTAAAGTTGAAGCAAAATTTGATTTTTTTTAAAACAATCTGTGTCTCTTATTGAACGTATGGCTCGGTCTGCACATTGAGCCAGTACTCTTTAGTATGGGGTGTTGATGCAGGTCTGACTTGTGCCAAATCATACAACTCAAAGTACACGATACGGAACCGTCCAATCACACTGCTGAGCATATCAGTGAGTCCTCTCCAGAACAGAGACCACACACTCTTTATTAGAGCCAGTAAAACGTCCCAGAGATGTGGCCGGACGGCACTTTCTGCCTAGCTACCACGAACAATGCCAGGATTGTGCTGCTCCTCTCTTTTTCTTTTTGTAGGCCTATTATTTTTGCTAGCATTTGTTATTCTCACTTAAACTACAGACTGGCTCCAGCGAAGTGGGCCACGGCGTCTCCGAACCGAGCCTGCTTGGGCCAGGAAAAACCCGACGGAGCCAGACGAATAAAAAGCCAAAGCGCCGACGCCGCGCGGCTCCCAATCTGGTTCCTGTCAGGGGGACATCAAGGGAACACCCGCAACGCAATCTCCAAACGTTTTTCCCGTTTGCCTCCTTCCTTTTTTCCCTTCCCTACTTCTCTCCCTCCATCTCCCTCCACCCTTCAAGCGATACGTCTTACAGATGACTGAACCATCGCCAAAAACTCCCCGAATACGTCTCCTGGTTTTTTTTTTCTCCTCCATCTCCTATTTTTCTCCCCCTTCTTCCCATGTCTCCATGTTTGGAGCCAGCCCACATGGATTGGGATCAATTTAGGGTGAAATGATAATTACCCTGTCACTTTCAATTCCGACGTGATGAAGTGAGAAACAGGAAATGTAATAAACATGACTGGAATCTCACACGCTTGTGATTGGGAGAGGAATCGAGTCAGGCTCCACGGACTCGGTTCGATCGTCAGCACCGTGCCATCCCTGCTGGGAGACCCGTCCAAACTGCTGCTTAAAGCATATTGCTGCAGATGATTACCAAATTCCACATTCGACGCTGAGAATATATGCCTGTTACTGTTTAGTTTGGAACTTCATACATAAGAAGTGATTCGTGTCACGGCTTTCCAGAGGAAAACTCTGGAGCACGTTCCCTCTTTTAAAATCCTCAGCAGACGCTCGGTGTATCCCATGACCCCGTTCAGGGCCTGAGCTGAGACACGCTTGTCCTTTCTGAGCGTATTTGTTGTAAGGAGATCACTGATAGTGCGCGGCTAACGGTAGCCGGCTCTAACCCTGTCATGTTGGCTGCTCCACAGCTGATGTATGGACCTGATTCCTGGCGGGCCGCACAGCGCTGCCTGGATTTGTTTAACCCAGCAGATCAACCTTCAGACGGGAGCATGTGTGCAGGTAATCGCTGCCATATGAGGTGAGGCCTGGTGGACGGTGCAGACGAGGAAGATTACACACACATGCGTACACAAACAAGCCCACTGAAACTGAGCAAATAAAAAAAAGTCAATATTTAAAAGCGTCTCTGTTTGAGATGGTTCACTGAAAGTTTAAGAATTTTGAAAATATTGAACTTCGGCTAATTCAAGGCTGTGTTTGCTGTTGCGAAGCCAGCGGGGCTTTGACTCGGCGGCGTCTGGACATCGGTCTGGAAGAGCGACCGTCCGCTCAACCACAGTCTAGCAGCATAAACAGCCTCCTGTAATGAGGACACACTGGAGCTAATAGGTCTTTCCAACATGCATAATCATTCACAAAGCAAACAAATAAACGTCAAAGATTCAACTCAACGGGGGCATCTTTGGCATTCATCACGACCACCCAGGAGGCCACAAGGGCCCCCGAGTGACGAACTTAAGCCACGACCACAGCACCCTCTTACTTCGGATGCAAATAATTAATCGTTCATAGGTTTTAGAGCTGATATTTCCACTGTGTGTATCTTCAGCCGGGATGGTGTAAAAATAGTGGAGCCGTAGGGGTTGGCAAATTAAAAGTAGACAATTTTAGTGTCTGATTTCATCACTTTCACAGTGTTTTACAGTGCGGCTTGCAGGGGCGAGTTCACCGTAAGTTTTTCCCCCCGATACGTCATCGTGTCTTAAACTGGGCAGCCTGACTGTAGATTAAATCGTTCCTTTTTCTGAACAGACGATGAGCTTGAGTACATTTCCAAAAGGAGCTCTATCTCAGAGGCAATTACCATAGAGTGGACTAAATAAATTACAGAGGCGGTGTTAAAGGCCATCTTTTCCCTCCACCGTTGCTTGAATAAACATCCCTGAGCAAAGCAGCTCAGGACACCCAGCGAGCAGTGAGGAAGGGAAGGTGTGAGAAAAGCGAACCGACCTAGCTCACATGAGGCTGCTTTTACGAGTCATCTCCTTGTAATTAAAAAGAACAAAAAGTGAAGCTGATAATTCACTTGACCTTCGGTGAGAGCAGTCACCAGGGATGATCCATAAGGGAGCTTTCCACGTCTCCTGCTACCTGATTTATTGCAGCAACCCACCGAGCAGCAGGAGAGCTAACTGGACCCAGAGGTTTGGTGGCAAAAAGGCCTCCGCTACCAGCAGCTACCTCCTTTCTGAGCCAAAATCTGCACCTGGCTTCTCTAGAGCCGGCCAGGCCTCCTTCCTGTTCCTGTTTCCTGTTATGACGTGTATTTTGAATTACTTCTCTTTGCTTTTTCTCTTTAATTTTTGCAGTTGAGAGCGGGTAAAGTGGGCATTCAAGCCCTGCAGCCACCTGGGACAGCAGGTTGAGCAAAGCGCGGGGGAGTGGTGCTCTGGAACATGTCTGCAGACTAATTGGTCTGCCTATACTGATTACTCCGACCGGCCTCAATATCACCATGTGACAGTGGAGCAGAACAAACACTGCCAGGTGAAATATGTTCTGACATTTTTTTTTTCTTTTCACTTCGTTGCAGTGAACTAATAAGAACTTTGGATGACTGTAAGAGCGTTTTAGGACTAAAGGAGGGATAAAAAAGATTTGTTTCTCATTTTTAGGATTAATGTTAGGAAAGACAAGTCAAAATACTATTTCTAGGAGTCAAAACAAGGAGAATGAAATTATTTTGAGATATTGAGGGAAATAAAAAGCTAAACCAGCAGTGGTACATAGACCTTTAATACCCATAATGCCTTGTGAGATGTGACCTTAGATGACAGAATAAGGTCTATCTGCATCTGGTATGTATTCAATATGTAAATAGCATAATTCTAAACAACAAAAATAATAAACTATTGATAATAATTAAAGCTACTTCAATTAGTATTTATTTTAAAAACCTATTTCTAGGTACTTTTTTGAACTGTTGTCATTAATTATTTCTCTCTGTAGTGCTACCACTTCTAGTCAAAGCTAAATTCTCTTTTCTTACTTTTCAACTTGTATTTTTAAGCCTTTATTTCTGAATTCTTCATTCAATAATAAAAAAAATGCATCCTTAAAATTTTACAATTATCAAATTCTGTTAGTAGTTTTAGCATGTCGGAGACTCTTATTGTGAAGGAGTGAAGGAAGTGCCATGAGTTTCGCAGAGGATGCTGCTGATCACTCAGGTTGGGTTTTTCTTGAACGAGCAGACTATTTGGACCTTTTTTAAACATTTCAACTTTTTCTTTGTTTTATTATAAACATTTTGACTCTATCATTGAAGAAGTGTTTCAACATTCTTCTCAATCGACAACTTTTTCTTGTCGTAGTTCTCAAAATATTTTGAACTTTTCTTTCATAAACTGATGTTCTTCTCAAAATGTTGACTTTTTTTTCTGGAAATAGTATAAATCTGGGGGAAATAAATCTTTCAAACATTATTATTATATAGTTTTTACCCTGTAGCCTTTATATAATGCAGTTATTACATTTTTGGTGCTTTTTATATTCTTTGTTCTCACTCTTTTTTTTTTTTTACATAATCCTATAAGAAATACAGTTATATGACTATTATTTTTAATGCATCTATTTTAAGCTGCAAAACTGATCTCATTGTACTTGTAATTATGCGGATTGCAAAACAATTTTTTGCAAAAATCCAACTCTCTTCCTCTACACTCTTTTATCATCCCAGGTTTCAACCTCCCTAGATGTAAACAAATAGTATAAATTATTGCTGTACGGTTAATATTTGTTGATCCGAAGTTTTAAAATAATCATCGATGGATGCTTTTCTGCTATGCTTTGCTCATAAGTTGCACTCTCTTTTTTTAGTATGCCTAATCAGTAAATATATGTATTTTCAGATTAAACTAAATCACTTTCAAACAGTTCGTGCAGTTTAATCATGCTCAAACTGCAGAGGAGTGATTAAAGAAACAATGGAGATTATTTCCATTGTAGTTAAAGTTCTAATAACTTTTTATGCTTACATTTTTTAAAAATGAATTTAAGAAACAGCGCTGTACATTTTGCACCAGTGGTTTACGTTAATCCTACAGTCATGTAATAAAGATTTGCATCCCAGGTTATCTTTAATTACTTCCATATATTTTTTGATAACGGACTCAAATGCCTGCTCCAGCTCTGAGTATGTCTCTTTCTGATGTCAGCGTCTCATGTGGTTGAACACTGGGTGGCACTGGTGCTGAGATCGACCAGCAGCACACCAGCAGAGAGGGAAACTGCTGCTGCCAGTCGAGCTGGTGGTCCTCTCTCTCAACATCCTCCTGCATCAGCACAACTCCGCGCTGAGAGCTGGGCAAAATGTAGCCTCAAGAAAAATATGAAATTCAGTTTCTATGATGGTAGACTGAGGTAAACAAAAATCTGGAACGACACCCCCCACCACCTCCACCTCCACCACCCGGAAATCTGACTCACACTGCAGCAGCAGCGTACATAATAATTACTCTGACCGCGCTTTTCCTTCTCTCTTCGTTTTCTCGTCCTTTATCCTCCTCGTTTCCTGCCGCCTCTGTAGGACAGAAATAGATGCAGCAGATTCTGCTTTCGCTACAGTTTTCCAGACACTATATTTACAATTTAAAATAAAATTTTACACCCCATCTGGAGCTTTTGTGTGTCTGTTTTTGTGCTGATGTGTGTGTGTCCACCATTAAAGAAAGGCTGCTCGTGATTGAATGGACTCTCTGTGAAGTTTCAGGAGGACATCTATTAGGAGGTTAGCAAAACACTATCAGCTAATACGGCCTGTAATTAGACCAGCAGTGAGGAAACGCAGCGAGCTAACACCAGTATGGAAACAATCTGACAATGCAAACACTGCAAACTAAGCCACTTCACATCTGCATTTGTAAGTGTGTGTGTGTTTGTGTGTGTGTGTGTGTGTGTGCACATGGACGGAGGCCTCCCTGCACACAGATTGCGGCTGTGCGAACTGTCAGATCGGAGTGGATGGTTGGGTGTGGAGGGAGCACATCTGGAGGGAATTTATTGTATAATTCAGTCTATTATTGCTGCGGTCGGTGCTTAAGGAGCATGCACACAATTACCGTCCACTCTGCAAGGCTACAAGTGGCCTCTGGCCTAAACTAATAAACTGTGGACGAGGGTGGAGAGAGGAGAATTCATTTGAGGTTATCATCATCACACGCCTCTCCGCTACCTCTCACACTGACACTTAGCAGAGTTTATTATAAATCAACAAGGAACACTTACTCCTAAGGCCCGGATTGTGGTCAAATCAAACCTGAATCTGGTTTTAAAGGTTTGACTCCGATACAGAGTCAGAACAAAATACGTTTGTCCTGAAAAACAGGGTAAATGAACTCAGTTCCATATGTTTCTTTGTCTATTTTACTTGACGTTAATCACATTTAAATTAGCAATAAACGAGAGATAAAATTGTCATGTTTTTGTACAAAACAGAATCATAATAAAAATATGTGTACAGTGATGTGAAAGTACAGATTTTTTCTGTGTATGCTGCCTCGTCACACTTAAATGTTTCAGATCAGCAACTAAATGTCAGTATCAGACAAAGATAACCCCAGAAAAATATTAAATGTTGTCCTCAAATGATGACTTAAGGGATAAAAGTTATCCAATCAAATCTGGTCCTGTGTGAAAAGTTTTGCCCCCTAAAATTGTAACTCTCTGTGGAGGAATTTAGTACCACTTTTCTTCAATTTTTTTCTTTAATTCAGCCACAATGGAAGGTTTTCCTACATGAATGACCTGTTTAAGGTCAAAGGTCAGCTCGCCAATTATAAGAGCAATTAAAAAGTTTGTCAATCCTTATGAAGACTTCAGCTAAATGTTTTTAATTTTATTCATTTTCTCGCACAAACAAGCGTTCCACATTCACATTACTGAGAGCATCTGAATGGATTTTGCAGTTTAAAGGTTTTATATAAAAACAATCCTGTGGGTGCATTAAGTGGGTGCATGAGAAAGAGCTCTATTGGTTTATGAGGTGATGGCTTTTCATATACATTAGCTTGTACCATTAAACAGTCCGAAATAAAAACCCACCTCGTCTTTTCCATTTCAACAGCCTGTTGGAGTAGACTGGCGAGGCGTCGACCATGAAGACTTTACCAGAGGAAAACATCTGCCCAGGCCTGTTGGTGCTGTATCTGGCTAAGGCAGCCCTGAATGACCCGCAGTCTGTGTGTGTGTGTGTGTGTTTGATTTTGGAGCTCCTAACAGTGTTGGCGAGGAGCTCGTAACCCAGAACAATAAAGTCCTTCTCCTCCAGGCCTCCCGGCGGTGACCTTCGCTAAAAGTGAAAGGTTCAACTTGCTACACGTGTCAGAGTTGTGACCTTTCACCCTCTGAGGGTGCCCGTCTCTCGCTCATTTTTCTTCCTTTCTGCCTGTTCAGTCTCGGTCTGTTACTTCCTCTTGCACTCAGTCCCAACAATGAATCTCTCTTTAATGCCACTTAGAGACGCTTTGTTTTTCCTTTTGTTAAATCTTTGAGCATTTTCATGATCATTTATAAATGTTTTAGAAGTTTTTATTAGCTGCATCAGAAACAAGTCTAATGAAGGTCCTGAAATAGCACATTTTCTCCTCTCAATTTTAGCTTTTTGGAACCACTTTAAGGTTCTTTTTTGCAACTTGAGCAGCTGATCGGCACCTCCAAGAGGCAGAATGTAAAAACAAATCCAGAAAATCCCATTGTATGCTTTTTTTTGTTATTAATTTGTATTTTATTGCATAAAATCCTTCCTTCCTTCCAGCAGTCATGGGGCGAGAGGCCGAGGACACCCTGGACAGGTCGCCAGTCCATCACAGGGCCTGCATAAAATCTGTTTAGAACTTAATATTTGGTACAGAGACCTTTTATAAACAATTCCAGAGGTTGGATGTTTCTTGTAGCTCTTGCCCAGGTTTTCACACACTGGAGCAGGGATTTTGACCCACTCCTTCATACAGATCTTCTTCAGATTTTTCAAGCCACTACAGGACCTTGAAATGTTTCTTACAGAGCCTCTCCTTCGTTTCCCTGGCTGGTTTTGGATCATTGTCATGCCGCAAGGCCCAGCCACCACACATCTTCAATGCTCTTACTGAGGGAAGGAGGTTGTTGCCCAAAATCTGGTGAAACATGTCCCCATCCATCCTCTGCTCAGTCATCCTGTCCTCATTGCAGAAAAGCATGTTTCCACCCCTGTGCTTCATGGTTGGGATGGTGTTCTTGGGACAAGTGGAGTTTACACCAAAAAGTTCTGTTTTGGTCTCATCTGACCACATGACCGTCTCCCTCTAGATCATCCAGATGGTCTTTGCCAAACGTCACAAGGACCTGGACATGTGTTGGTTTGAGCAGGAGGACCTTACTGCAGGATATTATTCCATGACTGCACAGTGTGTTACTATGGTAACCTTTGACCCTGCGGTCCCTGCTCTCTTCAGGTCATTGACCAGGTCCTCTCCTGTAGTTCTGATTCCTCACCTTTCTCATGATCATTGATTCTCCACCAGGTCAGATCTTCATGGAGCTCCAGCCTGAGGGAGATCAACAGTCATCTGGAGTTAATTCCATTTTCTAATAATTGCACCAGCAGTTGTTGTCTTCTCACCAAGCTGTTGTCCTGTAGTCCATCCCAGCCTTGTGTAGATCTACAGTTTAGTCACTAGAATTCTGCTGGTTGGTAGGGGATCAAATACTTATTTCATGCAATTAAATGCAAATGATTTAAAAATCATACATGATTTTCTTGATTTTTTTTTCTTTTAGAGTCTGTATCTCACAGTTGAGGTGTAGCTATATGATAAAAATTACCAATCACTCCAGATCAATCAATAAAATACTTATTCTCCCCACTTTAGATGCTGTTTCCCAACATGACCACAGATTTGTGTTTTGTCTGAGGTGTTATGTCTGCAGGGTGCAGTGTAATCCTGTGGATGCACTGCAGTATTTACCAATATTGAAATAGCTCTGGATGAAGTGAGTATTAAATCAGGAATGTGCCTGTGGCAGATCTCCACCCTTGATAATATAGGGTGTTTTTCCCCCCAAGTGGTTTTGCCCACTTGTTTTTCTCACTGTGTTATTTTTCCCTGCTGTTGCAGTGCTCTCTCACTCTTCCAGTAAAAGTAGATGTGTGTGTGTATGTGTGTTTCGAGAAAGCTTGTTTTTTATTCCGGTTGGTGTCTGTGTTTGTCGTTATGCTATCTTTACAAGTCTTGGGTTGTGAGTTGGAATGTAAAGTCACACATGTCCAAAGAACACAATAAAAGCTGCGGGCTGCACTTCCTGTGTGCAGACTCTTGGCTACGCAGCATCCATTTATCTGCTTATTCAAACTGTGAGGCTCACGACAACAATGGCTAACTTTTGTAGCATGTTGTGGTAAATAGTTAAAGCTTGAGCTTTGCATTTCCTGTTACTATGAAACGGTTTCATCAAGTTTTATGGTAAATAAACTTAAGAATTTTGGGGAGGAGCAATGATAGAAGCACTAACTAGAAAATCTCAGGAGAAATTTTTTAGATGTAAAATTTCTTCTATAAATCTGAGCAAAGATAATCAATAATGAAAATTGAGCCCAAAACAAAAGTTGCCATATTTACCGTGAGTACCTGGAGAGTCTGGTGATCATGCATGCCATTTCTGTGTCTAAATAGATTAATATAGAAGATATAACAAGTTAAATGGACTCTTCACTTCCAGTTTGGAAGAGAAAAAAAACTTATCATGCAACCCTTGATGAGCTTAATGATTAGCGTTGTGTTTTCTGGTGGGATTTGTGAGAAAACCATTGCTCCTACAGCAACACAAGACACAATAAGGAACAGTAGACAAAAAATGACATATGTTTAGATGTAAAACTTGTAAATATAGCATATAAAATTGTGGTAGTAAAAATATTCAGCCTGGAGATATTTTAGAAAGATTACATGGCTCAAATCATTAGATGATGAATATATTGTAAAATGTCCCAAAAAATCATAAAACCTAAACTGCGATTGTGTAAAAACCATAGAAGACTTCAGAATATTAGTTTAGACACATGAAATCCAACACTTTTTAACTTTAAATGATGTTTCTAATAGGGATGTACCGATACCACTTTTTTCAAAACCGATCCGATACCGATACTTAAATCTGAGTACTCGCCGATACCGAGTACCGATACTTCTACCACACAAAAAAATGCAACAAATTGGAATACAGATTTTATTTTTTCTTCTCTGCTTTTTACAACAAATAACTGAGTTAGATAAAAAAATAAAATATATTAAAAAATGATCACAAAACTAAAATATAAGGTAAAAAATAATTTTCTGTGATTTCACAGTGAAATTATTGCAGGTTTCCACATTTTAATCAAATAAAATGAACTATTTGGCACCATCTCCAGCTCTCAACCCACACTGTTCCTCTTTAGCTCAATAGCTCCCCCTAGTGTTCAATTTAGTAAGTAAGTAAGCAAGTGAGTAAAGTTTATTTATATAGCACCTTTCGCACCAGCTCATTCCACTTCCTGAAGCAAAACCTTAATTTTGAGTGGGCGGAGCAGCAGGGAGTCATCCATGTCTCTTCTCCGCGCGCGTTCGCAAGACGTCGGTGGGTCATCTATGGAGCAACTACCGTGATTTGCTCGTAGTGTCACCATGACTGTTTGCTAACGTTTGTGAGGGTGTGCGCTGTGGTTTTTAAAGGGTGGGGGTGGGCTCAGGTAGCCAAAGGTGCTCGTGATTGGCTCTGTCCTCTAGAGAGGAGTGGTCTTTTCCCTTCTTGACATCAGCAGGGGAAAGGTTTTGAAACCACTCGTTTTAGCATTAGCTCAAAACACATTTTCCAAAAATAAAAATAAGGAAGTGAAAATATTTTCTCACTTTTGGGTCTCAGACAGTCTTTGTGACTGATATGACTACAAGATCTTTAGAATGGGAATTTTGCTGAATATGGGACCTTTAAAGGGGCATTTCTCATAGCTTTTTTTAAAAAGATTTAATTTATTCCATATAATGTACTTTTAACAAAGGTCACAGCACACTATTACCAACATTTCATGTTTTTTCGTAAGCTGTGAATCACAAACAAATATTTGACAAATAACAAAGGTACTTCAGTGAACCTTCAGTTTAGTTGTAAAGGTTGAATCACTAATCTGGTTGTAATATTCAAAATTAATAATTAAAAATAGAAAAAATGCTTCTTAAAATTAGCTGCAGTGACATAAAAAGTAATATTTTAAACGTTTCAAAGGTAAAATAAACATATAAACTGAACCGAATGGCAGCTCATGCATTTCGTGTTGTTTTTATTTACTTTAGTGCTTCATTCATTCATTTTATTCTGTGCTACAGCATCCAGCAGTCGAAATGATACCCTACTCTTTTGTCTGCCCCAATGTACAATTTGCACAGGCTGGTGATTTGGTCAGAAAGCGACCACACGATGAAGGCGATACACCACAGAACAAGTGGCAAAAGGATAGGAAATATGCAATGAAATGTGCAGTGAAGTGGATGAGGTCACCCACATTCGGCAACCAAAAATCAAGTGTCTCGCAGCCTCAGAATTAAAGATAATAATTTCTCTGACCTCCAACATTTATGCCGCCACCACTGAAAAACTTATGCAAGACTAGTAGTTTTTTTTCCTCTTTTCAGAGCGAGTCTGGGCATACATTTATTTAGGCTGAGTGTAGACAGACCACATGAGACGAAGACGCAAACAGAAGCCAATTAGGGAACGATGAGGGGGAAAAAGACAAGAAAATAAATGTCATGAAACAGCTGCGGTCAGTTCTTGTGTGACACTTCACAGGCTGTCATAAAAGAGGGAAGAGAAGAAAAAGTCTTCACATATGATGACAAGAATAAGAGGATGTAGAGTAGGAACCAGTAAACATTCCTTCTTTTGTTGGCTCTGTTTTTCTTTCTAGGATTCAAACACTTAAATGGATCAGAGTTTGTTCTCACGGTAGCGTGGTAAACTATGGTTAAGTTTAATTGAGAGATTTTTAGAGGGGGTGGATGTTTATAGAACCCCTCGCATTCCCTAGAATTGTTCTATTATTGTGTCTTATCTGTACCTGTTGTAAAATAAGTTTCTTTGTGTGTTTTTACATGTGACGTTATGGATGTAAGAATGAATCTGTTGGTTTAGAAGCTTAGTTCATGAAAACTGAGTCAGACATTTATCTCATCAACCATAGTGACACACTGTGTTTAGTTTAAAGTGATTTAAAAAAAATGCTGAACCTTATCAAAGTGATATTAAGGATATTTTGAGACAGGGTTTGTTAAAAGTTTATGAATAAGAGATTTCGTATCTGGTTTGTTTTGGGGGATTTTTGTGAAACAGAGATGAATTCTTATCAAACAAGCATGCTAATAGCTAGTCACAAAGGGGCAAGTGTCTTAAAACAATCCCAATCTCAAACATTTCATAGCGGTTTGTCCAAAAGCTATTTCATGACCTTGATATTGACATACATTTCTGATTTCTAGGTTATTCCTGAAAAACCCCACTCAGACTAGTCGTTACTGGTCAGAACTAATCTCTGTTTCTCCAAACTGAAGCTGTTCAAGAGCTATTTACAACTTACACATTTTTGTTCATTTTCTTTCCACAGAACTAGAATATGATCTGTCCTTTTGAAGCCAACAAACCTACAAAAACCAACTGTTCAGAAAGTTGCCAACATTATGTTAACACGTTAGCATTCAGCTCGAATCAACAAAGCACCAACCTGCTCTACATTTTCTTTGTGTACTAGCTTATTTATGTGGATACAAACAACAAATATCTATATTAAAAAGAAAAAGATACACAAAAGTTAGGAGGATATACGTCATTAACTTTATTGATGTTAATGCTAATGAGCTAGCTAACAGCGACAGATTTTAAAACATTTAGATATGTTTAATTCAAATAGATGTCTGAAATTAGAAAGGGTATAAACACTATGGGATTAAACCTGGCTAATAAAAATATTACTAAATATATCACTATGATACTGCTTTAAATGTAAAGTTGATGATATTGCTAATTAGCTAAAAGTAGCAGATTTTTAGCAACAGCTTTGCACTTTTTATATGTATGCCTCTTAATATCTGACAGTGAAACAAAAAAAATTAACATGTGGGATTAAACCTTCAATAAATATATACAAAATAACTAAAAACAACACATCAGAAGGAGAATACGTCACTAAATAAAATGGAAATGATAACGCTAATTAGCTAGAAGTGACATGTTTTTCAGATATTCGTATTGTATTTTGCATTTTGTTAATAATTTTAAATGAAAATAATTAATGCAGGCTAATCACAGGATATTAAACCTGGTAAAAAAGGATAAAAAATAGACCTAACTCAAAGATAACCCAAAAAGAGGAGACTATAGCTTTAACCTTACAGTAATAGCAATGCTAATGCAAACTAGCTACCTAAAAGTAAGTTTTTAATCAGAAATGTTTTGTGTTTTTTCTTTAATAACTTAAATTTATTCACAAGATTGAGTTACTGAAGATTTTGCACATGAATGCAACAAGTGCTAATGCTAGTGAAATACACAAAAAAGGGTAAAAAAAGGACATATTTCTGTATGTTGTGTGTTTTATGTGGGTGTGTTTCAGTGTGTCACATGTTACTCCTAAATCAAACAGAGCCTTGTTTCTCAATCTACCCCCATCGAGCTAACGGTCAGCAGAAAGAAGTCTAGTTTTCGTAGCTGATGTCAGGTTTCAAAGACTAAATACTCTCCAAGTTCAATCACTCAGACTCTTACCCTGTCAGAACCCATAAACAGAGGCTCCACAATTACCAACAATTACAGAGTAAACTTCCACCTACTGTTACCAAATAATTTTCTGTATGTTTTAAGGGGCTTTATAAATGAATCTGTGTACGGAGCTGTTTGTTTTTTCACTGGGACCACAATCTTCTAATCCTGGAGCACTTCAAAGTATTTACAGGAACAAGCCATAACAGGACCGGCCTCTGAACAGGCCGGGAGATCAAAGAGAGGAACTGCTGCCGATGTAAATATGGAAATAATATGACTCAGTGGGAACAAAGGGTGTAACAGAGACTATGGCAGACAAGAGAAATTGATTGGGAGACACAAAAGAGACAAAGAGATTTGATTTCAATCCAGTTCTGTGACGCTGACCGTTTGTTAAAGTAAAAAAAATAAAAAAGTTTTCCAGTTATTATTCATCATTTTCCTTGATTCAAAAAGCACTTTGAGGGATTCAGGCCAGCAAATATTCTCTAAGACGTGAGTTATTGTTCTTTTTATAATAAAGTACTAAAAAATGGCTAATAATAAAGGCATGTCTGTGGAAACTGCTTGATATTTTTGGAAGCATGTCACTTGATGCGCTGGCAAAACGATAGCTCACAGTCAACAACATTTTTTCACAGAACAATAGATAATTTAATTCATCCCCAAATATAGGAATTCTACTTGTAGCTGTAATATAAAACAGCAATCTGTCAGCATAAATTAAAAACTGTAACTTGAACTGTGCTGCACAGGATGGAAGGTCTTATGTTTTGGTTGCGCCATTAAATCTAGGTGGCTGTTTTGATTGCAGAGAGCTCAAGTTCATCCCCAAAACCCTCAACTGGCAGGTCAACCAATTGTTACTGTAAACAGCATTCATATGGATGCTTGAAATCACTGAAAGTGCTTGAATTGCAAGGTTTGGAAAGTGGTTGAGTTTTAAATAAAGTCCTTGGAAGTAGAAATGAGGCACAAAATTGGAATTGGACAAAATTCAACACAACTGGTTTAATATTGGCTGGTCTACAAATCAAAAATTGAATTTTTTCAGTCCATGAACTCACCATTATGCACCTGTTAATGTAAAGAGAAGTAAAAGTTTTTATTTATGTTGTTAAGTTTTTTGGGGGGAATCAATCAAATCAGAAGGTCCAAACTCAACAAAAATTAACTCTTAACATCAAAATCAAGTAATCACTACTTAAAACTGTATGTAAAGATGGTTGTAGCTTAATAACATTTACTTTTATGAGTTAAGGAAGTGAAATGTGCTGGAAAACCTTGAAAACAAATCTTGAGAAGTATAGCTTAATTGTCCTTTTGTGATTATGCGTCCTCTCGTGAGATTGTATTTAACTTCATAGAGGAGGGCTTAAATTGAGCACAAGTGAAAGAACACTGTTTAAGAGCAACTTTAGTTCACATCACTCAGTATCTCACTATTATTCAAAGATTTACTGTCACGTGAGCAGTAAAGAAACACGTTTCCCTGCACAATGAAATTCTTACTTTGCCGACCATCAACTAGTCTGAATCAGAAAATTGCATGAAAATAAGTAAATTCTCAGTTGGAATCGGTGTGCACAACATGTTTGCAACACATTTTATATATGGTAGTTCATGTAGGGCAAATGGTGCAATTACCAGCAAATTGCAACAGTCATGTGACTTCTGAGGACATTTTCTTGTTGCAGTTTGGTCACAAAGTGCCTTAATTATGTCTCAATTCATTCACAATTAACAATTATTTTATTGGCTTTTTGATCACCACCAATAGCGTATTTGCTCTCGTCATTGGAGGGGACCAGGACGGGACGCGGGTGGGAGGTGGGGTTGATCCAGACACGTACGCGGTCAGAGCTGCAGGGAGCAGGTGAGGGGGCATGACGAGGTGCAGTGCAGCTCTGTGCGCTCTGCAGAACACTGATTGTAATATTAACATTCATCACGAGATCATGAGAGAAAGAGAGAGAAATGGGGGGTTCACATATTTTTTTATTGAGATACTTGGGGGGGAAGCTGGCGCTGGTGTTTAATGTGCACCTCCTCACAGGGTAGTGGGTGAGTTTGGAGTCCAGGTCCGCACACAGCAGCACAGCACCTCAGTCCGCTGGGCTGCACGTTATTGGTGGGGATGCAGCGCTATTTCTGCATCCTTTGATCAAATTATTGGTAGGGACAATTTAGTGATTGCTGAATATTGGTGGGGACACATCACCTCCGTCCATGCCATATCTACGCCCATGATCACCACCCATTTCACACGCTTTTGACTTGCAGACCAACTGGTGTTCAGGTGCTTGCAACAACTCTGCAAATGTCCTGGGAGGAAATTCATTTTGCAAACTTTTTGAACATGATCAAAGTTCCAGTGACATGAAAGCATTGTCCTGTGTGTCACATGGGGAAACCGAGAACCTTCGCAAATTTTTCAAGACATTTTGGAAACTCCCTGAATTCCATTTGCAATTATAGTTGCCGACAGTGAGATAATGGCTAAATGAAATGTGAGACTTTTAACATTCATTATTATACAATACCATTGCTGCAATTATTTTATTTATTATGTTTTTTTTAATTGCACAAACTTTTCTCAAATGTTGGTTTTTCTTTAGATAAAAAAAATATAAAAAGTTTTTTCATGCAAGAAGAGAAAATATTTGAAAACACATCCCAAGATAATACCTAGCCTTTAGGCTAAATTCAGTTTTCTTTGTTTACTTATAGAAGCGGCTTCTATCACATTTGAACGCTACTGTTTAATGGAGCTGCCACCATCCTTTACCTCTAGATCATTTAAACTAACCTGATAAACTCACCACAGACTGTTTCTTCTGTTTTCCCTTTAGGGGGTTTGTGACTTAACCTATTAACACCTGGAATAATAATATAAAAATTTTGTTTGTAACAGCTAATGTTAATATAACAATTACATAATTATTCATGTTATAATCATGAAATTATGTAATAATATAACATCATTTAACATACTGTAAAGTCTAAGGAACATTAAATTAAAATGAATGACTCCTCAGCCTTCTTCATTCTGAAATCAAACTGGATTTCGTGACTGCAGCTCCTGTTTTTCACAGTTTATTGCACCGTTGCCACAGCGCACTCAAATGCACTCACATCATTGCTAAATTGTTGCTTGTATCCGTGCACTGATGTCATTTGCTGTGCATCAGTTACATAAAACGAGTCTCTCTTTTGAGCCATGAGGTTTTAAAGACCGATCGTGCCAAAGATGATTATTATCTGCTGGATGGCCGATCCCATGGCTACGTAGGATTCAACAGAAACACAAGTCAGCATTAGAGCACATTAAACACCAAAACTAAACTGGAAAGTTGGAAAACTAAGTCTGTGTGAAATGTTCAACCAATGTTTGCATCAGATACATTTTGGGGCTGGGTTTCTTTCTCCATGCACTGTACAATCAAAATCAGCCTCATTCATTTGAACAGAAAATCATCCATGATGAGGAAAAGGACTTTATGTAATTCTTGAAATAAGTTATGACACATTAACCATGTCATATAATTTAAAACTAACCTGATACATTTAAAATGTTTAGCTTAAAATGACCTCCTCCGTGAACCGTCACCTTATCGTGGTGGAGGAGTTTGAGTGCCCTAATGATCCTAGGAGCTATGTTGTCTGGGGCACTTGTGCCCCTGGTAGGGTCACCCATGGCAAATTGGTCCTAGGTGAGGAGTGAGACAAAGTGCGGTTCAAAAGACTCTTCATGCAAGTACAATCATCGAGCCAGTGTACCCGGCCCGGAGGGTTACCGGGGTCCCACCCTGGAGCCAGGTCTGGGGTTGGGGCCCGTGAGCGAGCGCCTGGTGGCCGGGCTTTCGCCCATGGGGCCCGGCCAGGCCCAGCCCGAACTGGATACATGGGCTCATCCACCTGTGGGCCCACCACCTGCAGGAGGAACATGAAGAGTCTGGTGCAATGTGGATCGGATGGCAGACCAAGGCGGGAGCTTTGGCGGTCCGATCCCCAGACACAAAAACTGGCTATTGGGACATGGAACGTTACCTCTCTGGCGGGGAAGGAGCTGGAGCTTGTGGAAGAGGCTGAGCGATACCGGCTAGATATAGTCGGGCTCACCTCGACACATAGCGTTGGCTCTGGAACCCGAGTCCTTGAGAGGGGTTGGACTCTCTTCTATGCTGGAGTTGCTCCGGGTGAGAGGCGGAGGGCTGGGGTGGGCTTTCTGTTAGCCCCAAGACTCTCTGCCTGTATGTTGGGGTTTTCTCCGGGGGACGAAAGGGCAGCTTCCCTGCGCCTTCGGGTTGGGGAACGGGTCCTGACTGTTGTTTGTGCTTATGCACCAAATAGCAGCTCAGAGTACCCACCCTTTTTGGAGTCCCTGGGACGAGTGCTGGATAGCGCTCCTACTGGGGACTCCATAGTCCTGCTGGGGGACTTCAGCGCTCACGTGGGCAATGACAGCGTGACCTGGAGGGGCGTGATTGGGAGGAACGGCCTGCCCAATCTGAACTCGAGTGGTGTTCTGTTTTTGGACTTCTGTGCAAGTCGCAGTTTGGCCATAACGAACACCATGTTCGAACATAAGGATGCACACCGGTACACCTGGTACCAGGGCAGCCTAGGTTACAGGTCGATGATTGACTTTATAGTTGTATCATCTGACCCGAGACCATATGTTTTGGACACTCGAGTGAAGAGAGGAGCGGAGCTGTCAACTGATCACCACCTGGTGGTGAGTTGGATCAGATGGCAGGGGAAGATGCTACGCAGACCTGGTAGACCCAAACGTATAGTGAGGGTCTGCTGGGAACGCCTGGCGGAAGAGCCTGTCAAGATGGTCTTCAACTCCCACCTCCGGCAGAGCTTCGACCACGTCCCGAGAGCAGTGGGGGACATTGAGTCCGAATGGGCCTTGTTCCGCTCTGCGATTGTTGAGGCGGCTGTTGCTAGCTGTGGTCGCAAGGTAGCCGGTGCCAATCGTGGCGGTAACC
Source organism: Callopanchax toddi (assembly GCA_006937965.1). Taxonomy (NCBI): domain Eukaryota; kingdom Metazoa; phylum Chordata; class Actinopteri; order Cyprinodontiformes; family Nothobranchiidae; genus Callopanchax; species Callopanchax toddi. The sequence goes on along the minus strand of SSNR01000055.1, from coordinate 1,799,989 downwards.
CCCGTACCCGCTGGTGGACACCAGAGGTTAGGGGAGCCGTCAGGCTGAAGAAGGAGGCCTACAAGGCGTGGCTAGTCTGTGGGTCTCCAGAGGCAGCAGATAGGTATCGGAGGGCCAAGCGGGGTGCAGCAGTGGCAGTTTCCGAGGCAAAATCTCGAGCGTGGGAGGAGTTCGGCGAGACCATGGAGAAAGACTATTGGTCGGCTCCAAAGAGGTTCTGGCAAACCATCCGACGCCTCAGGGGAGGAAGGCGGCAACTCGCTCACACTGTTTACAGTGGGGACGGGGAGCTGCTGACGTCAACTGGGGCTATAGTCGGGCGGTGGAAGGAATACTTTGAGGAGCTCCTCAATCCCACCAACACGCATTCCTATAAGGAACCAGAGCTGGTAGAACTGGGGATGGACTGTCCTATCTCTGGGGCAGAAGTCGCTGAGGTAGTCAAAAAACTACGCAGTGGCGGAGCCCCGGGGGTGGATGAGATCCGACCTGGGTATCTGAAAGCTATGGATGTTGTAGGACTGTCGTGGTTGACACGTCTCTGCAACACTGCGTGGTCATCGGGGGCAGTTCCTGCTGAGTGGCAAACCGGGGTGGTGGTTCCCATTTTTAAGAAAGGGGACCAGAGGGTGTGTTCCAACTATAGGGGGATCACACTCCTCAGCCTCCCTGGGAAGGTCTACTCCAGGGTACTGGAGAGGAGGGTCCGGTCGATAGTTGAACCTCAGATAGAAGAGGAGCAATGTGGTTTTCGTCCTGGTCGTGGAACTGTGGACCAGCTCTTTACCCTCGCTAGGGTGATGGAGGGGTCATGGGAGTTTGACCAACCAATCCACATATGTTTTGTGGATTTGGAGAAGGCTTATGACCGTGTCCCCAGGGACACCCTGTGGGGGGCGCTCCAGGAGTACAGGGTGGATGGTCTTTTGTTAAGGGCCATTCAGTCCCTGTACCAGAGGAGTGTGAGTCTGGTCCGCATAGCCGGCAGTAAGTCGGACCTGTTCCCAGTGAGGGTTGGACTCCGCCAGGGCTGCCCTTTGTCACCGGTCCTGTTCATAACCTTTATGGACAGGATTTCTAGGCGCAGCCGTGGTGTGGAGGGTGTTGAGTTTGGTGACAGGAGAATCTCGTCTCTGCTTTTTGCAGATGATGTGGTCCTCCTAGCTTCATCAGGCTCTGACCTACAGTTCTTGCTGGGGAGGTTCGCAGCCGAGTGTGAAGCGGCTGGGATGAGGATCAGCACCTCCAAATCTGAGGCCATGGTTCTCGGTCGGAAAAGGGTGGCTTGCCAACTCCAGGTCGGGAGAGAGNATCCTGCCTCAAGTGGAGGAGTTCAAGTATCTCGGGGTCTTGTTCACGAGTGAGGGAAGGAGGGAGCGGGAGATCGACAGTCGGATTGGGGCAGCGTCAGCAGTGATGCGGACGCTGAACCGGTCTGTTGTGGTGAAGAAGGAGCTGAGCCGGAAAGCAAGGCTCTCGATTTACCGGTCGATCTACCTCCCAATCCTCACCTATGGTCATGAGCTCTGGGTAATGACCGAAAGAACGAGATCGCGGATACAAGCGGCCGAAATGAGTTTTCTCCGTAGGGTGGTCGGGCTCAGCCTTAGGGATAGGGCGAGGAGCTCGGACATCCGGGAGAGACTCGGAGTAGAACCGCTGCTCCTCCATGTCGAAAGGAGCCAGTTGAGATGGTTCGGGCATCTTGTTAGGATGCCCCCTGGACGCCTCCCCAGGGAGGTGTTTCAGGCATGTCCTGCTGGCAGGAGGCCCCCAGGTCGACCCAGGACACGCTGGAGAAAATATATCTCTGGTTTGGCCCTGGAGCGCCTTGGGATCCTGCCGGAGGAGCTGGTAGAAGTGGCTGGGGAGAAGACTGTCTGGAACTCCCTAAATGGGATGCTGCCCCCGCGACCCGGACCCGGATAAGCGGAAGAAGACGAGACGAGACGAGACGAGCTTAAAATGACACTTGCACAAAATACATTGGATAAAAAAGCTCAATAAAAGAAAAATATCAATAGCACCCATGATGCTCGTTGTTGTGAAGCTTTGTTCTTGTATAATGTGATTGTCCATTTACTTTCAGCCATTACTGCTAACTCAACAATAGAAATTTAAAAAAGTTTTTGTCTTTTTGTTTTCAAAAGTTCACAACATTTATTAAATAAAGAAAAACAAATTTTAACTCAGTGGTTGCATCCTTAATGTGTCATGTTCTGCCCCCTTGTGTCCAGTTCGTGCCTGTGTTCCGCCTCCTGTGTCCTGCACTAATCCCCTCCAGGTGTGTCTCGTTTACTTGATTATCTCCCTCCCTATATATGCTGTTTAGTTCAGTCACACTGTTGATTCCTTGTGTTTCATCCCCAGCCTTGTGTGTCCTGTGTCTCCAGCAATACAGCTTTTGAGTTTTACCTCACCTCTTCCTGCATTTGGGTCCTGCACTACCTCAATCACGACAGAAGGAACCGTCCACCATGGACCTTGCAGAGGACCTCATCCAGGAGGCAAATTGACCCGCTGCAACCCCTGGACCCTCCTGTGCCACTGCAGCCTCAGAGGCCTTCATCTCTGGAGCCAATCTCCGTGTGGATCCAAGCGGACGGGACGCTCCACAACCGGTTCCTGTGCCGATCTCCATGGGGGTCCAAGTGGATGCTCCACATCCTGCTCCGTAGTCCCCGAGTCCTGCTCCGGTGCCCCCTCTTGTCGTCTGGGAGCCGCTTTTGAGGAGGGGGTACTGTCATGTTCTGCTCCCTTGTGTCCAGTTCGTGCCTGTGTTCCGCCTCCTGTGTCCTGCACTAATCCCCTCCAGGTGTGTCTCGTTTACTTGATTAGCTCCCTCCCTATATATGCTGTTTAGTTCAGTCACTCCCTGTTGATTCCTTGTGTTTCATCCCCAGCTTTGTGTGTCCTGTGTCTCCAGCAATAAAGCTTTTGGGTTTAACCTCACCTGTTCCTGCCTCTGTCCTCTGCATTTGGGTCCTGTACTACCTCAATCATGACATAATGCTCAAAGTCTGTACAGTCAAAATTTGGTATTAGCAAACATTAGCATGCAAAGTTGGGGTGTGGGAAATGTTGCAGTTCCCTCTTGTGGTGGCTGAAGGACAAAGCAACCTAACAGCAACTTTACACAAACGGCAACCAAAAAATTGAATTGTCACATGAACAGAGATGATATTTTAATTGTTAATTGTAGCAATGTCTGACAGGAAAACATTAAAAATAGCACAACAGAAATCTACACGTTGCTTCTGTTTATGTACACATTAGCATTAGCATTGTGGCTCTGCTAGCCCCTGCAGTAAGTTAATTCCTTCAAAATCAAGGCAGTAATTTCTGGGATTTTCATCACTTTTGAAACCCTTGCTAATTACAAAATAAACCATTCTGGCATTAAAGCATTTATAGCTATTGATTATATTATTTACATCATGAATTCAGCAGCTGGTTGCTCTGGTTAAAGGAGGTTCAGTTTGTGGATCTCACACCCATTAAATCCAACTGCAGAGCAGCTGTGTATTAACCATTTGGCTTCGAAATAACAACAATTTATGAAGAATTGTTCCCTCGTGGTAAAAAACGATTGCTTTCTCCTTCCACCTCAAAACTATCAAGATAGTTATTTACATTTTTTTTGCTATTTGCTGCATCCCCAGCTCTATTTACATAGGGCTGTGACTGTGCATTAATGTGGATGAAAAGTTGTTGGCTGTGTCTGTGTGTGCAGGAGAGTGTGTGTGTGGGTGCAGGACGAGAATTAAAGGGATCCTGTGATGAATATGTAGAACAGATGTAACAGCTGAGCTCAAAGGCTAAAACCTGGAGCCCAGGTTGAACTAATAGCCGAGATCCTCAAATTTATTAAAACATATGCAGAAGCATAAATGCTTGGCCCATCTTGAGGAGGGTTTCTGTTTAATACTACAACACAGGAGGCTGCCATAAGTCTAGGAGTGCACTTTTACGACTTCCCAATTTAATTTCTGCTCCTAACATAAAGGCATTTGTTATATAATAAATGCCAGCAACTTCTAGGGGGAAAATCTATAACTCACTCCAGTTGGGTAATTTCTTCCATTTGTTTAGTCACAAAGGGTTTTGGTCCAGATCAGAGACGAATGTATTTCGAAAGCGAGCAGACTGGCTGTTGATCAGTCAGTTCCTTCAGAGCAAAAACAAGGACAATATCCCTCTGTAGTCTCAACAAGGTCTCCAAATTCACAGGCTCAGGACGTACACATGCTTTCACTCTATCACTCCCCTCCCTGTTACCTCTTTGGATAAGTTTCCCTAGATGTCCAAAAAGTGCACAGACATGTCTTTTAAGCAAGATTTTAAAAAAAGATCAACTAAAACTGTTCAAAATGAGGCACAAAATAGTAATATAAGAAGTTTCAAAGGAAAATTGTTGTTTTATAAGTTCAAGAAGCTGATTTGTGACCTGAAAGGCGTTGAAAGGCAGATATTCGCTGTAGTCCTCGTACATTAAAGCAGCGCAGCTTTTTGTGGCTGGTAGTTGATGACTTTGGATATTTTTGCAGCTACCAGGTGTGAATGTGTGTAACTGTGTAAATTAGAAGCAGGGAAGGAGCTGAAAGGAGCAATGTGGGCCGTGTTGACTTATGTTAGGAAATTAACGGCTCAGGTTGGGTGTTAGTTCCGCCAATAAAAACTATCATTGTTTAATGACTACGGTGGCCCCTAGAGACAAAACACATGCAAAACAGAAAACACATGCAAAATAACAAAAACACATGCAAAAACCCAAAACACATGCAAATCAGAAAACATGCAACACCCAAAGCACATGCAAAACAAAAAGCATTCCAAAACTGAAAACACATGCAAACCAGAAAGCATGCAAAAACAGAAAACACATGCAAATCAGAAAGCATGCAAAACTGAAAACACATGCAAATCAGAAAGCATGCAAAAACTGAAAACACATGCAAACCAGAAAACATGCAAAACACAAAGCACATGCAAAACAAAAAGCATTCCAAAACTGAAAACACATGCAAACCAGAAAGCATGCAAAAACACAAAGCACATGCAAATCAGAAAGCATGCAAAAACTGAAAACACATGCAAATCAGAAAGCATGCAAAAACTGAAAACACATGCAAATCAGAAAGCATGCAAAAACTGAAAACACATGCAAACCAGAAAGCATGCAAAAACTGAAAACACATGCAAACCAGAAAGCATGCAAAAACTGAAAACACATGCAAACCAGAAAGCATGCAAAAACTGAAAACACATGCAAACCAGAAAGCATGCAAAAACTAAAAAACACATGCAAACCAAAAAGCATGCAAAAACAAAAAACAAATGCAAACCAGAAAGCATGCAAAAACAGAAAACACATGCAAACCAGAAAGCATGCAAAAACTGAAAACACATGCAAACCAAAAAGCATGCAAAAACTGAAAACACATGCAAACCAGAAAGCATGCAAAAACCCAAAACACAACGGAAGTGCTCCAGGACGCTAGGGGGCAGTGCAGAGCTCGATTTGCAAGATAAACAGGAAGTTACCGGTACTTTAAAATTTGGAGTTGACTACTCTGGCTGACACAACTGGCTAAAATAGAGCTCTTAATTTGTCAAAACGTCAAATAAAATAGTAGAAGAAGACAAAGGTACAGAGTGTAGGATGACCATAATTAGATTTTTGAAAAAGAGGACATTTGGCTCAGTCGTGAAACATTTTGATACTGTTTAATGAAAGAAGACTTAAACCTTTTTAATGTATGTAGTCTCTGTGTAGTTTTGAATAATAGTTATGTAACAACCTTATAGGCTTTCAAAAGTCAAACAGGTTAAACAAATTAATTTAACAGCTCAACAGGAGCTGGATTTGAACCTACAACCCCCAACAGCACAAACCAGAGACACAGCCACCACACCACCTCCAACTGAAAGTAATCAGCACAAAAATCATTTGATGTAGTGTTAAAGTTATATTGCAAAGGAAATACTGTGAACTGTTGTTTGTTCTGTCTATGAGAAGGACGTCACAATCAAAACGGACTGCTTCATTCGCACCAGTTACTTTAAGTACATGTCTATTTCCAGCAGAGGTCGCGTTAACTGGAAATTTTCCGTATTTGATGGGCACCGGTCATTCTGACAGGTGTGCGCGCGCGCGCGCGCCATCCCGTCCATCAGACCATCATTGGCTATCACTTAATTGTCCCCACTAATAATTGGAACCAAGGATGCAGAAATAGCGCTGCATCTCCACCACTGTAGCCCAGCAGACTGAGGTTCTGCAGAGCGCAGACCTGTGATCCACACGTCCTGCGCTCTGCAGCAGAAGAACCACAGGAAATGGTCCGCCAGAGCGCATCAGGTGTCAGACCTGATCTGCAACAGAGCTGCACCTCACCTGATGCTGCGCAGCGCTCGACTCCGAATGGAGAGTTTTTAGAAATGTTTATATGATGACTGGCTGATCGACTAATTTAGAGTCTAATCCTATGAATTTATGTGCTAAATGGGCCCGGTGTTAGATCAATCAAGTAAATGAAACCGAGCGATCTGCAGCTTTTAAACAGGTTCTCCAAACCGTGACATCAGTGGAGGATGAAAAGATTAACAAACATGCAATAATATTTAAAAGTAATGAAATAATGCTACTGAAATAGTAATTATTATAATTTTTAAAATTAATAAGTGACGGTTAAAAACAGATTATGATCGGATTTTTAAAACCCTGTCAGTCAAATGACGGAAAAGAAAAAAGTCTAGCGCAACCTCTGATTTCCAGTGAAAAATGATAAAACCCATACATTTTCATTGATTTCTGAAACCCCCTGGATGCCCCAGACAGAAGGTGAAAAGTGAACATGTCAAGGAAAAGGAAAAAAGGACGTTTGATTAAATTACTTCCTGTTTATCTTGTAAGTCGAGCTCTGCGCTGCCCTCTAGCGTCCTGGAGCACTTCCGTTGTGTTTTGGGTTTTTGCATGCTTTCTGGTTTGCATGTGTTTTCTGTTTTTGCATGCTTTCTGGTTTGCATGTGTTTTTAGTTTTTGCATGCTTTCTGGTTTGCATGTGTTTTCTGTTTTTGCATGCTTTCTGGTTTGCATGCTTTCTGGTTTGCATGTGTTTTCTGTTTTTGCATGCTTTCTGGTTTGCATGTGTTTTCTGTTTTTGCATGCTTTCTGGTTTGCATGTGTTTTCTGTTTTTGCATGCTTTCTGGTTTGCATGTGTTTTCAGTTTTTGCATGCTTTCTGGTTTTCATGTGTTTTCAGTTTTTGCATGCTTTCTGGTTTGCATGTGTTTTCAGTTTTGGAATGCTTTTTGTTTTGCATGTGCTTTGGGTTTTGCATGTTTTCTGATTTGCATGTGTTTTGGGTTTTTGCATGTGTTTTTGTTATTTTGCATGTGTTTTCTGTTTTTGCATGCTTTCTGGTTTGCATGTGTTTTCTGTTTTTGCATGCTTTCTGGTTTGCATGTGTTTTCAGTTTTTGCATGCTTTCTGGTTTGCATGTGTTTTCAGTTTTGGAATGCTTTTTGTTTTGCATGTGCTTTGGGTTTTGCATGTTTTCTGATTTGCATGTGTTTTGGGTTTTTGCATGTGTTTTTGTTATTTTGCATGTGTTTTCTGTTTTGCATGTGTTTTGTCTCTAGGGGCCACCGTAAATGACAACCATAATGAAGAATTAAGCAAAATGTTTAATACCATTTATTTTAAAAATGGTGGTTAACACTACTTTTGAACATCTTGCATGAAAAAAGAAACTTCAAACAAGTTCTTTATATTCTGTCAAGTGCTCAGGAGCAATAATTCAGCACTAATATCTATTAAAATGAATTATATAATAACATGTGCCTTAAATAAATAAATACATCCCATAAATATCTTATTGTTTGTAGGATTTCACATTTGTCCTGTTGAAAACCCTGGTAGAATATCACTTTTAGCTGCTTATATTAAAGTATTATTATTAGCAACAACAATATTGGAAAACTAATAATATATAATACAATAATTATCTGCCTAAATGGCTGCACATGGCAACAAACAAAAAATTTAAATTTTTTAGGTAATAGCTTGAGTTTAAATGATCTTTTGTTTTATAACTTTCTTTAGTGGCTAGCTGCGCTGCATTGCTAATGCTAGCTTGCAAGAAACAAGTAACAAAAAGTGGAGATTTGGACTCTCCTGTGTTATTCCTCTGTCTGTCAGTGTCTGCAGCTAACAACACTTTTGTTTGAATACGCTTACGAAAAACTACAAAGGTATTTTCTGCTATTTGTGTAAAGTTACTGATAAGTTGCAACAGGCCTTGGTCACCACAAGGGGGTGCTGCAGCTACGACTTCCTCTCAACTGCTGCACCAATGTATGCAATTGTTTTTTGTGTCATTATGACAAAAATAGCATTAAAATCCTAGCATTCACTGAAAGAATACATTTTTGGGCAGTAGCTCAATATGTAAAGGATTTGTTTTGCAACTGGAGGGTTGTTGGTTTGATTCCAGTCACTTTGCCTGATGTTGGTTGGAGAGTCCGGTACTGCCTGGTGTATGGCAGCTTCGCCTCTGCGAATGCTACTGTGTGTAGCTCACTGCCATCAGCCTGTGAATGTGTCCATGATTATGCACAATCTCACATTGTATCACAAGATCTTACAGTCTAAACATAAATAAATCTGCACTCCTTCCTTTTTCTCATTGTGCCGAAATCTTTTGTCTTTCAACCAATCTAAAACCGATTTAGCGGGCTACCCATAATACCTCATTCCGAGTGTGATAAAAAGGATGAATTTAAATTTTAACCTACATTTTAGCTGCTTGGGTCAAGCTAAATGCTACTTCAGCAAATAAGCTTGTGTCAAAGACCCAGCGGGTAAAAAAACACTGACTGATATTCCAAGGATAAAACAGGGGTATTATTATTATTTCAGATTTGGCTTTGAGTATTGAATGATTGTGTTCATTTTACTGGCAAGTAAAAAAGCATCTGTCCGATATGTTTTAGTTTGAGATGTGATGTATTTGGACGTCTTGACTTGTGTAAAGCAGAAGCCTGAAGCACATAATGTGATATATTGGTTTGCACCTGTCATGTAAATTATGAGCGCATTTTTCATTTAAGACACCGACTCCTGTTGAGTTTTACTGGGAGTCAAAATAGAGAAAGTTTAACATAAAACTGTAAAATGTCTGAATTGTCTTAAATCACTTGGACTCCAGTGTTGCTGTGCTAAGACAAAATTGAACAGTGTGTTTGAGAGTGGACTCATATGGCATCACTCTGCGCCTGTCTTATATCATGTACTTATCACTGACCAATTCCTCTGCAGGCATCTGACATCGTTCTGCAATTCATAGCATTGAACTTCAGCTATCTATTGAAACCATGTGTCTCATATTAAACACTTCCCCTCCACTTCAAATAAATCAGCCATAGTTGATGTTCTAACTTTATTGCAGCTGTATTAGCCAGCTTCGTCCCAGGCAAACTGCAGATACTCTCTCATTTATTTAATGCAGCTACTGGATTTCTGTTTAGAAGTGGAACGTTTTCTTTTTTTATGCATTTACCAAAATAAATGCCTGTTTCAGATTTTGCATATGGTGCTTTTATGGTTAATAGTGGAGGGATCTATTTCGAGATGCGCTCTGGTGCCGCCGCAGCTCCAGATCACCCCACCCTTCTCAGAGCGCCATCTCGCCCCATAACCTCAGTGGTTTAACTCTACGGTTCTAGCCTCCTGTGATAGAATAATCTCCTAGGTGAGGGTCAGACTGCAGGAGAGGATGACACGCCTCTGACTCTCCTCATCCATCCAGGCCTTTCATTGCTAATCCCCACGCTGCTCCATCTTGCGTGAAACCTCAACCTTCTAGCCTCAGTTTTAACCCCAGCCCAGGGCCCTGAGACAGCCAGGCAGCCAGCCCCCTTCAGAGAGGCACGCTGTCTTTGTGTGGCTGCACTCCCCCGGCTTGTCTGCCTCCCATTATTCCCTCATTCAAGCTCCAAATCAAAGCCAGCTCCCATATGAAACGCTTTTGAGGTTTTAAGCTTAACTGTACCACTAGTATAACCGCTGCAGCTACTATTCCCAACACAGCATGATGGATCAATATTCATGTTTCCACTGTCCAGATCTGCACGAGGATAGTTATTCTGCAGCAGCATATTACCCCAATATTAGAAATGATGTTTATTTTTGCCAAACTAATAAGGTTTCAGGGGTATAAGATCAAATGTGAGCAAGTATATTTCATTTTAATTAATAACCGCTCAGTCTTGTGGCAAATCGTGAATATAGTGTACCTTTTTTTTCCTTCTTTCCTAGTTTGACAAGTGGTCAGTCAAATGGAGTGCCAGAGGGTTGGAGACAGGAAAATACGGAGTACAGACAGTATTTTTTTTCAGCCGAGTCTTTATTTAATCTAGCGCGAGTGGAAATGAAACGACAGCCGTACCACTCTCACATACTCCCCGAGCAGCGATGACGGACGCTTTTTGATTCCTCGTTTTTTTCTGATGTTCATTTCGCCGTGGTGCCCCTTCAATAAATATTTTTAAGTCTGTCAGTTAATTCTGAAATTCCATCGATGAACTCTGTCCAGGAAAATAAACAGGGCAGCCCACGGCTGTTGGCCTGGATGGGGACTTGTTATTTTGCTCGGCCTATTGGCAGGGACTCTTCACAGAAATATTGCTTATTTTTGCTTCGTTTCAGACTCGAGCTTCTGACAGTTTATGTGAAAAACTGCAAAACTGTACTGCCATTTAAACACAACTGCTCCGCTCTGTAATTACAAGCTCCATTCACACAGACAGCCACAGAATGAGGATTGTTCCTGCAATCTACAATAAATAAAGATCGAATTGCAATCAAAGGGGAAGAAAAGATCATTTTTCTCATCATATTGGCCATCGTATTAACATCAGTCTTTGTCTGCTGCTACAGGATTGAACTGAAAACCCTGGAAATCCCAATGGAGCAATTTGTCTGGTAGAATTTGGGAAAACACTGTGGTGAAATCCAGCGTTCGCTCTGTCAGATGTATTCCTTCAAAAAAGGATGTTGTTCTTTACAAGTGTTGACACAATCACCTCAAAAATGTCCTGCATCAAAAGCTTGCAACTTTCACCATTTGGTTTCAACCCAGCGAAGGGCTTTGTTGTTAAAAAATCACGAGTGGGCCAGTGGCTATCGCGGCCCACAACCCACTGAGTGGGCCCGCTCCGAAATAGAATGGTACATTCCAAACCAATATAACAGCGGCAGTGCACCATCACAAGACCGCAGTAAATGGCAAAATTATTGTGCAAACTTTCTGAGGCACGCCTAAAAAAAAAAAAAACCCCAACTGCGTCCACATGCACTCCCGCTAACATCAGGTAGTACTTAAGTGTCCTTCGCCCTAATGTATGACTAAACAGGCTGCCCCTTTACCGAGCTGATATGCAGAGAGGGACACCGTCATGCGCCTCGACAGGCAGTAAAGACGCCCACGCCTTCAATAACAGGATATGGTCTGCATTTCTCATTTTGAAAATGTGCACAAACAGCACTTTAAAATAAAACTCCTCTTCTGTTTGATTGAAAACAAGAAGAACAACAAAAAGTTAAAAAGCAACCGCCCATTTCCTGGGAAACCTACGGTCACCAAAGCTTTCTAAAATCGGTTCCTCCTGTGTCTTGCTGAGCAGAATACCAGTTGTGCTGTAAAAATTAAGAGTGTCCTAACTGTAACGAAGCACCCCTCTGAAAACAAAATGACGGAGGAAATTCAATTAATGTTATCATGGCCATTAGGTTACCACCCAGCAAGAGAAGCATGGTAAACCTCAGACATTAAGGCTTTACTGCTCTTAATCACGTTGTTTCTCTGCAAAAACTTTCATCTATAGTTTTGGGTTGTGAAGAGGAAGAAGGGAACCAGCTAAACCAGAGATCAGTCTGAAGCACACAGCCCATCCTGCATTAAAATCTCTTGGTTTTTTTTTTTTCCTCATCAAGCAGGTTACAGAGCTAAACCAGAGCAGGAGTTTGCTTGGAACTAGTTTTTTCTTCTTCTACCACAAAAAGTTCTGGTTCTGATACCAAAGATCCAGTTCTATCTCAGCACCAACTCTCTGTTGCTCTACGAGAAAGACTCACTTTCATCAGGAGCTGGAGACAAACTCAAGGAGACCAACAACTAATAAAGCTGAGCCAGAAGCTCTCAATTTACTGGTCAACAGTCCTAACCAGAGGTCATGAGCTTTGGGTAAAGACCAGAAGAATGACATCACAAATACAGGTGGCTGACATGAGGTTCCTCTGCAGAACTAAGCTTTAGAGATAGGGTGAGGAGCTCGCACATCTGGGAGGGACTCGAAGTAGAATTGTTGCTTGCTCCTCTGCATCAGCATGCTATGGTGATTCAGGCATCTGGTCAAGATGCCTCCTGGATGTCGCTCTCAAAAGGTGCATGTCCTGATGGAAGGAGACTCCTGGGCTGACCCAGGACATGCTGGAGGGATTACACCTCCAAGCTGGCCTGGGAACACATTTAGGGTCCCACTTGGAGGTGGCGGAGACGGCTGTCTCCTTACTGGGGATGCGGCCCCCGTGACCTGAAACCAGATAAGCAAAGAACAAGAATGAGTACGAGATTTTAAGACATCTGTTGCAGAAATAAAACAAATTCTGTGATCTGCGTGGATATATTGTCTGACACTGGCATGGTACTGAGCACTGGCCAGCTTTAACACCAGCCCTGTTCTCGCACTGGAACCTCTTTGGTGGAAAAATCCTATTCGTGAACACATAAACTCTGCTGTCAGGCATATTTCACCAAAAGACACAAAGTTGTGCAGGCTGAAATTGAAAAATGGACTCATGTCGTCACTTTAGCTGTGTCAAACAACTTGCTTCTGGGTGGACCTGCCAGTGTTTGTTGAGTTGGCCATTGGATTAAAGGGAATTTTGAAAAAGTTTTCATTTAAACTTGATGGAAAACTCCACCTCACACAACAAACAGTAGCACTGTTTTATTTATTTTGGGGGCATTTCATGCTCTGAATATTGGCTCTGAATTGAGACTTTCATTAGAAGCTGAAGTAAGCTTTTGGACAAAGATGCAGAAAAGAAGAGGCGCGGTGCTACACTCATTCAAGCGTCACCGATTCAAAGTCGATCCTGTGAATCATCTGTTGTGCATCAAATAAAATCCACAGTTTCGTCTGACAATGGGAGTAGCATCAACATGAATGTGTTCCAGATCTGGCAACCTGATAGCACGCTTTTCTTCTCCCTGTAAACAGATCATCCATTCAAAGCTCCTACATCTAACTTAAGACCAGCCGGGGATCAGTGTCCGCTGACTGGTTCCACGTGTGCACAGGCGAAGCTGAGTGTGTGTGTGTGTGCGTGTGGTTGCGTGTACGTGGCTACACTAAGGAGGTCATGAGTCACTGGAACATGGACGTGACTGATGCCCTCCATAAGTCTTACTCTAATTACCGCTGAGGTGTTGGTGATTGCCCTGGTGACAATCCAGAGCTCGACCGGTGTGGTGTTACAGCCTCACCAAGATGAGACTGTCACAAGCTCGTAAGCTGTAATTGTGCATTTTCAAAAAGTACGGAGCACTGCTCAATCACGACACACCTTGACGCTCGGATATGCGTAGGCTGTGGCAAACAGCGACCCTGTCAACTGCTGTAGTAATTGCTGCTGAGTAATGTTCTCGCTTTGGCTCGGATTAAAGAAATCTGGAGGCCATTTTAGGACATCACCAACAAGGCAGCAAGTTTGCATGGGAAAAAAAAACACAACTTCACTATAATGAGTCAAAGAAAAAACAAAGCCGAAGCCATACAAGCTTAACAACATCAAATTAAAGCTCTCATCAAAAGCCGGCTGCCGTAAAAAGAAGACGAGAAGGCACAGAGTTGGCCAACAAAGCGGCGCAGTTAGAGAAAAGACCCACGCTGATGCACAGAAGCACAGCCTCTAGTTATTTTCTGTGCTCGCAAAGACAATAGGGATACATTGAGGCTTAAGTAATAAGACCAAAATGACTTCCAGAGCAGCGAGGCCTCCTCATCTCAATGTGGATGTGATGCGGGAAAATCACAGCCACGCGAGCTGAGGGTTTCAAGAGGATCAAAGATCGTGATTAGCCAGCACTGTCCGTCCACCATAATGGGGAGATCTGCTGCCGATGGCAACCATATGCAGACTGGATTAACCTCTCCATCACAATCACTAGCCTTAGGAGGAGGAGGAAAATACAAAGCAGAACAGAGAGGTGAGAGGGGTGGAAGTGGAGAGGTAGAAAACATCAGACGTCAGTTGCTGATGTTTGGTACACGTGTGGCCAATATGCAGCGAGGCTTTTGGCAGGTTTACTGACCTATATTGTCCGGAAGGTCGACAAACTGCAGGCTGAAACGACTCTTTCAACTTTTAAATGAGCCACAGAGGATTCTCTGCGCTGCACATTTGGAATTTTAATACATCTGATGCGAGTGAGGAGAGATTATACACTCAATCTGTGGAGAAAGAACGGGTTTGACTTAAAAACGCTTGTTTTAATTATATTATCTTAAGTTTTCATAATCCGTGTAAGCATAAACGGATAGAGCCGTGCAGCTATTTCTGTGCTGGCTTGTTATGCCTTCATTTTATGCAACAGCAGACAGAGCGCAGGAAATGAAGGGACAAGGATGGCAAACTCTCTGAAGTAAAAGTCCCAGCCAGATGTAATTCATGTTTGATGTGCTGACCCCTTTTCCTAGAGGAGAACTTACCGGCAGACTGTTCCAAGGTGCCGTTTTCTTTTCATTTGTTAAAAGGGGAAAAAGCCCTCTTATGGAAAAAGTGTTTAACCCACCAGTCTGAACATGCCTGGCAACAGCGATACGCAAACTTAGTGCTTTCTGAGTTCTGACTAACTGAATATTCTTACTGATATTTGACGTCAGGAAACAGAAAAGTTATTTTTGGTTTCAAAAATAAAGTTGAAAGCTGAATTTGTTTCAGTAAGAGATGATTGATGCTGCACTTAAGGAGAAATGTTCTCCAGTTTTTATTTAAATGTTCAGTTAGTTTTTCTGTATCTGGACCACCCATTTCTCATTTGTATTATCTGCGTCTACAGGGGGAAGGAGGAGCATGATACAGTCTATTTTTTCACAGTATCCCATGCAATCAACAAAGGCAACAAATACTAGCCAATCAGAGACACAGTGGGGTGGGTCCTGCTGCTGTTATTGGTGGACGCTGTGACCAGTTCTATACATTCAATGTACAGAAATATAACAATCTTAAAAATGCTACAAGCACTAAAAGACAACCCGTAACTATCAATAAAGTAAATTTATAGAAAAACAAGACCAAAGTTGCTTATAATAAGTAAGTTTGGCAACTGTTGTCAAGTCTTGTGTTTTATGGTCCTCCTGCCTCATCGTAGATCTTGTTGCCATGGTTTCCAAGGTCTGCTTCCTTCATTCCTCCCCCAAATAGCCACATTCCTATCATCCACACAGTTCTGAACTGACCCACATATTTTTATCTCATTCTTAGTTGCTAATACAGCGCTTTAAACACTATAAACGTTGATCAAATCCCACAATGTAACCAATTTCTGTAAAGTTTATATTAAACAAACAAGCCACGAAGATAGAAGAAAACTCATAAATCAGTCAGCTGTTTGTCTCCCCATCATGCACCTCTTTTATTCTGTCTCTCAGCTCCATATTACTCAGATGAGCCGATGAGTCGTAGGTTTAACGGGCCTCTGCTCCCTTTCATCAGCAATGAAGCCAGTCATCACCACTGAGTGGAAAACCCATGAGGACTCGACTGCTCGGGGAATAGGAGGAGCTTGAGTGATATCATATCGTTTGGCAGGAGTTCTCTCTCCATTGGCAACAGCCCTGGATCTCAGTCGTTCCTTCAAACGGTGGATAGTCATCGTGTTGTGAGCACTGATCTGCAATGGTGATATTTTATCTTGCAGCTGTCATGAAAGTAAATTGAAATCAAAATGAAGGCATTTGTTAGAAATGGATGAGTCACTTGTATATCATACAAACACATTCATACAGGGCTATGACACACTCAGAGCATCTGCTTTTGTCTGTCTTTCTGTGCTCCAGCTGAGAAGACCCATAACTTCAATCCCATGAGCACACTTTTGAGATGGAGAGAGAGCAATCTAATAAATCAGTGAAGTAACGATTATAGTTGAAATACTTCTCGCGCTGGAGCACTTGCTTACCATATGTACACTAGCAAACACATGTGACTGACTGACCCTTGGAAGTTTTGAACAGTCTTTTCTATTCAAGACCTTTCTAAAATAAAACTGCTTGAAAATGGATGTGCTTTGGGTGAACCTGTCCTGGGGTCGCAATAGAAGGTCTTTTTTTAAAAAAAAAAAAAAAGCATTTTAAATGTAGAGCAGGCAGAAGCATCTAGGTTTAGAGAGTTTATTTTTTTCACTTGTATTTTGTTTTCATTAGTAGAAAAAACAATGTCATGCCTTCCAGATCTTCATCTACAGCAGTTTCTTTTATTTATTTTATTTTTTTACATTTTTTAAAATTGATTTTTAGTGACATAACATGATCAGGAGTTGATAGTTTGAGAGTCAAAACAGTGTCAAGTATAACTGACAGAAAGACAAACAACAACAAAACAAAAAAAGGAACCCCCACCCCCCCACCCACCCAAAAAAAGGGAAAAAAGGGTCACCCGTTGCCAAACAAAAGCCCAGTATGCGTATGTATACTTAGAAAAATAAAGAACATCACAGCATGCAAATTCACATGAGGAAAAAGAAAAAGTAAATAGAGTTAATTAAAGTGCCCATGACATCGTTTTCCGTGTTTTCGGACTTATCTATCATGTTGCAACGTTGAGTTCTCACCTTAAACCTGCCAGAAAGTGCAAAAAAAAAAAACCGGCGTCCATCTGTCTCCTAGTACAGCCAGTGAGAAGCTCTTCAAGATTTCAGACCTAGGTTTCAAACTGTTTTTTTCACTATGAGGTCATAGTGATCCGGACTTGCTTATATGGTAAATTCTCCGCCCACATGCACATTCACGACAACTGGAGCGATGCAGTGCCGCCGCCATTGCCCATAGACCGTGTAGTGTTTAGTTTCAGTTTCGTTTCTCTTTCATGCGACGGCACTGCCCCCTGCTGCAGCAGAAGTGTCAGGCTGCCAAATAAGGAGAAACCCAGCAGAACCAGAAGGCGGCGCTTTCTTCTGATCTCTGAGTTGCTCGTTAGGAAATAATTACAGCGTATTTTGAGTTATAATGGTGCAACACTAATCTAGAGGCATCAAAGATTACACCTGTTTAATATAAAGTGATTTACATATGGAGTCATGGGCACTTTAATAAAAATCCCTCACAATTAGCAGACAATCAGGGTGACTATTCTGGAATAGCCGTGAAATTCAAACCCTCAACATATGCAAAAAATGGACCCTAAGTTTTTTTGAACTTTGCAAGAGAACCATGTATCGAGCACCTAACTTTTTCCAACTTAGCAAACTGAAGGATGTCCCTGATCCAAGACGAATGAGATGGCGGTGTAGAAGATTTCCATCTCAATAGAATCAAACGTCTTGCCAATAAGGAGACATCTACAGCAGTTTCGGTGCAAACAAAGTAATAATGGTAAATGAATGAAATAAAGTAAAGAAAAAAATAAAATAAAAATTTGGGGAAAAGAACAACACACCTTGTCCAGAGTAAGAACAATAACATGTAGCATTATTTCACCTATTGCATTAAGAGAGATTTGTTTGGTTTGGAGAGTTTAAAAGGAAATCTTATAAGGAAAGGCTGGTCACAAACTTTCAAGGGTTAGGGTTATTGGTTGTTTGCTATGTTGGAACACGATCAGTTGCAATATGGCCATTTTGAAAAAGTGTTCACAAACAGACAATTTTAAGAGTTCCTAGTATGTGTAACAATCAGCATCACCGTGAAATTAATCATGTTCATTCAACTGCTATGATTACAGGCCTGATTTGTTTTAAATGGCTGAATTAAAATGATTCCAATATAGAGGGTGCATGAGGAGTGTGAGTGTGTCTCGGTATGTTAATGCAAGGCTGTGTGTTGTGCATGATGGTTCAAGCTGGGATTATTGTGACTGCTGTCTACTGCAGGTAAGTTACCAACCACTCATATATCACATAGAACCCCATTTTATAAAATCTGAACTGTTCCTTTAAAGCTTTGTTGCAGTCCAGCTCTCATGACAACAATAATTTCAGTATGTCTTTAATTTCTTGAAATTCTAGCAGTACAGTATTCTGCAGACAAATTCATGTCTTGCAGAATTTGGATTTTTGCTCAGCTAATACAACATTTACAGTATATCCACTTTTATTCTGAGGTTTCCTTTCATTGGAAATAAATGAAAGAAGATTCTGTAATCAACACAAAGGCATTGCGGTTGCATAAGAGGAAAAGATATTTGTGAATCGGTCGGCTGTGCTTGTGAATAAAGCAGCGCCTTAAATCCACCATTCCATTCTAATTAGGTGCAACAGATTCAATATAAACGTCACGGCCTTTCACATAATCCTGCCTGGTAAAATAAGAACCACCATTAGGGAACACTGATGTAATGACTGTTATGAAGACAAGCAGTTCTAAATGTCAAATGCCATTTATCAGGGCCACCCAAGTTTCTCCATGCTGTGAAGCCTTAACTAAGGCTTACAGAGGATTATTACAATGCTGCATGAGTTTGTTTTTTAATCAAAAACATGAGCTTTGAATCTGTATTACCGGTGATAAAATAATACTTTTTGAAGTGCAAGAGAAAGCACTGTTGATGCAAACTTTTTAGCAACATGACATATGTGAGCAACATACACACGTATGAAAAGCTGTACATGTCTGGGAAGTTGAATATGCTCCGATTCAAAGGCTTTTAATTTGTAAAGTTAACCAAAAGCATTGGTTTTATGGATGTAGGTGTGCAATGAAATTCATGGATAGGATTTAAACTTATTAGAGATTGGGTTTGGAGTGCAGTTCTATGTGTGTGTGTGTGTTCGTGGGGCCGCTTGTGCATGTCAACAAGCCTCCACAGCCTATGAACGCTACTCTGAGAGCTTCTTCAGAGCGCACTAGGACAGGAAGTGTAGTTAATCAGCGTCTGATTGTGGGCTGAGCAAGATTGGGACTGTGAAAGCACCAGTTAGCAAAGACACGTTTGGGCAGGGATCAGGTCCTACACCTGGTGTGCACTGGCAGACCAGTTCCTGTAGTTCTTCTGTTGCAGTGCACAGGACATCTGGAACACAGCTCTATGCACAGCACCTCAGTCTGCTGGGCTCCATGTTATTGGTGGTGATGCAGCACTATTTCTGCATCCTTGGATCAAATTATTGGTGGGGACAATTCAGTGATTGCTGAATATTGGTGGGGACACGTCACCTTCGTCCATGCCAAATCTACGCCCATGCTTCACATGAAAAGTCACTTAGCCCCAAATGCTGCTTGTATCCAGGATATTGCGTTTGCAACTTCTGAGTCTCCAGTTTGTGGCCTTGAAGTCTCACAAAGTCGCATATCTCGCGAGGGTTAGGCTAACCCAATGTGGCTAACTGGTATGCTAGCGCCGGAGTGTTTTTAGCTCATGATTCCTGGATTTTTTCCATCTCTCCCTGCTTGAACGCAGCTGATTTCTTTGAATTAGTGATGAACCGCTCCAGTAGAAAGCTATGAAGGCTGAGGAGACATTTCAACAGTAGATTTAGGTCTTTCTGAGCAAAGACAATGCTAACGTTCTACGGCAGTGATTTAAAACAGACGTTAGGGGGTGCTATAACAAGCCAAAACTGCCTGGTGTGCCTTTACCACAAAATTTGAAAATTGAAACCAAAACACAACCAGCACCCCCTAGTGGTTGGCTGCAGTATGATTATTAAGCCCTGCCCCCTCTATATAAATGAATAGGACAAAGGGACTTAATAATATTGTGTAAAAGTTCAGTATTTTTGTCACTCCTTTTAGAAAGTAGAGCTCACTTATTAAATAGATGCATTACATGAGGGTGGCTTACAAACAATAAAACCCCAAAATTCTGTGTCTCAAAAAAGTTTGAATACATTCACATAAAACCTATTTAGAATAATATTTTAAACAGAATAGCAGGCCTCTGACAAGTCTGTTCATTTCTATGCCCTCAATACATTGTTTGAACTGCATGAATTCCTGCATCAGTGCAGCGTGGCGTAGAGGAGATCAGCCATGGAAGCCCAGGTTGCTTTGACAGCAGCCTTCAGGTCTGCACTGTTGAGTCTGGTGTCTCTCATCTTCTTCTTGACAATCCACAGATTCTTTATGGGGTTCAGGTCAGACTTCAGAAAATGTATTTAACCTAGTGGTTCGTTTTAAGTTTTCTTTTCCAGTTTATATTTGTTTCCTTTAAAATAATTAAATAGTTCATGGTGGAATTAGCATCTTATTGTAACTTGTAGAGCCCCAGTGTTGCTGCATTTTCAAATGGAAAAGCAGAACTCTGGTATATTGATTCATTCCCCTCATGCTGTAATTTTAGCTGCGCCTTCAGGAAATATCTATTCCTGCGGTTGGCTTTCCACAAGACAACACAAAAAGACACGTTAGGACATTTCATCAAATTTCATGACACGGAGAAACACAACAAGGCAAATATTATCTTAAAGTTTATGACAGTTGACGGTAGCTGTGATATATGAAGTGTTTAAGTTAGAAACCTCTTCAGCTCTCAGACAGGATCAGGAATCTTTCAGCTGTAAGGATGAAGTGTTCTTTCAGTCTATTTTGAGTGAACGTTGCTTCATTTAATGTTCTGGAAAATCACATTTTCTATGCTGGTCTAGAGCATAAAAGTCAAAGAGGGGAAATTTTAGAATTCCAAATAAAGACGGAGACAGTTTTCCTTTTCTTTAATGTCTCATTATTTTTGTTTTTTCAGTGGGATCAAATGGGTATGCGTTGCTTGATTTGTGTTCAGTAAACAGAACAGCAAATATGTACATTGGACAGACTGGAATGCCTCTCCATTTCCAGCGTTAAGTGTGGATTAACTTTTTTAAAACCCTCCTCCAGTGAGGAAGCGGAGCGGGTAGTTTATTATGTAGCAATGATGTGTGTGCAGACATAAAAATGTTGCTTCCCCACCCCGACTCTTTAGGGAGGACACCAAGGGGGAAAAACTGTAAATCTTTCATATGTGAGACTTTCAGCAGTTTAGTCACACTTTGAAATTTGCCTTGATGAGCAGTAATTGCCATCCAGACCCTTCCATCTTCTGCACACTTTCATGTCCCCTCGGTGGGTCTTGAATCACGGCATCTCGTGGTCTCCCAAACGACCTTTTCGGCTGTGTGATCTCGGAGAGAAGACCACCAAAACTGCAAAAGTTTGGCACCCAAGAAGGTTGTCTGGTGTGCCCATTAAATCATTTTGAACCCTAATTCCCATCTCAGTTTTGCCCACGTATTTTTTGAACAAGATAAATATTTGACCAATACACACTGTAGGTGCAGCGCTGGGCTCGAGCTAAAGAAATCTGCTCGCTATCAAAACACAAGTGAAAGAGCAGCATTGACCATTTGCTAATTATTGCAGGTTCAGTGTTTGCACATCTCTGATAAGGCAGATTCTTCATCTTTTTAGTGACTGAGCTCCAATTGCGCCTTCGAAATAAAACATCCCACGCTGGCCTTCAGCCATAAGGTCATATGTACGGTAATGACCTGTTAGACCTTTTTAAATAACATCCAGCTCCTACGCCATTGAAATGTTCTGGGTAAATACGTGTTTGATATGGTAATAGAATAATAACCAGGGAGATTTTCTTGCTTTCAAAGAAAACTTCGTCCAGTCTTGAGTCTGTTTCAAAAAATATCAAATATAATGTGGAAAAAATAAACACTGATAATTTGTTGAGAGACAATTTTGAAATGTTTACGGTATCTCAGTTACATAATGCCTTTTGGGTTGTAGTCCAATTGGAGAGACACTGCTGGCTTTCATTAGCAGCAGGCATTTTTCTCCTTCATATTGAGCGATGCTGCCAGAAGTCTGTGCTTCTGAAAACATTGCAGGGCCCTGCCAACAAGTCCCCACACCTCCCTCCCTCCCTGCCTCTCTCCCCTCCGCCTCACCCCCTTTTTAGCTCCCGGAGCAGCCAGAGCGGGGCCAGATTGCTGAAAGGCAGCACAGGCAGCATGGCTCTCCTCCAAGCCCGGCCACTTTTGGAAATTGCCACACGCAAGTGCTGGCCTCCGTGTCGCTGGCATGACGGGGTCACCTCTGGGGCCTGGGGTGGGTAAACACACATGACCCAAGACAAACTTTCACAATTCTGCCAGGTGTGCAAACAAGAGGCTGCAAAAATACCCGGAAAAGTCTGACCTTGCAAAAACAATATGACTGCCTCTGATGAACTCCTACAAACGAGGAGGGAAAGGCCGAGAGACCCGGGGTGGAGCTGTCAGAAGACACGGCTTGTTAGAGCCGCGTCTAAAATTTGTCACGTTTGATTGGTTTGAAAGAAAGACTCTTCTGTCCTGATTGAATGTGGAATTAATCCAAGCCAAGTTGAACAAAAACAAACTTTGTAGTAAGGAAAAAAAAAAGAAGAAGATATTTTGAAGATTTTTGCCTCAATAAAGCCACCCTACATGGCAAATGGTGTATTTAATCTACAAATAGACTCTCTACTGTTTTTCTTTGTGTTTTTTTCTTGGCCTGCATCAGGGATCCAATCCACAGTCTCGTGAACCATTGTCTCCTGGGTCGGCGAGTCCCGGAGCTGACCTCTGTGGAGAGTCTTCCAGGCACCACAAGTTGGTTTTGTGTTCGTATGAACTCTCCTTTCTTTGAGCAGTTGGGCCTATGGCACCGAGTCTGAAGGACACAGCAAAACAAGGATTTAACTACAACCAGATGGAGCACTGTCCTCCCAGATCATCTGATATAATTTGTGTCAGATCTTTGTCAGATAGCCGTGCTGTCAGGGGAAGGGAAGGGCTGCATGGGACAAACAAAAGTTTAGTATTCAAACATAAGCCTTTATTTCAGCAAACACAGCTTCAAATCCTGGGCACCTTTCTTTCATAATTCTGGATTTATTCATAGGCGGACACTCTTTAACAAAAAACAGAGTTCTTTTTCCCAAACAGTAGTAAATCTTTGTCATAACAAATGCACTTTGAGCCAAACAATATAATGATTTCATTGTTAAGCTTACCTCTGTGCACCCCCACCGCTAGACAGTGAATGAGCACGTAGCAGCCTGCTGGTTATACTATTAGCAAAACAGATGAGAGATGTCTGCATGTCTGTATAGTCAACCTGTAATTATCATGGCTTTATGTCCCCAGGCAAGAGACTGAGTCAGATTTATAGATTTATTCTGTCTTCAAATTAGCATCGTGCCTCAGATTCCAGCATTTCATCTCGCAGGCTGCAGGAATGTTTGGAGAGTTAAAAAAAGGAGAGTCATTGTAATTCACAGCTACACATCCCCAAACCGCCATCTGTAAAGTAGCGTTGGAGAGGCAGCAGAGTGTGTGACTGAGCTCTTCAAAGCACTCATATTAGAAACCTCATTGAGCTGCAGCTGTGAGACTTTCATATTTCTGGAGCTGTTTTAGGCTGTTGGGATAAAAAGGAGGAGAAAAGTATGGAACTTATTTGGAGTCAGACTGTTCTCCTGAAGCAACATCCTCAGTAAACACGACGACATTGGAGCTTTGTTGCTTCTTTGGATCTCATGAAGGATTCCTGTTCCTGTTTTTGTGTTAAGGATGAAGCATTTAGGCTTTAGTAGTAATGGATACAGGGAAAGGGATACTGAATGTTATGACATTCAGAATGTTTCAGCTAATTTATGTTGTGAATCATTTCAAATATCCTGACGCTTAGGGGAACTTTATGTTATTAGCACAATGCATAATACAGAATTTACTGCATTACTACTACTACTGCAATACTGCACTACTGCAATACTACTACTACTACTGCAATACTGCACTACTGCACTACTACTGCAATACTGCACTACTGCACTACTACTGCAATACTGCACTACTACTGCAATACTGCACTACTACTACTACTGCAATACTGCACTACTACTGCAATACTACACTACTACTACTACTGCAATACTGCACTACTACTGCAATACTGCACTACTACTACTACTGCAATACTGCACTACTACTGCAATACTGCACTACTACTACTACTGCAATACTGCACTACTACTACTACTGCAATACTGCACTACTACTACAATACTGCACTACTACTGCAATACTGCACTACTACTACTACTGCAATACTGCACTACTACTGCAATACTGCACTACTGCAATACTACTACTACTGCAATACTGCACTACTACTGCAATACTTACAATAAACAATAAATACAATAAACCACATGATTTATTATGGGTGTGTTTTTGCACATATCTCGTTCCCTATTACTTTAACTTTTATGTCTGTAACGCACACTGAAAACGCGAAACCGGAAATGTCCGTCACAAAACAATACACAGCTGGAACTTGGAACCAAACGTTAGTTCCGCCCAATGGATTATTAGTTCAGCTTGCATAAAAAGCAAGCTGCGATTAATTGCACAAATTTTTTAACGCATTCTTTTTTTCTAATTAATTCATCGAAATTAACGCGATAAATTCCCACCCCTAAAAATATTATCTGCCAGATTTGATGGAATCAAAGTAAAGTGAATTTAACTAAATTGGTTTAGGGAAGGCTGCATGGTGGCGCAGTTGGTTAGCACTGTTGCCTCGCAGCAAGGAGGTCGTGGGTTCGCATCCCGGCTCTGCGGCCTCTCTGCGTGGAGTTTGCGTGTTCTCCCCGTGCGTGGGTTTCCTCCGGGTACTCCGGTTTCCTCCTACAGTCCAAAGACATGACTGTCAGGCTGATTGGGCTGGTAAATTGTCCTTAGGTGTGAGTGGGTGTGTGGTTGTTTGTCTCGTTCGTCTCTGTGTGGCCCTGCGATGGACTGGCGACCTGTCCAGGGTGTCCCCCGCCTCTCGCCCCTTGACCGCTGGAGATAGGCACCAGCTGCCCCGCAACCCTCTGTGGAGGATTAAGCGGCTACAGAAGATGGATGGATGGTTTAGGGAATGATTTAAACTGAAACTACTTACATGAACTGATTTGAATTGAATGGAAATGAGCTGACTTCGAATTGGACTGAACTAAAATCAATCAAATGTATATGATCAAATTCAGTCTGATTGAACTACAACAAACTAAACTGAATAGAACTGAACTGAGGTCAGTTGAACTGATTTGAATTGAAATCAAATTTAAAATATTTTGAATTGTATTGAATTTACATAGTTACATAATCAAATCTAATTCAGTCAGATTGGACTGAACAAAACTAAATGAACTGATTTGAGTTCAGTTGACCTAATTGAACTGTATGTAACCAAATCTAATTGAATCAGATTGAATTTATTGAATTTAAACAGAATGAACTTAACTAAATTCAACTGAATATTAATGGATTTAAATGAACTAAATTCAACGGAACTCATCTGAATAAAATTTTAATGGATTGAAATTGAATTTGAATGGATTTGAACTCAACTCAACTAAATTCAGTCAGAATGGACTGTAGGGAACTAAACTGAACTGATTTTAATTGAAATATTAGAATTAAATTAATTTAAATTAGATTGAGCAGAAGTTAATTAAAATAGTTAAAACATTTGTAATTAAATCATATTCAATAAAATTGAACTTAATTAGATTTAGTTGGATTAAATCTTGTTTAATTAAAATGCATGGATTCAAACCCAATTCAGTTAGACAGAACTGAATTGGATTTGACTGAATCTGAATTGAATCCATTTAAAGTTAAATGAATAAACCCTCCTGCACAGATAAAAGCTGTTCTTTTTAGCCATTTGTTTCTCCTGTAGTACATTTTCTAACAACTATATCTTTATAACTTGAAGCTCTTTGCTCTCATAAACGAAAAAGTCAGGCAAATTTAATCTGCATGATTTTCTTAAGTGCACGGGTGATAAAAGAGGAGATTATGGCGTTCTTTCTGTTTGAAGTGGAGTGTTTTCTTTATGATGAGTAGATGCATTCCTCGGATGGCTTGTCCTGGATTGATCTCTGCTGACTCAGAAGAAAAGGCTGCAGACTTACACAGCATCTAACACACAGCGCCCGGGGGTTACCTTTGTGCACGGCTCTGTCTGGAGAACACTGTTTACAGTGCAGCCCAGACGCTCATTTGTATCAGGTTTCAGCAGACATCATTATTGTCAGCAAGAAACACAGAGGTCTGAGGGATTAATACAAACACAAAAATAGCTTTTATGACTTAGTGTTAATAGAATGAATCACTAATCTACAACTTTCTGTCCCGTATACACCGGGCTGACTTTCTCCCATCTGATCTGAGTTTGAACTTCAGACAGCAACTCAATATAAAGACACTTTTTCAAACGATTATCATAAGACAATGCAGATAGTGAACTCTGGGAGCTGGCTGCGCTTCATATGACTGGTTCAAGTCAGCGTCCTGCTCATACATCTTTCTAAAATTATACACCACAACGAAGAAAACCCGCCACTTCCAAACAAACTTCAGAAATTCAAATATAGACTCCCTGTTTTTTTCATATCTTGTTATTGTGTTACACAGGGGCTGAAAGACGAGTCGCGGCGTTATGAAATCATGTGAGGAGGGCAATTATCCATCACAAAAGCCCCACAGAACAAAAAATAACCCACCGGCTGGAGAGGACAACAGAGCGCTTTTGTTTGGCCGATTGTAAAGAGACACAGTGCCGAACTCCTCCTCATAATAGCTCGTTTCTCCCGTGAGCTGTCTCTCATTATCAAGAGCACTTTGTTCTCCTAGGCAAGTAAACCGGGCCTCTGAGACACATAATGGGCAACTTATCAGTGAGCTCATTCAGGTTCTGATTGGCTTTATCACCCCCAGATTTGAGTCACAGCCAGCGCGCTTTATTCTTCCTTGTGCCCGTGTCGCTCATGACTACACTGTCGTTTCTGTTTTTGACATTTCACAACGTCGTGTCACCGAGGCGTCATGTGACTCTGGGCCGTACAGTAGAGTTGTATCATCAGTGCAGTAATTACACTGCTGACTAGGCATTTCGTCCGCTTGAACCTCGTTGACCCCGGGCTGTTAACGATTGTAACAGCTGCTGACCACACAATGACAGGGTTTCTAGCAGCAGCTTGTTTTACTGTATTAGGGGTGAAATAGTAAGAGCATTTAGTATCATGATTATTCTGCAGAAATGTATCTTGATTAATAATACTATAATGGTATTTTACCTATTTAAAATCTGCAAAAAGTATCTTGAAATTACTGCACAAACATTTAAACAAGGAGTTCAGCATCTACAGGCTGATTATATTCTGCAGGATGAAAACATGATGCACCCAGCAATAAGTATTTTATGTTTGGGGATGTAAAAGTATAAGTTAAGCTAATGCATTTGGCAGGGACTCCTATTGTGCTGGATTTTCAAAGAAAGCTATCTCAGTTTGGTGCAGTAAGAAAACTAGTCAGACTCATTAAACCAAACAGGCTCAAATTTGAGCAGTTTGATCCAGTATATGTGCATATATCACGGGACTTAAAGCACGTAGCATAATGGTCAGTTCTCAATGGAGTTGCAACAGCAGCAGCTAACTCTGCAGCAAACAAGTAGTGGCATAGAGTATGTGTGTTCATACTGTCGGAACATTCACGGTACCAACGTTGGGCTCTGGTAAAGCACACGTGACAAATCTGTTATCATCTGCACAGATGATCACTCCTGAAGTGGAAGCAGGTTAGTGACCCTTACATCAAACATGAATGGCTGCTTTAGAAAAAAAGATTAAAATTAAAGCTCCAGCAGATTTGTTTTAATCATCTGATGTAAAGTTTGATCTGCAGAAATAGCAAAGCTCCATGCTGCACGAATGGAAAGATGTATAATCTTATCAAGCATAACTAATGTTCTGTACTGAACCCAAACGAACAGTGTCTTAGATCAATTGCATCTATTAGCTCTTTTATCTGCGCATGGTATAGGCAAGTACTCAATAGTAAGTACTTGTACACTTGGTGCATCCCTTGTTTATTATGTTGCTAAAGGCCCATTTAAGGACACAAATTGCAAATTAGCCAAGCCTATAAATGTTATAGTGTATGGTATTTTTTAATGCTCAACACTTTACGACTGAAACAGACATTTTTACCATTTTTTAAAATAAATATAATTGTAAAGAGGCACAAAATCATTGTTTCCCCTTAAATTAGGAGATTATATTTTGATTTGATATTTTATTTTTGATTTTTAACCATAGGCATAAGGGAATAAAGGCTATATTACACTTTTTTGTTCAGAAGTATGCAAACGTCTCTTAGTTCTTCCCATTTTTGTAAAAAATATGTCAAACAAGTTGCCCAGTTTGAGATAAATAAAACTGTAAATTGCACCTCAAGGAATTTAAACTATATTGTCAATTTAGACATAATTACCCAAGTTCATGTCATTCTGAAGCTACAAGGAGCCACTTTAGAAAGGCCAATAAGCCACAGGTTTCAGACCCCAGCCCCTAAATAATAAACAATAAATGGAATAGAAAAAAATAAAGTTAAGATTTCACTTAAAGCTTCAGCAGAATTCAAAATGTAGACAATTAAAAACTTACTGTAGTATCAAACATGATTTTAACAGTAATTTATTCTTGTAACGGTAACCATTAAAACCAGTGGTTATAAAATCTCTATACTTTTCCAGGCTCTCTGAATAGATGAGAGTAAAAATCAGCATCATCGAGGTCCTCAGTCATGGCCTGCAACCCGCTGATACGAAGAAACGGCTGTGAGAGTCAGCTCAGGTCTAAACCTGTCCTCACCTTTAACGCAGCATGGCTTATATAAACCAGACAGCAGGACCGGCGCAGGACTTCTCATACACACGTTTCACAGCGGAGCGTATGCCAAAGCGAGCAAGACATATATAAGTCCAGCTCCATCTCCTTAGCACACAAATTAAACCAGCTTGTCAGTGAACGTTTAGAAATCATCGCTTGCGCCTCAGTGGGCCTCGCTGTTTGAACTGCAGTGTAGGTAGGCACTGTTTATCCTGGACCTGGACCTTGATTAAAATGAGGAATGGGAGGGGAAAAAAAGGCTCAGTCTGTCGGTGGTCAGCCACAGCCTCCTCATCGCAGCGTCTACCGATGATCTGACTTTCCTCTATTTGCAATTTTATGCAATCACAGCTCCAAGAGCTATTTTTAATGCGTGTTTAGCTTGTGCGTGCGCCATTTAATATTAAACATTTCCCTCTTATTACTTTATTTTCCCTCAAAGCTGTGACTCCAAAAACAGCTGTCCAGACACCACAAGAAAGGGCTCCAAGTCGCTGGAAGATGTAGATTATCGCCGCTGGACTCCTAAAGAAAAATATCTACTTTTCATTAAAGGTTCTGCTCGAACAAGTCACAGAATGTCAACATCCTCTTGGCGACATGGCGTCATATATTAAGTTTCTGCTCTTCCTGCTGCAGCTCGCCGTGCTGTAAGCAGATATTTACGTTCGCACCAGCGGCCAACAGAAGCTGATTGCGAGCGGTGTTTGTTTCCAATGAAAGCACGTTAATTCGAGCTCGGCCGCAGTGTAAACTACCTCGGCGTTTTACAGATGTCGCCTGCTAAATCGAATCACTGTACCTGTCTGTTTGCTCCGACCGGACCATTCTGATGCTGAGAGTACACAACGCTAGCCAAACGGCTATTAATAAGCCCATGTGTTGTAGCGTCTCGGCTAATTATGTCGCGTCATTTTTAGCTTTCGCTGACAGACGAACGCCGCCTGCTTCGTGGCCTCGCTGCGAGTTAAATTTAACTCATCTCAGGTATCATTATGCTCCAATATTTTTCCAGGAATCCTCCACTGCGAGACATAATTTTCTAAGAAAACAGGAGAACATCTACAGTGACAAAAGAGCATCGCGCTGCGCTAATGGCATGTGCAATTTCAAGCAACACATGATCCCTCTATTATGTTTCTGTGAGAGCTTGTGATAACAAAGTGAGTCCTGGTGAAGGTGTGTGGTCCTGACTGGTAGGAGAGAGACCAAGAGAGAGAGAGAGAAAGTGTCTGGCAGGGTGGGCGACCGACCACAGTCCTCGGGGCAGACCTTGGTCAGAGCCGGGCCAAGCTCTTCAGCTCGGCTCTGAGCGGCACACGGCCACCGGTGAAGACTGAATGAAATATTATCTCCCACCTTGTAGTCCAGCCTTTAATGTTATTACCCTTAAAAAAGCATTGTTAGACAGCAAAAATTACATATATTACAAAACTGTCTCTGCAGCAAAATGAAGTCTTTAACTGGCGTCAAGGCCTGGGAGGGATGTTATTTCTCCATGAGAGGCTGCAGAGGCATTTCTTACCTGCTTTTTCCCCTTAAAATCAGACATGTTAAAGCCATTAGCTGTGTTTTTCTAAAAAAAAATTTTCAATAGTTGTCATTCAAACCAGAAAATATGTTGATTTCAGAATCATTTACCTTTCGTCCAATGAAATCTTCAGACGGTGGATGTAGACGGAGAGCTGTCTCCGTCAAGCTGGAAAGGCTGGCTGAGGTTTTTCTTAAAGGTTTCTGAACTGCTGACCTAACCAAGTTGAGCAAGTAAAACAATGTTTGGACAGTTTTATCTAAACTTTGTTACTGTATCGAGGGGGAAAACATCCCCCCCGTTCAGATCAAGCGATATTCGAGAAGTACAACATCATTTCAGTTCGGATTTTCACCATCAAGGTTGTTTATTACACTCCGTGCCACCCACGTGGTTATGTTTCCTGCCATCTGACAGTGTGTGTGTGTGAGATGTATTTTTCATTTTTTTGCTTCAGACCCAATCACGATGTGCAAATTACATCCATGTAATTTATTGTGGCTCAGACAGGCGGAACTTGCACTGGGGCTGGACTTCGTCCTAAAGTCGAACGCTTCTGACAGAAAAGCATCCATTGGCAGAAACCTTGAAAATGTTTAGACGTGTTCTCAAGAACCATTCGTCAAAAACTTCACCATCAGGCTCCAAACGAATTCTTAAACGCAGCCGTCGTCAGCGTCAGATCCAGAACGTAGAACAATCATTCTAGATGCTGTTAAGCTGTTTGGAGGTTCTTAAAATCCAGAGCGAAGGTGAGCTGGAGAGGGGACAGGGCGGATAAAACCTTTAAATGGAAACAGTCACTGTGTTTGTTATGGGATTGGAGAAGCTGTTTCCCTGAGGATTCTGAAGCATGTGCTGCAACTCAAGAGGCATGTTCTCGTTTTAGACGGCAAATATTTACAAAGCAGCGAGCCAAGAAAAATGTTTCTCTGCACAAAAATAAGGAAGGTGGCAAAGACATGTGGAAATGTGTCGGATTTATTTACTTCTGTTTTTTTTATAAACCTCTAATAAAGTCAGTCAGAACAGAAATAAGACTTTAAACTGATCGTAATCTTTTGCGTTTAAAGGAAAAGTGTTTTTTATTTAATATAATTTAATTTCTGAGAGCATTTCTTTGAATGGCTCAAGTAAAACTACAGTAAAGGTACTAATGTGATTATTTTTACTTCACCTTATTTCTATCACACTGCTTTATATCTTGATAACTCATAGATTTTAAGATTTGTCACAACTTTCACATATTTTTTTTTGTTATTTTACTTTCATTAAATTAGTTTTTAAGATAATATCTCAAAATGTCCAGTTAGGTGCTAGAAATTTCTATAACTCTTTATTCAAAAGCAAAAATAATTCACCTTAAAAAAAAAAACCTCCCTGAAACTTTATTCCTTTATTTTCTAGAACAAAACTGTTTTAAAGTATCTTCATGGCAGAAAATCTCACTGAGCTGCAATTGTTGACAAATTGTCTTGAAACACTTGTGAGGGTTTACGTTTTTTGTTGTTGTTGTTGTTGTTCTCACAGCCTCGCTCTTGTTTCTCTGGATTTCTGTACATTTATTTTGATTATGAGACTAATTCTTTCTTAAAATGAACACAGGGTCACTGCAGGTGCTGGGAACCTGTCCATAGCCGGTCTCAGTTAAAGTGTCCGTGGGCCAGAATGTACAGGAAAGATGAGACAACTTTGGGAGGGTTTGGCAACCCAGTTTCAATGTAGGTAAACTGTAAAAGAATTGAAACATAAGCAAGAAACATTTAGAATAATTTGCAAGAAGAAAAGTATCATGCAAATGTTGCTGCTGTAGCATTTTTTGTGCTTTTGTGAAATGCATTGGTGTCATGATTACCAACTGAAATATTCTCGCGCTTTTGTGTTTCCATCTAGTCTCTAACGGTTGTCCATGTAGAAAATGACTTTTAATTTCAATGACGTAGAAACTGTATGACTTCTAAGGGAATTTTAGGAGAATTTGGCAACCAATGAAAATAAGTTTTGACTGATTAGAGACAAAAAAAAAAATCTGACATTCTGACCATAAAATTAATTCTAATTTAAAGAGGAATTGCAAACAAATTGGCTACATTGCAACAAGAGCTTTTGCAAGAACATCTTTTACATTTTTGTGCAGTTTGGACATACACAGCAGTGTCGTAAAGTACATATTTTGTTCTATTTAGGCTAAAAATGTGTTTATTTTCTAGCAATTTAGTGTCTCCAACTAGTCGCCAGCAGTCATGAGACATTTGCTCAAGTTTCTGAGTCAGAAAGTTTAAGAAATAGGAAAAAATTTTGTAAGGGGCTTTTGACCTATGAGACAGAAAATAATAACCTTCAAGCATGGAAAAATTGCAAACTAAATTAAAAGAAATAGCAAAAAATATATGGAAAGGAAAAGACACATTTGTGGCCACGTGTATACACCACAGTACAACATAGTGGAATTTGTTCGTTTGAGGTAGTTTGAGGTTCAGTATCCTGCCCAAAGGTACTTTGACACATGGCCAGACCAGGTTTCGAACCCTGACATCCCACATGGAACATGGCCTCTTCTCCCCTGAACTACAGTCGCTAGGTCTGTATGTAAGAAAAGTTGACGGTTGTGATGCTGCAATTTTTGTGAGACAACTAAGGCTTGGAATATGTAATCTATGTGGAAAAGATTATCCATGGGACAATCAAATCTATCCGTCTATAAAACACTCTCACTCTCCAATTCAGGGAAATTCCAAGAAAAAGTTTGCAAATTTGACAACAGTTTTGTGTCTCCAACAGTAACGGCCCTGTGAGGTACAGGCTGTAGTTCCCGAGAGTCAGAAAGAGATAAAAATATGCAACACCAAAAAAAGGAGGGGGAGGCAACTCACAACACTAAATAAGTGAAGACTTACATGTGACTCTGACATTTGCAAGTGAAAATGTGCATGACAGTTGCAAGAATGTCACCGTTTTTTGCAGTAACAATTCATCGTGATTCCAAGTGAAAATTAATTTTCTCACGAGTTGTTTCTCCAACTAGTCTCCAGCAGAGTCATATGAAAAGTTGGTTTTAGAATATCCAAACTCACAAGAACCTTGTGTTTTGAAAATTCATGTACACATTAAAAATACTAGATAATCATTCTTATAGTAAACGAATAAACCACAGAGCTGTTGATGAGTGTAAGTAATTTTGACATAAGTAAAATCAAATGAAAGCAAACTCATAGCCAAATTGATAGGAGCCGTGTCTACCTTGTCTTTGTAGTTAGATGGTATCTTTTTAAAGGGGAAAACTTATTTTGCCCTTCAGTCACGCTCATAAAAGCTTAGACTTATACTGATTACTGATTAGAAGGTTTCGCCTGCCAATAACAGCTCCTCAGAAACATTTCTACTCCTTACTGCTTAGTCACACATGCCCGAAGGCGGGCGACGAGATGAGATGCTTTAACAGTCTTGAATATTCGTGGAGCTCTTCATTCCACACATTCCTCTGCTCCGGTGCCAACACCTCGTCTGTGTTTTTGATCTGTCGTAACAAACACCTGTGATCAAAAGGCTGCGCGTTTGGAAATCAGTGTTTGTGTGAGTCATCGCCGCCTGCCTGCTCGGCTCCACTCAGCATATTGTTGTTGCAGGGTGCTGGCGTTAATGTGGGTGTTTGTGCTGTCTTTGATCGCTGGCAAAACTACGAGGGCATCCTGATCTTTTAGGAGATGTGTGGTCGTGATCCGTGACCTCTTACGGGAATCACACACTCCACTTTGGGAGCCAATAAAAGCTCAAAACACAGGCTTGGCTGTGCACAAACAGAGCTATTAGAGCATGACACAATAGCATGACTGCTGTCTGTGGCGCGGCAACGTGGGAGCGAATTCAGGCGACTGTGTAAATAAGCTGAGTGTCACACCACCTCTGCTTTCCCCTCACTCACATCCAGGTTTCTATTTCTCAGTCTCCTACACAGACACACACGCTCAGTCGCACACACCCAGTCGCACACACCCAGCCATTCGCTCCTCTCTCACACCCTCAAATCTTACCGAGCTCAGCTCTCCCCGCTCAAAGGCAGACAGGAGCAGCAGCGGCAGCCTGTTAAAGGAGTCGAGGAGAGTCAGAGAGAGGCAGAGAAGGAGGGAGGGGGATGAATGAGTGAAGGGAGAGCAGGGCAGAGAGAGCGCTGTTCCCCATATGCCGAGGGGGAGCATGGGCGGTTGAACAAGCTGCCCCCCGCTGAAGCTTCCTGACTCATGGGAGCGTCAGATCCATCAGTCCCAAGAGAGAGAGAGAGCGCCTGGAAACGCTGCCGAATCACGCGCAAAGGGGGAGAGAGAAAACTCAGAGGGAAGAGAGCCACAACGGTAGGCTGTCCCACTCAGCTGCAGAGCCGTGATGACGTCGGGGGGCATGTGACCCAGGGTCTCCAGTGACGGCGCATGGAGGGCAGGAAAGAGACGAGTTTTAAAGCTGGTGCCTTTTGGGTTGTGTGAGGGCTCTGCTCGCCTCCCAAACAACCACAGAACCACAGACGTGCGGCTCGGGGTTGGTGTTTGAGGGCGACCTGGAGTGTAAATGGTTAATCGTCACGGGCCAGCACCAGTCACAAGGACGGCGCTAAGCGAGTAAGTACGTTCCAACCACACTGGCCAAGCAAGCAGCTCCAACACCATCTGATGTATCCGCAAAGGCGATATTTGCCTCTGCAATTTTTTTTTTCTATAAAACCAAACCTGGTTGTTACTTGTGGTCATCCAAATAGTTGATACGTAGAAGCATGTCTTGTGGATGGCTTTTCCATTTTTTTTTTCTTCTTCATGACATGCTGCGTGCTCTTGGTTTAGGACGTGTCAAGGGTCACAGAAACCACAGAGGAACAAAAGTTGGGCTTGCTGGAACCAGAGGCAGCTATGGCATCTAACAGCCTTTTCAGCACCGTGACACCATGTCAGCAAAACTTCTTCTGGGGTGAGTACCACTCGGCTGGTCGCTGAATCGAGTCAGGGGGCTCGGGTCACGGGAAGGACTCGATGGGATGTGTAAAACGGATAAAGATCTCAAATCTGATTGAAGGTTTTGGGTCCAGACGGGGATCAGCTGAGGTCACCACTATCAATCTCCAAGGCGTTTGCGGTGGAAGATGGACCCATCGGAAAAAAAACATCTCAAAGTCTTTTAAAAAAAAAGAAGAATTTGGAAGAAAAATGAAAAATCAGCGCTTCGAGATTCCAGTATTTACTCTACGTGATGTTTATAAATACTCCTGAAAGAGGGGGACGGTATGTTTTTGCGGCGTACTCTCCGATTTAGAAAGCCATGTCGTTGCGGAACCAAAAACAAAAAGCAGGGGCGATATTTTTGACAGACGTAAACAGACGCCGCACAAGAGAGTTTACAGTTGAGCATTGAAACAAGATGTGGGGATTTACTGGGCTGTGTGTGTGCGTGTGTTTGGTGTCTCGGTTGTGAAAACAGAAGAAGTATCTATCGATTAGTTTGCCAAGAGGGATCTGTAATTGTTTCCTAAAATTGTTCGGTCGCACACTGCTGTCATCAATTAATCGGTTTCCACCGCCGCCGGGGCTCATTTAATCGACTGACATAAATTCAGATTGAGTAAGGAGCTGATCCACGTCGAATGATTTAAATTTATAACAGTCGCTTTATTTTGATTTATAGGTTCTCCACATGTAATTGGAAACATAAGAGGTGTTTTTACACTGGCTGTTTTTACTATAGAAAAGTCTTTTTGATGCTACTTCTTATAAGATATTAAAGTTTTTAAAAATCTTGATTTTACTATTAGCAGTGACTTAATGAGTTTTAATTAGCTCCAAAGGCCAACAAGGCCTCTTGTTTCCTACGGTGACAGCTACAAAATAAATACTTTTTTTTATTTAACCACATGGATTCGTTCAAATTTAAACATTTTCCTTTCTTCACACATAAAATAGTCTCGGCTTAATCCAGCATC
Source organism: Callopanchax toddi (assembly GCA_006937965.1). NCBI lineage: Eukaryota > Metazoa > Chordata > Actinopteri > Cyprinodontiformes > Nothobranchiidae > Callopanchax > Callopanchax toddi. The sequence goes on along the minus strand of SSNR01000055.1, from coordinate 1,763,536 downwards.
CTCTTCCTCCCTCTCCTGTCTGCTCCTCTTGTCCAAATCAAACCTTTAAAAGATGTGTGTTTTTTTTTTAAAGAAGTCCGACTCACTCGCTCCGGGTGGCTCCTGCTCCTGCAGACACTCGAGTGAGGGAACTCTAACAATCACCGGCACCTATTAGCGCTTTAACCCCGTGACCTCTCAGTGGGTCTCTGGGGTTTCGGGAGGACGAGACGAGAGGAGCAGCGCGGCAGGAAATTGAAAGCATGTTGGAGTTTAGGCAGAAAGTGAGAGTGGAGGCGCAGATTTACACGGGTGTGTCAGGTGGAGACACTAATCACAGGTCAGTGCTCTCATGGTGAGGACTGATAACGTCTGATTGACCCGTTTAGGGATGTCGGGGCTGTAAATCTGTCAGTGCGACCACAAAAAGTCTCCCTAGAACTCTTTCCGCTGCTTTTATTATTCTAAATAAAAAAATGCATTAGCAAAAATGTAAATTGTCATGCAGAATATATTTGCTTTTGTCAAGATCAGAATTAGATTAGAATTTAAAGGTACATTTTGCTTTTTTCCTCTTTAAAAATGACACATTTTCTTCATGGTCTTCTCCTGTTTGATCCACCCCCTCAGACCATCCAGTCAAAGTAGATTTGTTTTCATTTGGGACGTTTTCAATTCGCAGCAAATTGAATTTGACTCATGGGAGCAGGCAAATATCTCTAATTGAGAATAAAAAGGGGGCTCATTAAAATTTGCCTTGGCATTTACGTCAGCCATCTTTCATAAAATTGCTCTAAATACATTTTCCCCCCCTTTAATATATCTGCTCATACTGGCGGATCAGATGGGAGAGGGCAGAATAATCTACAACATGTGTGGCACCCACTCAACCCACCATGCCTCTCCGGGGAACATTTATGTGCCTTTTTTTCCTCTCTCTCTCTCTTTGTTAAAACCCTAATTACATATAGACAATTAAGCCATGGCAGCAATTATCATTCAATAAAGTCGCGCAGGAACAGTAAAAAAAAAAAAATGCTTAAAAGGAAAGGCTAAAAATCAAAAGCGAAGCAGGACGATGTGGGTAAATATCTCTAGACTCCGGGCGGAAAACTTTCCCCCCAAAAGAAAATCTCTGATAATTTGCAGGGAAACCGTATATGTGTTTGAGAAAGGCAGCTTCTGTTGCATAAGTGTTGCCTTAGATCTAACCACAGGCCTGCTTCTTGGAGACATCTTAAAAGTGAACCAGACATCCTCCCTCTGCTCTCTTCTCTCCCCCCCTTTCACCCTCCGTCAGCCAAAAAGAGGGGAGAAAGAAAGAGATGTGAAGCCCACTCATCAATAGGTAATTTGGAAATGCCAGAGGGGAAAAATCGGAGCGATTCACTGGCTGCTACTGTGCAGGAGAGACTCTTCCCTCAACTCCAGGCTCAAAGGAACTCTATTTAGCGTTGCTTAATTGTACCTCTGAGGCGAACTTGTTATTTAATCCCAGCAGGGTCGGGGCGATGGAGGAAAAGTTTGTGTTTGTGAGCTGCGTCGGCTATTAGTGACTCCTGAGGGTAATCAGAGAGGTTTGGGGTGCTAATGTGATCGTAGTTTAATCAAAGATGGATTAATCTCTTCGTAATGTGCAAACAGTGGGATGATTGTGGCCAAATAATATGCTGCAGGCGGTTTTTATGTTCTGAGTGTCGTGGGAACAAAACAGATTAAATCATCTGAAATGTCATTTCTATTATTTAATGTAAAATAAATGTTGCCAAAAACAAAAACAGTTGAGTTTGATGCTGCTGGGCCAATAAAAACCACGGACAAAGTGCTTGTGATTTGAAATCTGACCTATCAGCGATTTAACGGCCCATCTGGTTCTAAAATGTTGGTCCACGATTAATTTCTGGCTCGTTTTCTGTCAAGAAAAAGCTGTAGAAACAAACAAGATTATAGTAATGCTTGTAATATGAAGACTGCAACAACAGCTGGGGAACTCGGTGTATTTTCTTGTGTTTTATCCCAACATGCACTGCTGCTGTGAGAGCAATTATGATGTTATAATAAACCGACCTGCCAGCTCACCGCCTCTCCTGTTTGAAGCGTTGACAGCAGATTAATTTGTGCTTGCATCTTTAGTTTTAAACATGTTTCTTTTTTTTATGAATTAGTAGGGAATAAACCCTAACCGTTCGCATATCTATGACTTTTTTATTATTTCAAGGTCACTTAGTGCTAATGCTTTAACCACTGAAGCTTTTAACGCAGCGCTGTGCTATTTTAACACTTAACAAGATCCTGCAGCCCTTCATCCACGGCAGTAGCATCATGCTGGGCGAATTACCGTTATCCGATATAAGCCCTCAGAGAGGAAGTAACTACCTAACACTTTGAAAATTGGTCTATCTTGGAACGGGTTCATTCTAACGAAACACAACCTTGCTCTTCTCTCTTTTTATTCATGTTAGATTTTAGTTATTAGAGTCTGAGGATGGCTCCGAGGAGAGCCTGATACAGCGATCTCAAACCACAGGAAAGCAGAACATCCCCGTTTCCTCTCGTATTTCAGCAAAAAGCGACACGCGGCCGTGTTTCTGTCAGGAGGAAATATAGGGTGTTGAGCCGCCCTCGTGTTTGGGGTTTTAGGTCGTAACGAAGTGAGTGAGAACGTGGCTGCCACACAAGGACGTACCTGTTCTGCCCTGCGCTGGAGCGAGAAGGGGGCGAGGGTTTTCTACCTTGTTTAGTTTAATCTGAGAAGGAATGTGGTGTCCTCTCAGACTCAGGCCACATTACTCCTTTTTATCCCCAATAAATACTGAAAAGACATCCCTGACAGAAATCAGATTGCAAAATTTTTGATCAAAGTGGTTAACTTGGGGGGTGAAATGAAAGAATTCTGGCCGAATTTGAAAGAAAAACCGGACGGTTGTGAAAAGCGTGGGTAAAATGGATTATCAGTAAAATTTTGTGGTTTAGTGTACAGCAGAGGGTTTTTTTTTCTATAAAGTGTGAGTCTGTGTGTGAAGGTGTCTGTGACAGGAAGATCTGTCCACTTGATTAATGCTCTCACTCAAACTGGCACCTGGAACCAATCCCCCTCCTCTTTTCTTACCGCCCCCATGTGCACTACATGTTTATGTGTGTGCATTCCCTGCACAGTGCAGCTGAGGGTGGGTGTCGCGGAGCAGGAGGCACAGATGGGACCGGGGGCAGCGGAAGAAAAGAAAGGTGTGTGCAGGGGTGGGAACAATAGGTGGACGTGCAGTAGAAGGGTATGGGGTGTCATTAATAGCACACAGGCCCCATCTCCTAATTTGCTCGAATTACCTGCCCACGCATGGGGCCCCCGCCTCGCCCCGCCCCCACCAGCGCTGAGGTGTGAACACATCAGATCAAACACACCTGAAAATCAGAGAGCCCACCCACTCGTCTACGCCCACACCAGTCTTTTATGGTGCTGCCAAACACGACTGCGGGCAAAGGAGAGAATACATGTCCTTTTATGAGTAAATGACAAATTTAATTTTAAAAAACTGATTGTTTGGAACAAAACTTGGCTCCATCAGAGTGATCTTTTCCCGTACTCATCCCTTTCCTTCCTCCTTTATCCTTCCCCTCCCACCCACGCTTTCAGGACAAGGCTGATGACAAACGCGATGGGGCGGTGATGCTTTCGGTCACCACAATAATCAGAGTCACCAGCCACCTGTGGCGCGCACACAAGCAAGCAAGCACGGAGACTCGTTCAACATGCGTTCAGAGACACCGAAATGAAATACGCCCCAGAGACACAAAAGGGGGCCGGGGGAGTGTGTGGAGGTGTGTTTAGTGGGATGCTTAGTCTTTGAACTTTGAATGGTGTGTGTAGCTGATATTCACAAGTCTCTGGGGAGAGGAGGGGAGCCAGAAAAGGTAGCTCTCATTTGTAAAGTGGCCTCCAGAGAGGAGAGGAAGGGAAGCAAAGAAAAAAAGAAAAAAAATCATTCATTTAGAGAGAATAACTTAGAAATAAAGACAGGTTTAGGTGTTTGTTCCGCCAAATAGAGAAGATGGTGAGACCTTCATAATTTATATTTGTTCATATCAAAAGTATTTAGAGATACAACAGAGAAAGTTTCCCTGCTACTGAAGAAATATCCTTGGTTATGTTGCAGTAATTTATTTTATGTAGGTCCGCGTTTGAAACCATGTAGAAATCAAGTCAAACTGGTCAGAATTTATTACAATTCAAGCAAAGAGAGCTGCTCTTTACGCTCCACTAATTCAACTCTAATCACAGACCAGGCCTTTTAATAAAGGAATCCCAAAAAGACACGAGCTAAGACTTAAACTACACCTTATTCCCCCAAAACGTATTTAAATACCCATGCCAGGCCAATAGGGGGCGACAGTGTGAAAACCAATGACAAAACATGAAAGAAAAAGAACCATAGCAGTTTAGTTAATCTCCCCTAACAAGCATTGCTTTATTGTCAACCTTATCTATTATTTCTTATTAATAATTAACTGTTTTCCACTTAAAACTATAAAATTTAGTCCGGCTACATGTAGAAAAAACTGGGAGAGTTTTAATGAAGTCTCTTATGTTCTTTCTCAGTATTGAGGAAGTACAAATTTGTGCACGACATTAATATTTTATCCAAACTGTAGCTGATCGATGCTGAAAACTGAAAATCTTTGAAAGTGTTTGTCAAGAAAGACGCTGCTAGCATGATGGTGAGAGGTCCAAATGTAGCAGAAGGAGCTAAAGATCCGTGTTAGCATGGAGGAATGTTTTGGTTATTTTTGTACAGTAAATGATTATGACTTTACTGTAGGAAAGCTTCCTGAATTGCTTCTATTAGGATGAATGAAGTTTATGATGAGCTAACGGCTAATTCAAATGCAGCCAAAGTGTCTTGCTGCCGTCTTAAGATAGTTCCTGTCTTTAAAGGTTTCTTAGCGGCTTGTGAGAGTGGTATTTTTTAATAAAACTTTACACAATCTTGTATTATTATAGTAAGAGTTAGTTACTTACATGAAATTCTCTAGTTTTGTCACCGGGAGAAGCTAAATGTAGCACTTTCGGTTCATCCAGGGGTCACGTCCGGCAGGAACGTCTGGATAATTTTTACCAAAATAACGATGTTATATGAAATTGACAGCAATATATAAGTTTATACAATTACATATGAAATTTAGACTGGAGCTGCTTTAAAACGACAGCAATCCACTTTAGTTCTAGTAGCTAGTTGTTAGCTCATCAATCCCAAGGATCTTAAAAGCTATTTCTCCAAACTGAGGCTGCTCAGAAACACATTTCAAAATAGCTGAGTAATGCTATAAGATAAATAGTTTTTCTTTTCTTTTTAAAATAAAAAATGGACAATATTCTAATTACAGCTAAATTGGCACATTTTTTTGTTTCTTTGATCAGGTTTTTGTGGAGTTTTTTTCTGTGTCTGAGCGTTTTCAACACATAAAGTGTATTTTGTTGTCTTCTAGAGTCAAGTTAGAAATTAGCACTCTAAAAACTTTATTGGAGTTGTCTGAAAGTATCGGTCTAACTTGGTTTACACGCCTCACCAAGGGAACCTGCCTTCTAAAGTAGGTTTAAGTAAAGTTTCTTTCTTTTCTTTGTCACCACTTTAAGTTTGCACGGCTTTCGCGATTGAAACAAAAGTTTCGAATGATTTCTGCTTGAGCAGCAGCGTTACAAAACAGAAAAGTCCCTGGTGTTTGAAAGCGTTTTCCTCTAACTGGAGCTGATGTCTTTAAAGAACTTTTTTCCTGTTGGTCCCTGAGCTGTTCCAGTTTACACACAATCCAATCACACTGCTGCAACAAGCAGCACTGGCTGATCAAAGTCTGTATAGGTAACTGTGTGATCCCTGCTGGAGCAGGTTTTCACTCAGGATCTGAATCCTGTCACTCACCCAGACAGCTGCTTGCTTACAGTCGTCTGTAGCTTCTTAAAGTTCTCTTCAATTGCCACTCTGTTCATTTTATTTTGTGTTTTACCCCAGAGGAAATAGGTCTCTCTCGCTCTTTTCTCTCCCCCCTCCTTGTTGGACAGAGACCAATAACAGGCCTTTTCCACTTTTCTTCCCTCGATGCTGAATAAGCAGCGGAGGATCCCAGAGGAGCAGGAATATTTTATTAGAGTGATATTTTGAAAGCCTGTCTCCTCCTCCTGTCTTTCTTCCTCTTTCGTGATGGAATCTTAAGATGTTTCAATAATTCTCTCTATGTGTGTGTGTGTTTGCATGTGAAAGAAAACAGCTCACACAGAGCAAAGATGATTCAAAGTTACAGCTAAATGAAAGGCTGCGAGCTCCGGTCTTTTGAATTGCATTGTTTTCTTTTTATTCCGACTTGGGAGGAGGATTACTGGAATAAAAAAACAAAAAAGAGGCCAATAGGGACAGAAAGCGAGCAGCTCGGTCTCTGGAGAATTACTCTCAACACAAACAAAAATAGCAGTCAGTTTTTGCTGACAAACACTTTTTAATGCATGGGTGTTTCTTTTCCTGAAGTTTTGATCATTTGGTTTTCTTATTTATGAGAAAGCTGCCAGTTCAGGATAAAAAAAGGGTTGCTTCTCTCTAGGATATGTGAGGAAAACAGGGCAATGAGGAATATTAGAGAACTTTAGTTGGAAGCATGAATTCCTTTTTTGGCCATTTTGAAGAATGTTTCTGTCTAAAGGTTTTAAATAATTACTAGATTTACTGTAGTAGATACCTTCCTGAACATTTCTGTTCAGAGAAATAAAGTTTTTAGCGAGCCGGAGTGCAGCCAAGACCAAAAAACTGATGTTTTAAAACCGTTGTTTTGCCATGATTTTTGCATTAATCTATCTATATAGAACTGAATCCTTATTTTTCTAGCATAAATACCAGCAGCAGCAAAATGTAGCATATTATATCAAAAACCTATCGACATAATTAAATTTATTATATTAGTATCACAACGGCCTCCTATGAATCACAGCTTTAAATTGCATTAAAACAATATGTATCCAGTAACCAGGTGGTCCTTAAGTCCACTAAACCAACACAAGGAGAGTATTGTTAGTTTAGGGCTGCATGATATATTGCAAATATATCATTACTGCAATGTCAATATCTAAAGAACTGTTTGGATTGCAAAAAGTCATAGACTGCTATATTCCAAATGACATGCTCTTGCATGACGATCTGATGGACCCCCATGACCTTTGACCCATGCTCTGGGTTTAGATGAAAGTGGTCAAAATGCTTAAACAAAGAGTGGATTGTTTTGAACAGATGTAATTAGGGCTGGGCCTAAAATCAGTATCACGATATATTGAGGAGTTCACCTCGATAACGATAAATGGACGATAGCTACCCGCACAAAACAAAAGTTGTCCACTAGATGGGGCTGTAGCAGCATAATTGCTCCACAGACTAAAATTTCCTGCAAACATAAAGTATTGAAAGCAATACTGAGCAGTTTTTAACACTTTAAGTTAGAGCATTAAAATTGATCTCAATGATTATTTAGTTAGAAACTTGACCAGTTTCATGTTTGACAGCACTCTGCACCCCTCTACTGGCCAGATAGACAGTTTTCGAGCCACGGCCCGTACCTTCAAAGATGATGTCACTTTCTGCTTTACATTCTCTACATGCTCTACATTCAAAAGAAATGTAAAAGCAACAACTTGTCTGACAGATTATTAGCTGAAAGCTGTCGTAGACTGGGCTGGAAAAAGTTCAGGCGTGAGATGATTTACGACAGTAAAAGTGAAACTTTTAATCGTAGCCTCCTAATGCCCCCTACTGGTTAAAAGTCACTTAGTGCTGCTTTAAGATACAAAGACTTATATTCTACAGATGGATATTACAGAGCTGCATCATGTGAATATTATCACATTTGAGTTGTCAGGTTCTCTATGAAGTGTGGTTGAACTGCAGGTGGAGGACGTGTTACCTTGACTTGTTGCTAGTCTTTCTGCAGTTTGATTTCTGTCTTTTGTTTTCATCTCATCCTCCTTGCTGAATCCATCATGTTGTCAAATTGATGAAGCATTTTTCTGTGAACAAGCTTCTCCTTGACCTAATCTACCGCCGACACCGCTCCACATTGTAGTCCACTCGCGGCTGCCTGCGGAGTGCTGCAGTACCGAGCAGAAAGCTGCCTTAAGTGGCGGGCAGCTACAAGCAGCCGTGAACGGCAAGCAGACGTAGCTCACTAGTGGCACAGAGCAACAAGCTCTTCTCTTGAATTAAACTCCATTTCCTTGTTCTTTCCTTCTTGTTATAAACTAGATGAGGGGAGTCATGTGACTACATGTGACTAGCTGTGACGCCAACTCAACCAGTCAGCGCCACAGCTTCTTAAAGGGATATGGACATCCTGCATCTTTTCTTTTATTTATATACCAAACATAGGATTGTGGGTAAAATGACATTGGTATAGTTATAAAATTCAGTATTCTGTCATTTTTGGTTTACCGCCCAGTCCTAGATGTCATCATTGCAGTATTCAAGAATGATATTCTAAAGTAGATAATGGTTTTTTTAATATCCAGCTGTTAGTGTTGTGATGACAAAATAGTTGGGTTTATTGTAACCGATATCGCCATAGCAGCATCCAATAATATCATTGCAACAGGATGTTTTTTTACTGAACAGCCCTAATCTGGTAAGAATTTCTTATGATTTCAGCCAAAATAACCAACTAATATGAAAATGATGGCAAAATATACCGCTGTTTTAGAATGGCAGTAATACATTTTAGTGTTAGCTATTTCAGACTAGCCATTAGCCATACACTATGAATGTGTGTCCACTTGGACACTTGGATTGTAACAATGAGCTAATAAAGGCTTGTCCAAACGAACCTGACTTTACACTACAGTTAGTTTAGTATTACAAGTTTATTTCATCAGAAATGTTGAAAGTTTCAATCCAAATTGGAGCCTGGCAAAGAATTACTTGTAAAAACCCCTGGTGATATAAAACTGATGATGATAAAAGAACTGTATGAAGTGAGTTTTAGGAGATTTGAGATGTTTAATAACAACTTTGGTCTAAGTCAGACCAGCAGCTCATCAGTCCAGAAGGAAGTAATCTCTATTTTCCTGAACAGAGGCCATTCAGAAAACTCTTAAGAGTTTTTGAAACCCTTAGAAATGCTTGAATTTTAATGTAATATTGTTGAGGTTTTGAAAGTGCTTGAGATTTTTAATAAAGGGCTTGAAACTGTCACTGAAGTGAGTTATAGCACAATAACATTTACTTTTATGAGACGAGGAAGTGAAATAAACATTGTGAGTATTTATGCTCCTTTGTAAAGTATCACCAACGCAAGGTGCTGGAAAATCTTTAGAAGTCACAGAGAAGTGCTTGAATTTAATGCAAACTAATAGGTTTATATTCATCTATCTGATATAATGTTCTATTGCACGCAGATGAACACTTGCACGCTTTTCTTTTAGCAGACAGAAACACTTTTCCCTGCAGAAACAGGCGAGTCGGTCTCGCTGGTAAACAAACAGTGCGAGGCTGCTGGGAGTCTTCACAGGGGCCTCCAAATTATAGTCTGGTTAACCAAAGTCTCAGAGCCAGTCCCTTTACTGCTGCACACATATGCCGAGCGAACACACCCACACACATATGCCCGCGTGACCCGTGCACGTCGAAGGCGCTTATAGAGGCGCACGTTAAACACGCACGTGCAGTCAGGTTGCGGGAGCTTTTCCTGTGCTTCGGTTGAGCCGAGGGTTGGAGGTTTTATAGACAGAAGAGAGAGACTGAGAGGGAAGCACACCCCGAGGGCCTGTAATAAATATTACCCAATCATCAGGCTCACAGTGTGAGGCTATTACTGATCAAAAAGAATCCCTTGCAATGTAAACAGAGGTTTAATGTTTACAGCTATTCTCTGGTTTTCTTTACAGGGAGAGGTTGTGTGACCTGAACACGGTTCATTTGGAGATACGATAAGGATTTGTGGTTTTCTACATGTTTTTGCAAGAAAGAACGAAAAAACGCAAAAGTATCCCCTATTTGTTGATACGGTCGCTTAAACCATCACTCACTGGGAGCAGGTTGGAGGGTTGAGAGCTTCTTTAATTGTCTGTAAATGAGTTCTGCAACTACTGGGGACAGTTTTCAGTCTCCTGAGGATGAGCGAACAGAGCAGAGTGATCTACGATGCCATAAAACCCAGTTAAAATATTTAAGATGATCAGCTCTCGCAAAATGATTCCCCATAAATCTCCCCCTTCCAGAGAGTGTATTCCGAGCGGACAAGTTAATTGTCAGCTGGAGACCACATCCCAACAACGGCGTTGCCAGAGAGGAATTTTCAACGCGTGTGACGTTCGAATTCTCAGCTTTGCCATAATGCAACACCGCAGAATAGATTGTGTTATAGAGGGACAGTGTTTCACAACATGACTGATGTTCCTCACGGGACCCAGAAGTTGATGAGACTCTGTTCAGGACTCAATTTAGACACTATAAAGCTGGCGTCATCTCAGTCTTGGCTAAGGGCAGGGCAGACGGAACGTGAAATCCCCAACAGCCTCTGGAATATCCATGTATGGAAAATACAGGATCAGAGGTCAAACAATCGGACGATATTCATTTATCTCCTGGGAAAGTTTCCCTAAACTTTGAGGATGTTTTCCTTCATTGACTCAATGATTTTCCAGTGATGTCTGCAGCTGATTTTATGTGAGGACTTCTAAGGCTGCAGGCTATGAAAGTGAGCCCGATCCACTTGTCATTTTTTCTCCACACGCCCACCTTGATGTGAGTCATTTCTGACCAGTCTGCTAATGGGCTCAGGGTAATTACAGGCTAAGGTTTAAGGCAAATGCCAATCTTTGAGAGCGCTGCGTCAGCCGTGACACGCTCAACTTAACTCATTCAGCACCCAGCAGAACGCTCGCTCACTACCCGTATCTTCTTGGGGATGTTTCAAACCAGTTTTTATGGTTAAAGGTTGCAGAGTTCAGGCTGGGGTGTTTTGGACTGTGTTCAAGAAGCGATCAGGAAAAACAGAGCAAACACTTAGAAGCCGTTGCTGGATGCACACCCAGTATTCTTTGCATGTCTTGGCCGGTTTGGCTCCTCTGTTTATCTGATTGGCTGTTGCCACAATGCTGGACACATTCGCTCGACATAATGACAGTTTCGGTGTTGATTACCACCCAGAAATAACGCAGCGAAGGCCTCGTATTCTTCATGGAGCTAGTTACAATAAAAGTCCATTCAGGATACCCGAGCTGTTAGGTTGGCCAAGCAAAACAGATGGTAAATTTATACAAACTTTAAATGCTCCATCTCAAAATGTATATGGGGCTGGTTTTACTTCATCTGTGGTTAAATGTTTATGTCTGTGTGCAATTGAGCATCCATGACAGAACCCCCCTCCTTGTCAGTTCCTGCTCTACACCTTTTTACATCAGTTTGGGTCCAATGCTCTTAGACATTCCTCTACTCTACCTCCATGTATATAAATATCCTGTCCTCCCGTCTCCTTCCTTTTCCTCCCTCATTCCAGCCCGTCCTTACGGTCTCCAAACCCTGGAAATGGACAAGCGATAGCCGATAGCTCCCCTGCGAGCGCTGGTCTGGGCTCTATGTAGTCACTCTATCTGTGTCCTTAACTCCCATAAATCATCTCCAGTCATCCTGCACGGACAAAGACGACAGAAAGAAACACCCCTCTGTGAATCTGGTATTGGCTTCGCCTCGCATAATCGGCGCGAGGCTAAGCGGTCTCGGATACATGAGAACAGCATGTCTTGCAGATGTACTATAAATATTTTGATATTAGCCGGCTAGTTTGCAGAGAGGAAGTAGACCAGCGAAATACACAGAGGAAGGGAAAAGTGTAAAACGGAATGTCGGCCGGGCCAGAGTGTCTGTATTGTCTTTAGCACCTAGAGAAGTCTTGGTCCAAGAAAAACGCTCCTTACAGGGTTCCTGATCCCAGTTGTGGTCCAGGATACACTGGGTTTCCTTCAAGCAACTGGTCTCCGAGGAGCCAGGATCCTTGTTTGATTAATGGCACGATCGCACATGATTGAGTGACAGATGTTTTGAAGGGAAACTTTCACAACTCTTAGGGCACCTTGGGACCAAGTCAAGGAAAGGCTGCAACAGGGAGGGTGTGATTGATTTAACTACTAACATAAAGCGAATGTCTAATAACAGCAGAGCTAATGATATAAAAGACTGAAAGGTTGCCAACAACGCTTGGCAGATTTGAAAGAATTTGGTTACAGTTATAGAAAAACAAGCTGCAAAACACTTTTAAAAAAGAGCTCCTCGTTTGTTTCTGTCGTCAGCCCCAGGCTCGGTCACCCTACACCCACCCGCCAACACACACTCAGTGAAAAAAACATACACTCCTGCACGACAGCTTCAGCACAATGACAGCAGGTGGTGTGTGACACGTCAACATGCTGGCAGAGAGAGTTCTCAGCTCACATCTATCACTGGGGCTCTTTAATGGCAGCCTTCATCACATACAGTATTACTGCCTTATTTTCTCCTCTCCATCTTCCAGCCCGCAGAAGTTCCTTTTTTTGTTCCTATTTTTAAGTACAAGTGATCTCAATTAGGGACCTCCGTGAAGGCTGTAGGCGGCAGACAGTCAGAGCAATAAGAGCAGGGAGGAAATTGTCTTTATACCCCTCCTCCCACCCACTCTTTCTACCCTCCTGCCACAAGCAGCGAGCAGCCGCCCCCTCTGTGTCTCCATCTCTTTTCAAGTTGCTCTCTGCCTTTTCTAAAACAGAGTTAAAAACCCTCAGGAGGCACGGCCCTCCTTAAGAACACAACTCTGAAATTAGCTGCACACTCATACGAACACACACCGCAGAACGTGCCGTCCTCATCCAGACGGTTCGCGATGATGTCACAGGCCCGGTCGCAAACAGTCATTAAGGGCTTTGCTGTGATCTGGGATCAGTCTGTGGATGTGAGATGTCGATGAGGTCAGGAGGAGTGAAGCCGCTGCCCCGCCAACAACTTCTTCACAAACCGGGTTCTCTAACCGTTAAAGCATCAAGGCTGCACGTGTGTTCTCGGCGCTGATTGGCTGGTAGACTGGACCCTTTGGCTGGTTTGCTGCCGAGCCTGGTGGGCTCAGTGATTAGTTTGCTGGCAGGCCGGTTTGGCTTGCAGCCTGCCAAACATGGAAACATCCCGTTAGAGCTTAAACAGCCTGGGCCTCGTTACTGCGCTCCTCTAGAAAGCTATAATTAAGTGTCTTGAAAAACGCACCACTGTGAAATGGATCCTTAAGCTTTAGGTTTTCAGTGAATGCACTTTTCCTCCTGAATGATGAGAGTGGACTATGTGCTGATTCAAAAAGACAGAGTAAGTAAGGGCGACGCTAAGAAATCTCTACGAAATCTAAAGCGAGCAACTTGCATGAGACTGAATAGTTGATTGCTTCTGCTTTGCTTGACTGTACCTAATTTTAGCATCATGCATTTGATGTTTTCTGTTCCTAATGAAACAGTCCTTTTGGATCAGCACACGCTTAGAGGACATATAAAGTTAATACTCACAGGGCTGTGACCGTCGTTCTGAGACAGAAAGTGAGAGAAGACAATTTAGGGAGGGGTAGGTGACAAAATTGTTAATAAGAAGAGGGCAAATTGAAAAGATTAGGACTAAAATTGTGAATAAAAAGCTACAAGAAAAGTAGCACGACAAGGTCCTGTACTGTTCAATTCAGTAAAATCCTATGAATTAGCATATTTTCTTAAATTTTGTGTCCCCAACCTTTACAGTCCAGTGAGACTTTAGGATGTAAACTCAGGAAGCTGTCTACTAAAATGTAGTTTTATGATTCTGATTTAATTTATTAAAACTATCCAAACCAACCTGGCGCTGTGTGAAAATAAGTTATTGACCCCTGAACTTAATAACTGTATCACTCTGGTGGCAACAACTAAGCAAATGTGATAACTAGTAATGAGTCTCTGACGTCGCTGTGGAGGGCTTTTATTCCACTCTTCTTTAAAGGCACACAAGGCAGTTTAGGCTTGTTTTTGGCACCCCCTAGTGTCCGTTTTAAATCACTGTCGCTGTGCATTTTCAATCATCAGATAAAGTTTTTTTTTTGTTTCTTTGGAGGCTCCGCCATGATGAACAATAGATCTCTTAGCTCAAATATATGATGTCAGTGTGTTCAGCTCGTCTGTCCTGAGCAGGTTCTGAGGTGGAAACACGGATATCCGTAAAGCGTTACTGCTTCTCGTGAGATACGTGACTTAGTGAGACTTCAGCGCACCGGACCGGAGACTCAGAAGCTTCAAATATGAAAAAGTGACTTACTGTGCCTTTAAATAATTGTTTCATCCGTCACAATGAAGGGTCTTCCAGCTTGAACTGATGACGTTTGTCTTAAATTTAGTTTGATTTAAACTTCCCAAAAGTCATGGGAGTGATTAAGAAGTTTTTGGTAAATGTGAGACGAGCCTTTGTCTTCTTTTTGGTCATCAGGGTTTTGCTTTTGGAACTCTCCCGTGATGCCATTTTTGCCCTCATCTCAATCTCACTGCTGAACCATGACCTCTGACCTTTACCTTAACCAAGTGATGCCTTTAGTGCTTTAGACGATGTTCTGGGGGGTTTTTTGTTCTTGAATTTCTTTCGAACAGAGCATGATGTGTTGCTTTTTGAGATCTTTTAGCAAATAATTCTGGTCGGTACTGGGTGTGGATAGTGGATTTTTTGATTCTTTAATAAACAAAATGTGAAAGCTGCATTTTGTATGTTCTCAGGTTGACTCAGGTCATTGTTAAAGACATTTGTTTGCTGATCTGAAACATTTTGATAAGACAAAAAGCAAAAAGAAGAAGAAATATGTAAGGAGCTGAATACTTTTTGGACAGGATTCAGAAGTGTGATAATAAATGACAGCTACCATTGTATTTGTTTTCAATTAAATCATATACCTTATAAGATCTGGCTATATAGAAAACTAGTGTCAGAAATACCAATTCACTGTGATTCCAGCTGAAAATGTGCACATTTTCTTACAATTTTGTGTCCCAACTTGTCTCGACATAGAAGCTTTAAGCTCACAAACACTCAGAAAAACACTTTGCTTGGTTAGTTTGCCAGCAACATGGATGATGCGGGTGTGTGCACATATTAGCGGTTCACACAGTTTTTTTGTCATTCCAAGTGGGAATGAGAACAGAAACTTTTATTACACGCTTGATATCTAGACAGGAAAATTAGTCATAAAATGTCAGCTGAGTTTGATTTCTGTCTTTTTTCTTTTTTAGAAAACAAATAATAGAAACTGAGAGGCAGAAATACAATATTACCATAAATCACAAAAAGCACATCCTGCTCTATGTGGTACGCTGTGGTTCTGTAGCGTTAGCGACGTCTCCTACTGTGCTACGACTCCGAGCCAGTGTAACACAGTAGATGAATAACACCAGAGCAGAAAGAGAAGACCCAGCTGTGCACCAGGCGAGCTGCAGACCTACTGCACGGCTGAGCGGCTTTATGCTAGATTCATTACAACATCCTATTAGATCTGTTAATACGGAGCGAGATCACTCAGAGGCACAACAGTCCAGGATTCACATTAAATCAAAAGTTAATCTTTTGGGTTGGAATAAATCTGCCACAGCGAAGCAGAGAAGTATTTTTTTATTCAACAGCTTGGCACACGAGCGACCTCTCTGCTGCCTGCCTCACGTCAAACAGTGGATTTTTAAACTCTGAGCCGGAGTTCGGCCTGGTACCTCTCTGAACGACAGAGAGCCAGGCGGTGTTGAGCGTATCCTGCGCTACTGGGAGCTGGAAGACAGATGCTGGATGTACAAAGCGGAGTCAGATGGGTCTTTGATGAGCTGAGCTTGTCAGGGTTTAAGTCACGATCAGGTTGAGTGGGTGGAGGGGGAGAGACGTTCAGGGCCTGGGGCTTGGGTGGAGAAAATACGCAACTTCTAATGAGACAATGAAAAGGTTAATTTAACCCTTTAACTCTAAATACACCAATTAAAATTTACTGTAAGTGACCTTATCATTGGCTAATTTTAACATAATTCTTTAATTATAGTTATTATATTTAAGCTAATAAAAAGAATGAGATTGGCCCCTGCAGTACTTTGATCCTCCACCAGAAGGATTCGATACAGCAGGATTTTAAGGAACGTACTAATAATGTTAAAGAGACAGAGTTCAACAAAGTCAGGTATTTTAGATATGATGTGAATGTCATTGGCTAAAATACAAACATTTGTGACTTCATTTTAAAGGCACACTATGCAGTTTTGACTTGTTTTTAGCACCCCCTAGTGTCCATTTTAAGTCACTGTCGCAAAAACTTTAGCATTGTCTTTGCTCAGAGAAACTGAAATGTCTCCTCAGCCTTCACTGCTACTGGAGCTGTTCGTCACTCACTCAAAGAAACCAGCTGTGTTCAAGCAGGGAGAGATGGGAAAAAAATCAGGAATCATGAGCTAAAAACACTCCAGTACTAGCATAACAGCTAGCCACATTGGGTTAGCCTAACCCTCGTGAGATATGGGACTTTGTGAGACTTCAGAGCACCGGACCGGAGACTCAGAAGTTGCAAACGTGGAATTCTGGACACAAGCAGCAGATGGGGCTGAGTGACTTCTCATTAAACCTGTAAAGGGTCAGATTAGCACAGACTGGGAAATATTTTTAAAATATGAAAAAGTCACATAGTGTGCCTTTAAGATTTTTATTAATAAATTGCTTATTTACATGCAAATAACAATTAAAACTGTTCAAGTCAATAAAGCATTATTAATTTCCCAAACATTTCATCCCCATTTAGTCCCAAATTAAGCTCCCTACTGGATGTTCTCTCTGACATTATCCGAGCTGAAACACAACTCCGTCTGAACAACTCCCTTCACGGTTCCTGCAAGGCCGTGTTTATTACAGATTTAATTACTACTATTCACATTTATCCATCCATGAATTGTTAGTTGATCTTTGAGAACGTTGGACAATGTGAACCATATTCCTGGTGTTTGGAGGTAGGTGGAAGGGGGGGGGGGGGGGGGGGGGGGGGGGGGGGGGGGGGGGGGGGGGGGGGGGCTCTGGAAGGGGAAGTGTAACTCAATCACTCCCTCCCCTCCTCTCCATCCACATGACGAGGTGCCAGATGTGTGTCAGTACTCCCAGACTTTATAAGTATATATATATATATATAAATATGTATACCTCACACTAACAGGTCTAAACACACGCAGAGTAAGAATCTGAGTTATTTTAAATGCACAGACTGGCGTGCAATTAAACCCCTTTGTTGTCTCAAAACAGCAGTTTTTCTTTAATCAAATATTAAAACTATATTTGGTTTTACAACGCAAAAACAAGCTAACCCCTAACCCACCCCCCACCCACCTCACCAGATCTAACAGCTGTGAGTAGTCTTAATTTATTTTGAAGGAGGCCTGCAGTATCAAAGGCCTTTGTCTTAAAGACTCGCTGCAATAAAAGCCTTTTTGGGAGCAACGGAAAGGAGGAAAAAAAAGGGAACGCAAAGTGGTAATATACACATGCTGCTGTGTGATGTGGCGCTCTGACGGGACTCACTGGGAGGCTGATGGGTAATTAGAGGAGAGGTTGGGGTGGCTGGGAACTGGAGACTCACAGAGGGTAAATGATGCCCTCTACAGTAAAGGTAGAAAGAAGAGTTTTTATAATAAGCAATCAAGATTTTATGTTCATTTTGATATTGTGTGATGATGATTGCTATTTTTTATTTTTGCCATATTTTTTCTATCATTTTTTCAAGTGAAATCTTGGAGCCACATGTTGTGTTTTTTTCTAAATATATTGCTTAGAATTTGTTTTTATTTATACAAATAATCCATTTATAGTTAAACTGCAAAATGTACCACAGATATCTACAATTAAAGCACATTTAATCCTAAAATGTGACCTTTACATATTTTTGTAAAGATAAAACGGGGGTATTTTAACCTATAATCTGTATTTATAATTGTAATACAATGTTATAGATTTTACAAACAGCATTTTTTTTTAATTATTATTATTTTGGAATTTAACTAAAACAATCTATTAAATTTTTACCTCTTTGACTATTTTGGTCAGAGAACATTTTAGTCCTTATATCTTATTAATACTAAATTTAAACACATAAATGAACAAACAAAAATCTACACAAATAAATATAATATTAAAGGTTTAACATACCTTATGACTGCAATATAATTACATTTATTTTATATTAGATAATATTGCCCCCAAGTGAAAAAAGCAACAAAAAGACGCTTTTATTGGTTTTTAGGCAGGGACATTGAAGAGTTAATAGTTAAAAAAAACGAAATAATATGTCTATAATAGCTGTAATTTGGCAGAATAAACAGTAAGTCGTGCGTAATTTACGCATTGCAGAAATGACCTATAGGAACTCATCTTTCAGCGCCGCGTCCATGTGGTTTCATTTTCCTGTAATGAAACACGTGTGTGATTGATTTAACAAATCTTCCGTGGCGCACCCCCCCCCTGAGAAGTCAGGCTTTTATTTTTTTATTATTATATTTATTTATCTGTATATCTGATAGAGTTCTCGCGCTCTCCCGGTGACGATGAATAAATACCTGTAGCTACACCTGCGCAACAGCCCGGGTGAAACTCTACTCCTGCGCCTCTCTACCTGACTCACATGCAGCTCTGGTGACTCACTCGCTCCACGGAGAGCCGCGGCTCTCCGCGCGAGGCGCAGTTTGGTAACACAACCCGGTCCGATGCGCTGGCTGGGAGACGATGAGCGGCTCCGGACGCAGGAGCGCGCCGCCGGTCCAGCGGAGCGGTGACATGTCGGTAAGTAAATCTGTGCGTAAAAGGCGACCGTGGAAAGCGCTTATAACGTCTGTCCGGGGCAGGCTGCTGTAGAGGCGTGATAGATCGCGGCGCGGGGAATGAATCCGACTCCAGACACCACGTGTTCGAGTCGCATCAGCGCAATAATTACCGTGCGCTCGAGCTATATAAACCACAAAAAGCCAGCGCACGGGAAACCCCGGCCTCCAAACACTAACCGCATTCACGGCCGCAAACCGGGATCCGTTTTTTCTCCTCCTTCATCTCATCTCTTCTTTTTCCCCTCTTTTCTTTAAACCTGCGACTCGACCGGAAAAACTTACAGAAATATATGTCCGATTTCCAGACGTCGCGGAATTACCCCCCCCCCCCCCCCCCCCCCCCCTCCCATGTTAAACATTGTTGAGGCGTAATCTTTTCACTTTGAACACTTTTGTGTACGTAGCCTGCGGGGGTTTCAGAGCGCCTTTCAGTTTTGGCACAAAGACTTCAATGACGCACCTGGAGCTGCGCTTTGACTTTTTCTTTTTTTTTTTTTTTTACTAAAGGAAGACAGACAAAAACTTTTTAGAGAGTCTGGGTCGACTGCTCCTTTTTAGACCTGCCCTTTTTGTAATTGTATAGCCTGTTACGCGCTTGGAGATTTATTTGATGTTATTTATATCCACATGTGGCTGCGTTCAACGGCGCACGGACTCTTTGCTGAGAGAAGATTGGAGAAAACGCTTAAAACGTCACGTTTTTTAAGAGTTTTTACCTTCTTTGCTTGATATTTTGTGTCGCTTATTGAAGTTGAGAAGGTTTGGAAACGCGAGCTGAGCCACACACTCCCGATTGTTTGTGTGTGAGTGAGAGAGAGAGAGAGAACTCTTTTTGGTGCCTTTTTTTCCTGACAATCCACGGTTGTTGTGATGCGAATTCCCGTAGATCCGAGCGCCAGTCGGAGGTTCAGTCCGCCGTCCAGCAGCCTCCAGCCGGTCCCAGGGAAGATGAACGATGTGAGCTCCCCAGCCGGGCAGCCGGACGCGGCGGCGGCGGTGCCCAGGCTGCGCCCCCACGAGAACCGCAGCATGGCCGAGATCATCGCCGACCACCCGGCCGAGCTGGTGCGCACCGACAGCCCCAACTTCCTCTGCTCGGTCCTGCCCTCCCACTGGCGGTGCAACAAGACGCTGCCTGTCGCCTTCAAGGTGAGAAAAATACATAACAAGTCTCATTTATGTGTCTGGAAACAAGAAATGTGTGATTATTCTAACGTTAAGACGACATAGCATGTCTTTTTCCCCTTAAAATTTTAATTTTAAATCAACTTCATCAAGAAAAATAACAAAAACAGCGACTTTAATGTGGCAAATTAAAGAAAAATATAACATAATAAAATATTCCCTTTTAATTTTCCTGCAACAACCTGACTTTCATTGTACAAATAACTATGGCTAATGTGTTTTTTCAAATAAGGATAATAGACATTTTTTAAAGCTTTTATAACAAAATATTTCTAAACGTGGGGCCCAAAATTACTAGTCAAAGTTAAAAAAACTGATAATAAAATGTTAGTAAAGCATCATAAGATACAGCTATTCCTAATGTTTAGAAACAATTATGGTAAAATGATGCTATATTTATGCTTTTGTGCGTCACTCGTTGCTCCAACTTTAAAAACCACAACAAAATAATTTCAGTCATTTAAAAAATTCTTCCTAATCTAGTTAATGAAACCAGTTTAAGTTTTTTCACGTAGAAGCCCAAACCCTCAGAGCAAACTTCTAAATGCCACCAAGAGTTATGTTTCCAATATTTCCAGCCTTATTTGCTCCCATGATGTTTCACTGGAAAAGGCCCCATTAATTACTGAGTGGGCATATTTTAAAGGCTGGATCAAAGACTGCAGTGAAAATTTGTAGCTGGGCTTGGGATTCAATGTGACACTTTCTGAAATATATCTAAGTGTTATTTACCCGCTCTTATTGCTCTGTAATTATCGCATCTTCTTTTATCTGCGTCCAAGAATCTTAATGACAACGCAAGCCCCCGACACTCAAGATGGTTAACAAAATGACACGCATCCTGGTGTCAGAGGGAATCAAATTAAATCCATTTGTCAACAGGATTCAGGGCGAGATGTAAAACACGGAGAATAGATGAGTGAAATCAAGATTGTTTTTGTTTTTCAGCTGCTTTTCCTCCACAAACCGTGTCCTCCTTTTGTCGACAGGTGGTCGCTCTGGGGGACATACCTGATGGGACGGTCGTCACCGTGATGGCCGGGAACGATGAGAACTACTCCGCCGAGCTGCGGAACGCCTCAGGCGTGATGAAGAATCAAGTAGCACGTTTCAACGATCTTCGCTTCGTGGGCCGCAGTGGCAGAGGTGAGGCCTCACACACTCCCCTCGATCGCCCCTGCAGCTCAGACGGAGCTATTAGGCTCAGCGGTGTGGATTAGTGGCCACACTCCCTCAGAGGCAACCACATAATGATCTCTAACTCCAGGGGTGAAACCCCAGCACCCATCTCCTTTAAGCTTCTCTACTCTTAGCCTTAAAGGTGTTTTGGGGCCCATTTCTGAAGTGCATCTGTGTGTAAACCTGTTGTAGATGGCTTCCTGAACAGCTTCAGTTTGAAAAAATGTAGTTTATGTCCTACAGGATTGATGAGCTAACAGCTATTCTAACAGCTGGGTATAGATGAGCATAAATAATGTCATGTTCAGCAGGAAATGATGATTTCCGCTAAAATAAAACTATAAGGTTTATCATAGGGCTGTGCACAATTATTTATAAAGTAACAGCATTTTGTATGAAGTGTTGCACATTATAAAATATAAAATAAAAGATGAAAAATGCTCCATCTTTATCGTTAGTAAATGCTGCAAGCTGCAGCCACAGATACAACTTTGAGGGTTTTATTGATCATTTTTGTCATATTGACATAAATATTGTAATCTCCTTCAAATGTTGTGATAACGATTTAAAGCTATATTACCCAAATTTAGGAGATTGGCACAGTTTTTCACTAGCAGCACAGAAATATTTTAAAATTCCTGGATGAGCGTAGCATGCTAGTGATGTTTATGAATAACCACAGAATTCCACACCAATAACGATCTGATGCTAAATGGACAGCAGTGCGATGAAAGATTAAATTAAGTTGGTTAGACTGTTATGAAATATTTGAGAATTAAATTTTAAAAAAACTGCAGATTTTAAAATATTTTTCCCAGATTTGGAAAAACAGCATCACATGGTTACATGGACACGTTGAAACTGTTCCAACATCGCACGCAGAACATGTGTTTTACGTGTTAATTCAACACGTTTTCACATGTAAAGTTCATGTGTTTTTCTCTAAATTCACATTGGAAATATGAACATGTGAAACTGAAATGTTAAATTTGCGGGGGGTTTTAAAATTTTAGAAGAAACAGAAAGCCAGAAAGAATAAAAGTTTCTGTGAATCAATCTATTTTATTATATACGCTGATCTGCAGGGCATTTTATTTTGAAACATTAATGTAATTATAAATAATTATTCATATTACATTTTCTTGTTTTAAAAATAAAACTCCTTATATGAGTAATATTACATTTTGTATTTTGCTAGTAATTATCTGATATTAAGCCCCTGTTTCAGGACATAAAAGCCTTTTCTCTGAACTGAGGCTGTTCAGGAAGCAATCCACAACTAATAAGAAGGGCATATTTACAATTTTCACACCCTAAAACAGCAGAAAATTCCTTTTTAAGACAAGTTTCATTCACCTGAGGTGACCCGGCTTGGCTCAGGCTCATAAACATGTTGGGTGGTGCTGCAGCCCTGCAGCTCATCTCTCTCCTGCCCACCTCATCAGGCTGCCAGAGCCAAACAAACTCGCGTTCAATCAAATGACATTCCTGAAATATTTGGCGTCGCTGAGCGAAACTTTATAGCACTTATTGCTCCCATCAGTGGCCATTAAATCATCTTTTTAAAAAGATCTCGCTCCTGTCGCTCTTTTTCTTTTTTTTTTTTTAAAGAAAAAGCCTCACAAAACGTCAGGAAGAGGAGGTTTATGCGACGCTGGACCTGTTGCCACAGAAACTTTGCGTGTGTCCCTTCTTCTTCTTTTTTTTTCGTGACACAGAGTCTTGTAACAGGAAGTGACACAGGAGCCCAGGTGGATCGGAGTACGGGGTGTCTGAAATGAATAGCCCTCGGTGACAGATAAGTACAAGCACAGAGAACTGATAGCATGTTAGATAGCTAAGAGTCGTGCACAAAGAGGAGCCAGCTGAGATGAAGGGGTGAGAGGAGTAATAACACGAATGCATCCGACAGGTTATTTAGAGAGGAATCAGATACTCCTGATAGGATCGTTAGACCTAATCGCGCTGGCAGTAATAGCTGGACAATAAGCCCAAGTTAGATGTCAGGTAACAGCAGGAGGGAGACTGGACGGTGACGCACGAGGTGTCCCGTTTTTAACCCAGATCGTCTTCGTGCACCTCAAATCTGGTGAGTGGGACACCTGCTGCAGCTACCTCCTCCCCTCCCTCACCTTTCTTATCGCTCATGTTTATTTTAAGACAGGTCATGTAGTGGAAGGTGAGAGGGCACGTGCAGCTGAATGGACAGCTGCTGCTGCAGACCTCCCCTCCTCCTCTCCCTCCCTCCCTCCCCCTTCCTGTTTCCCGCGTGTTGCACGATGCGTCTGCATACTCGAGACATTAGTGTGGCTGCTGACTTGGCTGTTGCGATCTGATTCACAGCATTCCTCGTGCGTGAGCATCAGAACGTACACACTTGCACAGACAAGCAGTCAACCCCAAGGCAGCAACTGCTGGGGATTATCGAGAAAGGAAGTGACTATTAAAATGCCTCTCGCCCACTCACGCTGCATCAGAGGTTCTGGATAATGAGATACTGGCTCCTTCATTTCATCTTTCTATTTAGACTTTGCCAAAACAACTAAACAGGCCTTCTTAAATCATCAGTTCTTTGTTGTTAATCCTCTCAGAGTCAAACTTTTCCTGGGTTTTATTGCTGCTATGTGATCTCTTCCACACTTGTGACTTGGGGATGATTTAGAGATGAATACCAGTCATTGTCTCTATGGACTGCGCATCATTTGATGTTCTTTGATGTCACCACAGGCAAGAGCTTCACTCTGACAATCACAGTATTCACCAACCCTCCACAAGTGGCCACTTATCACCGAGCTATAAAGGTCACCGTGGACGGACCGCGTGAGCCCAGGAGTGAGTACCAACGCACAGAAACACGCTTACACAAACAAAACCTACTTAAAGGGGCGCACCAGCCATTTTGTCACACTTTATTAAACGAGTGAGTCAAACATAAGCAGAATTATTTAATATTTTTGCAGCGTCAGGCATAAAAAATTCTCAAAACTCTATTTCCCATAATGCTTTGTGTGAGATTTAACTTTGCATCTACGGTTTCTCATGCAGAAACAGTTTTCTTACAGTGATATGAGAGCATGGACTGTAAATAGAAACCAGACGGTTGGATGTAACCTGGGAGTTGCAGCTAAAACAAAACTAATGCCCCCTAGTGGCTGGTTTCAGTACAAACTTTAACCTGAGATCATTTATCCAGGTGTTGATTCACATAGTTTACCCTTCTGCTGCATGTTCATATCTTAGTTTATTAGTTATTTGATTGTGTGTGGGGGGGAGTATGTTGGAACCACATCTCAAATCTGGCTCCTTGTCTTGTTTTAAAACAACTGTTTCTGCAGACTGAGAAATCGACGTGTGAAATCAGCGTACTGGCCCTTTAAATAAGTTGTGGGTGTGGCACTGGGGAGCCATGCCAGTGCTCAACTAGAAACAATAAGATGCTATTTTAATTATCAAGTTAAGAGGGGGAAAAAAAGTAGTTTACTGGAAAAAGCTCAGAATCCTGTAAACGAACAAATCAAGAGGCTTTTAATTAAAGAAAAGCTTTCCCATGCAAGAGAAAGAAGAGACATAAAGTGTGAGACAAAGTATCCCTGAGAGGGTACACTGGGTAGCAGAGTGCTAGCATCAGCTTATTTTAATGGTCCATATAAAAACAACTGAGGAAGAAAAAAAAACTTTACTATAGCCGTCAGTGCCAACTGGTCTGGCATGCAGCTGTTTCCACAACCCTCCTCCCTATTCATAAAAAAAAAAATTCTCATCTCAAGGCGTCTCAATGAACAATATCACATCACAAACAATCCACCCAGCCGCCTGCCCTGTCACACATGGCACCAGGAAACACGGAGACACTGAGGAGCCAGGAGACAGTAGGATTACTACCACCATCGCTCTGCCTTGTAGGAAACCTGCTGGTGGTGCCAAGAAATGTCCCACACACACGCACTCCACGTCACACTACTTAGAGACATGCGCCCCGAAACAAAGGCATATGCAAGTCCTCAAGCGCACATGCACTCACAATCACGCCCACTTCTCCCCACCGCCCGTTCTCGCTCTTGTTTGATCAAAAGCATTTCCTGTGCATCTGCTGTCCCCCGTCAGATGACTTTCAAACAAGTCTTGTTACTTGGTGGCGAGCAGATGGAAGTCGGAACTGAGTTTGTTTAGAAAAGCTGAACTTGACCTCGACAGAGTTGGAGCTTTAGGTTAGTCTCCCATAAAGCCTCGTGGGAGGAAGTGAGTAAGAGAGAAGTTAGAAACGGCACAAGAGGAACTGAGTTCTACCTGATAACAGGTGAAGGGAATCTGACTTTTACTTTGTTTTTCTTCTCTAGTCGTTATAAAGCTTTTTTGGTAAAGCTTTAAATCAGAGCAGTACTTAAAGTAAAACCAAAAACTTTGCAGTAAAATAAGAGAAAACAAAGTGTAGAAGAAAAGAAAGAGAACCAAGATCCAAAGAAGTGTTAAAGCTGCTGCCAGTGGATCATGAGTCACCTAGGTAACCACAAGTGTCTCATTAAGGTCACACACCATACCAGCTAACCTAATGGAATACGAGGGCTGGAACGCCGACTAAATAGTCCAACAAACAGTTGTTAAGCAGAAACTATAAGCAGTACTGAAAGAATACTTGAACTGGGAGTGACAAAAGGCTCTGATGGTCACACATGTGAATATGTGTGTTTCTCATGTGTTTAATGTAGGAGATACGGCAAGCCAAAAAGACCCTTCACTTCCAGTTTTGAAGAGCAGTTTGAGCTCAAATCAAACTGAGGTTAATAGAAGTTTGAGTGTGAATTCTCTGCATTCTAAGGAGATTTGAGAGAAAATTACAGGTCCTAAAGCAGTGAGAGACACAGTAGGTGAAAGAAGACAAAAACACCTACGTTTTGATGCATTATTTGTAGGGATGTTCGATATTGGCTTTTTTTACCGATATCCGATAATGTCTAGCTCTTAATTTCCGATACCGATATAAACCGATACCAAAGTTGGCGGAGTCCTCACGCTACATGTTATGCAAGTAATGTCGTAGATCGATGATGTCATCAAAGGTTCGCCGATCTATGTTGTGTCCAAGGTTGGCTGGGAAATGCTGAATCCACAGGATTTAATGTAAGGTGTGCCAAATAAACACAAATATCTCAAAAACTATATATCAGATTTGTTATATTTTTACACTTTGAGAAAGAGGAGAATTAGCTGAAGAGTTTGATGTATAATATGTGCATAGCATGTAAAGGTTATGTGTGTGTCTTTACAAAAACCGATACCGATATTTTCCGATATTACATTTTAATGCCAATATCGGCCAATATTATCAGTCTACCGATAATATCGGACATCCCTAATTATTTGTATTTGTACAACAAAAAAAGATTAGGATTTTTGACAGTTCGAATAATGAGTGCATGACATCATATGTTAGTTGAAAAATTTGCGGAAAAATCATAAGACTTCAAATGTGATTGTATAAAAACCATAGAAGATATCAGAATGCCACTTCAATCGTGTGAAGTCCAACTTCTTGTGACCAGTTTAGTCTTTGAGTGATGGTTGTACTGTGAAGTCTACCTGAGCTATGGGGCTCAAAACTGGGATGGCTTTTCTCTCCTGTTTTACCAGAATCCCATTGCTGTCTGTGGGGAAATTTCTCAGATTTTTGCTCATTTTGTCTTTGTTCCAATACCAACCTCTTCCTGATCCAAATGCTTGTTTTGATGTATAGTTATGGGTTTTTGTTTCACTTTATTTTTAAAGCTGCAGGACATGAAAACAAACCAACAAACAAACTATTCTAACTAAATCAAAAAAGAAGAAATAGTGCTTGAATACTAATTATTAAAGGCCGTGTCGTCAGTCATAACTGCTGCACTTCTTTCTGCTGTTAAGTGGTCAGAATTACAGTGGTGGGATAACTACAGCCAGAACACGTCTCCCTCTCAGGGGTCATTAAGCCGAGGTTAAAGGGTGGCCAAACACACATGTGCCCCCTTCTCTGCCCCCTCCTTTATTTTTCGAGTTTTCATCAGCGACCCCAGTAGAGCTGAGAGCGCCGGCTGTCTCCAACACTCTGATTCTATCTGTGAACGCTTCATTGAAACGTGGGGGGGCTTTGTCGGCCATTACAGCTCTTATTTTCTGCTAAACGAGCGGGTAATTAGGAGGCCTGTGGTACAACGGGCCCCTACGGGGGAAAGGGCGGGGGGGGGGCTACACCAAAAGAACAGTAGGCTGTATTAATTTTTAAAAAATGACTTCTCTGTCAAAACATGGTAATGTTTTGGTCTAAAAAGAAGTCAACATTAAAGAACATTTTGGTACTTTTATTGATTGGGTTTTAACACTTCCGGGTTTTATTGGCGTCTGTTCATAACTCGCCTGGCTGTGGGCGTCTCTCTCAGGAAGGACGTTTTGTGTCAGAGTGTTTGATGAGCCTTATGGCAGCCATATGAGTTTCTTCCTGAGGGATGTGATTTCCCTCTGCAGTCTAATATCTGAAGGAATAAAGTGGGGACCACCCGGGAAAGGAGCGGGTCTCGTATCTCTGTGAGGACTAATTAATTGCGTGGTCAGAGTGATGAATATTAGTGAGGTTTAGCTCGAAGATCTTGTGGTGTGAGGTTTACAGTACGCACGTGTGTGTGTGTGTGTGTGTGTGTGTGTGTGTGTGTGTGTGCGGCTTTGGTTAGTCAGGTCCCTCTGGCCACTGCTCTATTAGCAGGAGGCTAACTTGGTTTCTGTGGCTTGTATTGTTCTTAATAGCCTGACAGCTCATGGTTACGCTGTGGTTTGCCACTGCACCAGCAGCTCAATAAGTGTGTGTGTTCATGCATGCAGGCATGTCTGTTTGTAGATATGATCTGCAAATGCATGCATGCCTGAGAGCTAGCTCCTGCGTCTGTATGTTCTGTAGAAAAACGAGAGAGTGTGTGTTATTGGTGCCATTAGTCTAGTGCAGCCACGGTGCTGATTTGGAGCGGAGCTAATAGGCCTCATTAAATATCATTTTGAGTTAATAGACAGGGAGTGGTTGTTTAAACCAATATGCTTTTATAGGTGGTTCTGTCTCCTTTCAGCTGCTCCTGACGGTGGCTGAGACAAACTTCCTGAGTGATTATAGCCGAGCTGCAATAACACAATATACAAGGCTTTCTGTCCAAACCCACTGTTCTCATTAGACTTAATTGATGACAGACTAAAACAGAGAAGGTGACAAAAACCACTGTGGCATCACACACACACACAAAGACTCACACTGTCTTCCAGTCCTGCGTAGCTGAGTGTTTGCGTTGTGCGTCATCGTCGGAGGTTAGTGGTCGGATCTGTTCTCCGGCGCTCCAGGCCGCTGGGTCCTCTGGGCCCGGAGGACGGGGGGTTTGTTTTGGTTTGGTTTTGGTCGGGGTGTTAACAAGTCTGGTGAAGAAGTCCTAGTTGCTTACAAGCCTGCAGACAATATTAGTGGTTCTGGAGACGCATCTGCCAAGCCAAGCTCTCATTACACACATACATAAACACACACACTTACTTATGGGTAATTTACCCTCACTAAGTGTTTTATTCTGCAAGAAATAAGACAAAAATTGGTGCTTAACCCTTTATAGAGCAAGCAAATATAGAGAAGGAGATATATAGGGAGCTCTTGGTAACCATAGCAACCAGATGATGCTACGATGCAGGAGGTCTGCTGGTTCTGTGGCGAAATATGAGCCTTCCACCCAAACATTTTTCTCACAGACCTCCTGATCGATTGAGGATTTTACCTGTATTCGCTTCAATTTCCTTAATTTTGAGATGTTTTGTGCCTTTTTCTTTTGGATAAAGAAACACTCCTGATATTGTTATTTAAATTTGATTTGCAACCTAAACCTGAAACAAAATCTTTTTTAAAAATGTAAAAACAGGAACAAATTCTTTTTAAAAAGGTAAACAAGTACATTCGTTATAAAACATGCATGAAAATCTAAAGTAAAAAAAAAAATGGAAAGTGTACTTTTAATAGTTAACAATCAAACTCAATGGTTGAAATTGATGATTTCTAAGTGTTTCAGTGAACAACCTTTAATGGGACTAGGAATGTTAGGATAAACAGATTTGCATGGATTCACAGATGCATGATGCAGCTAAGGGATTAAGCTACGTCTTTGCTCAAGGTTTTTAATGAACACATTCACATAAAAAATGCTGTGAAATGCAGCAGAGTATCTGTCACAAGATCGGATCATCAAACAGTGTGCGCATGAATGCAGAAGTTGAAAAGAGTGAGGTAAGGTAGGAAAGAACTGTTCTATGCTGCAGTGGAAGCAAAGTTTTATAAAGAAAATAGCTGACAATTTTAAATCATATGTTTATTTATGAAAAATCCATTTCCTGTACTCTTCTTCTGCTGCCATTCTTGCTTCTCTGAGACCTTATTTAATCAATTCTTGTGAAATCAATACATGTGATTAGCTTTGATCGGTAACAACAGATATGTGTGAAAGTCAGAGTCATGAATCAGGTTCTAAATATTCACATTTTTTAAAGGTTGGCATAAATTTCTAGAGGTTTTATTTACTACGTTGTAGTACAGAGGCATTCTATATCATCTGTCTTTAGAGCTCTTTTCACTGCAGCTGATTCTGAGACATTTGACTCCTCCAGCAGCATTCAACCTGACAGAAAACTGTTGTAAAAACACACTCATATTCCTAAATGTTTACTTTATAGCTGCAATCTGAGGCTGAAATCTTGTTTTACGAGTCATGCAAGGACTTGGCCAAGATTAAAACACTACAACATAAAACACTTTAACACAATGAGCAAGTTAATTCATCCACCAAAACATCCATCATCATCAACCCTGAGCTTCACAAGTTCTCTCATTTCTTGCAGTAATATATGTTAATGGTTCATTTATTTACTTTTTTTTTTTAATCTGATTTTTTAAATCTTTCAGCCGGGGAAAAGGACACGTATAATATTCTGTTTGGGATTAAAATACTTAATGTAAAAAGTTAAATGAGACATAATTAATTAAAAATCAAAAAATGTGTGCAGAAATAAAACTGTTATCCTTGTTTGGAAGTAAATAAATAAAACATTGTTTAAAATTCAGACTGTGAGGAGTTATAGCTGCTTTTATTTTGTGCTTACTTCTTAAGTTTTTGCTTTTATAAATTATTTGATGTATTCTCTCATACATTGAATTCATTTTTCGTTCCTTTCAGACCATTTAAAACACGTGAAGCCAAATGAAACGAGTGTTAGAGTACAATTATTTTCATTGTAACTGTTTGTGTCTGATGGTGTAGAGTGCCACCTATAATTTGATCTTCCTGATAAAATTCTCACGCTGGATGAGTCATTCAGACATGAAAGCTCTAAACTGTCAACACATTGTCACGTTTCACAACCTGCCCACATACACACACACACACATCAAACGTCATCAAACACCCGCTTCCTTCAGGACTTCCTTATTGCTAAAATGTTGGTTGAATAGGGATCACTTGACAGAAGGCTGTCAAAACAAAAGGCAACGCCCATGAAACAGAGCTGATTTATCTTTATCACAAATTAGTGCGTTGTTTCCTCTGTTATCCTGATGTGAACTGAACCGTTCTGATCGATCACAAATCAGGTTTTAGAAATAAAATGAAAACATTTAGTAATACTTATGCTTTCTGCAGTCTTTAAAGGCACACTATAAGTAACTTTTTCATATTTTAAAATATTTTTCTTGAGCCAGCACGTGCAAATATGACCCTTTACCAGAGGTGTGTAGTACTCAGTTACATTTACTCAGTTACATTTACTTGAGTAACTTTTTGAAAAAAAATTACTTTTATGAGTAGTTTTACTTCACCGTACTTTTTCTCTTACTTGAGTATTATTTTTGTTAAGTATCACTACTCCTACTTGAGTAAAATCTCTAAATCCTCGACCTACTGTGAGTAACTTTACAGAAAAACAAACATGTTTTAACAAAAATACACCAGACAGACCTACACTTTATTAAAGGAGACCACCTGTTTCTGCACCAGCTTTGTTTTCCTACTCTCATTTTCTAGCTAGCTAGCTATCTTTATCTAACTTGTACAAAATCTAGACATAGCTAGCTAGTTAAATTAGCTAAATGGATAGCTAGATTTATAGCCACATAGTTAACTCTACTAAGTTTTGGCATTATATTTAAAAAATACTTTGAGAAGTGTTTCTTCTGCTTAAAATTTACTGTTTTGATATCATTTTATGTATTTGTATCAGTGTTTATTTTAGCCTTTAGGATACTTTCCCCCAAACTTTATATTTCTGTCTGTCTGATGACATCATTTTAAAAAGTCAGATGGATCTTCAGTACTCAAGTAGACTTTTTACCAGATACTTTTTTACTCATACTCAAGTATGGGACAGCAACTTTTTACTTTTACTTGAGTAAAAATATGTTGAAGTAGTGCTACTCTTACTCAAGTACATTTTTTGGGTACTCTACCCACCTCTGCCCTTTACAGGGTTCATGAAAAGTCACTCTGCCCCATCTGCTGCTTGTGTCCAGAATACAGCGTTTGCAGCTTCTGAGTCTCCGGTCTGGTGCCCCTGAAGTCTCACAAAGTCACGTACCTCGCGAAGGTTAGGCTAACCCAACGTGGCTGTTTTTAGCTCATGATTCCTGCTTTTTTAAAAATCTCTCCCTGCTTGAACACAGCTGATTTCTTTGAATGAGTGATGAACCGCTCCAGTAGAAAGCAGTGACGGCTGAGGAGACATTTCGACAGTTAGATTTAGGTGTTTCTGAGCAAAGACAATGCTAACGTTTTTACAACAGTGACTTAAAACGGACACTAGTGGTGCTAAAAACAAGCCAAACCTGCATAGTGTGCCTTTAACATAAAACAATAAATGAAGTAACACCTCCTTCACAGTGTATGGAAAATTGAGAAGCCACCATAATGCTGACTCAGTTTCCACAAACATCTCTGATACTCCCTGATATGCTCTCCTGCATCCTCAGCAACCTGTTTCCATGACGATTCTGTTACATACACCGAAAACCTTGTCCTCCTCAGGATGCAGCTTGACACTGATGGCATATTTGGTCGTGGTCTGAGGCCAGCCTGGCCAGTCCAAAGTCCTGATGACTAATCCACACTGGAGCATCCACATCCAGGACATGCTGCCCCACATTCCACCCAGGACCCCAGTATGCTGCTCTGTGGAAAGATTATAAAAATAACTCTTTAAATGACCTCAGTTTAGAGAAATGGAGATTAGTTCTGATTCAGCAAATAAGCTAACAGCTAGTCACAATGGAGCCAGTCACAAAACGTATATTCCAGGCTGAAAAAGGACCGTAGCTCCTCTTTATTTCCTGCACATAATCACATAATTTCATGTGAATAATTCATGAAAAGTAAGTGACGATGTAAAAGTTTACTAATAAACTGTGCATGACTTTTTTAACTTTAAAGACATTTGATGACCAACATTTAGCTCATCTGTCCAGTCAGAACTCATCTCTGTTTCTCCAAACTAAGGTTGTTCAAATAGCTAGCAACAGCTGATACGGTTTATCTATTGAAAATGAAATTAAAAAATGCTTTCTTTTGCATGTTCTGTTCATTCTAGGTAATAGAGTTAGGGTTAGGTTTTAATATAATATATAATATTAAAAATATAGTAGTATATATAGTATATAATTCTAAAAATAGTCATAATAATGTAAGGTAATTATGTTTAACTTTTTATTCAAATATCCCCACATTTCTTAAAAAAAATGTTTTTGTTAAGTTCAGTTTATTATTGTTAATGGAAATTATGATGTCCAAAATAGATCAATCACTCATTTAGTCCAGGTAATAACAGAGGATTTAAAACAAATACTGATGCTCTGCTGCCTCAAGTCGGGCAAACAAAACACCCAAACATCAGGAGGAAAAGAAATCAAAAGATGGAGGGAGAGAGTGAAGAGGAAGAGGGGAGAGAGAAGAAAAAAAAAGACTTCAGGCTTTTCCAAAGGCAGCCAGTCACTTGAATGTCTTATGAAGTTCCTTGAAGTGGTGCCAAGTCTCCTACAACACAAAACACAGAATCCTTCACAGGGGAGGGCGAAGACAAAGAAGAACACAGAAGAATAAAGAGGCAGAAAGTGAATCACAAAGAGACATAATGACAACAAGACAGCGTCTGGACCCGGCTGGCCCCGAGCTGCACCAGAAAAACATTTCTCTGATTTGTTCTGAGTCAAAACGCTTGAATACGAGCAGAAAGGTGCAGAGGGAGTCTGTCTGAAAACCACACACACGCCAAACTGTGTGTGTGTGTGTGTGCTCTTTAAGCTTTGTGCAGTACTGTACGAATGTGTATAAAGTGTGTTCAATAAATGTATCGCCTTTGGGAATTGTGTGTGTGTGTGTGTGTGTGTGTGTGTGCCCTTCCCTCGCCTGGCTAGCTTCCTCCAGGCTGGAACGCATGGACCACACAGACGGCTGGCAGCGCTCCACGACAGCCTGGCTCCCTCCTTCACTCTGCTTCGCTCGCTGCCTCGTCTTCCACACCTCCTCTCTCTTCTGTGTTTTCACTCCTTCTTCTTTTCTCTCATTCCCCCCCCCCAAAAAAAATCTGTTTTTATTCTCTTCTCCCTCCCTCCCTTGTCTTCCGTTACGCCGGACCCCCATGGTAGACCGGCGCTTTGGCCGACACCCACCGCCCGGGCCACGCTCTGCCAGTTTCAGATCGCCACCTGAAATAATTCATTGCTTCTGAGCGCTCACAAAAACAACATGGCCACTGTGAGCGCTCCAAATAAAAAACTGAAATATGGGCCCGATGTATTCATTCATCGACTTTACTGTTCCACCGTGAGATGACTGACAAACACAACCAGAGGCCTGCTAACACAGACTAGCTGATTCAACCCAGGCTCCGTCAGCCTGGAGTGGGGGTGGATGGCGTGAAGGAGGGGGAGTTTCTGAATCACCCCCTATGATACATCCATCCAAACTCACCCAGTGATCATAAACCAGGCTGAAGGGCTCAGACGGGGGCATGACGCGACACCAAATTTATAAATTATCCCATTTATTCTTGATTTTCTGGCACTCTGTATTTTCCTCACATGTCCCTGAGTCAGGCAGCAGACAGAAAATGTTCTTTTCATGCGTACGCATCGATGGGTTGACGGGGGAGAGTGTTTCAGGCTTCTGGAACTAGACTGAGGTTTGCTTTTTTTAGGTATTAGAGTTAGCTTAGCATTGATTCTGGAAACATTTAAATCAGTACCAATAGGTCCAGTGATCTCTAAAATAATAACCCAACATTTTCCCTCCTCGTTATACCTAAAAACTCCCATTTGTGTCTGTTGAATCAGGGCTAAATTTCCTGACTGCGATCTTAATAAGACAGACAGGCAGATCTCAAGTCGCTGTGAATTGCAAAGTTCCTAAACCCTAAGTGGCAGTAAGCTTGAGCGGTATCCAAATTTTGATACCGTCAAACTTCCGCCCCACTTTCCCGCGGTGTACGGCATTACCATGACCGGGACCATAATTTGGCCCGGGCATTTTCGGTCATGGCTCCCACCATGAGCACTTACAGCTGATATTCGATTCGGACAGCTACGTTCTGGGCTGTCCTGGGGGGAGGGATATCCCACTGCTGACTGAAGAGCTGTAAGCATGTGTGAACACACCCGTGGCCGTACGAATTTGCAGCGCAACAGGAAGTGCTGAATAAAACAGGGGAGGGGTGAATCCCACTGCTGACTGAAGCCCGAAGCGCGCGCAAATACACCCGCAGCCGACATATTAGCTCACACCGCAACAAGGAAGTGCTGATTAAAACTAGCCACATAGCTAGCGGGCTGCTCGATTGGTCCATCCCGATCCGGACCGGCCCAAAGTTTCCATCGGCTCACTGGCAGTCCAGTCCTGACCGTGCATTTTTTTCATGATGGTATTGAAACTGATAACATTGCTGTTTTTAAACACCGGCTGTATACGGTATTACCATAATACTGCCCAAGCCTAGTGGCAAGACATTCTGGTAGTCACATGTCAATTTTTATGTGTTTTATGTAGGGAATATGACAGATTAAAAAAACTTTCACTTTCATTTTGGGAGAGAAAAATCAGCTGTTGTACTGCATTATGGGAGTCGAGAGCACTCTACAGTCTGGATGGATTTGAGAGAAAACCTTCAGTCTTATAGCAGAGAGACACTTGGAAAGAAGACAAAAATATCTATGTTTTGATGTATGAACTGTAGATTTAGCGCAAAGTTCATTAAAGTAGGAAGAGTTTGTATGAATTAGGAAAAGTTTAGACAGTTCAAAAGCTAGATTACATGACATCATGAACATAAAATCATAAAACTGCAATTGCATAAAAACCATAAAGGTTTTTACCGTGTGTAATCCAACGTTCTGTGATACGTTAAAACTCTGAATGATGTTTCTGCCGCTGAAGTCCGTCTTTGCGCATGTGGTCTTTGCTTTTTGAGAATTTTTCCTACTCCATATGATGTACTTCTACAAAACAGCGCACTGTTCTAGACAAAATGATATGCTATGAGAAATATTTACACAGGATTTTCAAAGCTACGGTAAAAACGGTAAAACATCTATCAATGAGAAAGCAGAGCCCACCTTTCATAAAAGTCTAATCTGTTCATAATTATCTCTTGATGTCTAATTTGTTAATTTTTTTAAATCCACAGCAGGAAAAAAGAAAAACAAAACATATTTTTTAGCTTTTTTTTTTTGTTCATTTGTGGCAACAAGGGTTGTAATATAATAATAATATGAATAAAAACCATAATAAAAATAGACATAATAATGATGTAAGGTAATAATTCACTCAAACATCCCCATATTTTTCAATTCCATCCCTATGTTTAGTTCAGTTCATGCTTCTAGAGCCTAATGTGCTGCAGTGGTTGACCTTAAAAATCATTTGTCTGCACAAACACAAGGGGAACATACATTATTTTAACTACAGTTTTGTAGGATTTCCCACTCCTGGACCCAGACTTCTACACAGAAACTTTGTCATGTGAAATCCAAACACAAACCATGTGCCACATTAAAAAAAAAAAAGATAAATGACCGTATTTCTGGGATGTCTTCAGCCAACAAATCCTCATCAAAGGTTTCTGTCCTCAGATCAGACTCACTCTCTTGTTACCGTTAATCACTGAGGACTTGTATTCTGTTGTTTCTACTAACAGTTATCAGATCAGCAGCGTGGAGCTGAATCCAGACTTTCATGTCTGGGACGCTACAATAATACTATTCTAGGATCAGTGAACAACTGTGTCACTTTAGATACTATCTATAGAGGTGTTAGCTACTCATTGTTAATCCTTCAGTGTGTATGTGTGTGTCCACAGTTGTGCAAATGTTTACGACTTCAGACATTTCCATGCATCTTTTTTTTAAAATAAGTGTGTTTCAGTGTGTGTTTAAGTCGCTCACATCTGGTCTGAATCTGTCCGTGTTTCCGGCCGCCGGCTGGGCAGGGAAGTGGCAGACGCTATCGAAAATCTCCGCTGTTTTCACAGGGATGATGGGAATCTCAGGGACTTTCCCTACGGCAGTGAAATCATCCGCCTTTCCCGCTCCTTTAAATACTCACGGCTCACTTCTCCGCCCTGCTAGGGTTCCGATAAAACAGCTGAGACTTCTTGTGTTTGGCAACTGTTGTCCTCTAAGAGGTGTAATTACCTCATGAAAAACTGTATTTACTGTCAGAGCCTGCTAAACTAATGGAGCTGAGGTTTGGCTGTTTGGAGTGTAAATTGGACCTTAATGTGATTGTTGACATGCTGCATTCCTACAACGTATAAAAAAATTAAAAAATGGGACGTGGTCATCCACGTGGTCAGGAAGTAAAGCTCCTAAACTGTTGACGTGGGCTTTAAATGACCTTTATGTGCATAACAGAGCTGTTTTTACAAACAGGAAATACAAGAATGTTGGATTTATTTATCAAAATAAAGTGTAGCGGTCAGTAAATACCAACATTTTGGGGGAATTTATGTTTCTGCATCAGTTACAGTTTCAAAAGAGCAACAAATAACCAAACACAAATAATCAGAAACCTGTTACATCATGTATTTTCTTACAGTTTTTTATCAATTTATAAAAAGTGACTTAATCTGGGGTCACTCAGTCTATCAGTTATATATTCAAAGTTAGGACCACACCTACCAGTATAGGCTTGGGCGGTATTATGGTAATACCGTATACAGCCAGTGTTTTAAAAAAGCAACGGGATCAGTTTCAGTATCGTCATGAAAAAAATACATGGTCAGGGTTGGACTGCCGATGGTAACTTTGGGCCGTGCCGGATCTGGACGAGTCAGTCGTGCAGCCCGCGATCTGATCAGCCCATTTTAATGAGCACTTCCTGTTGTGGTAAAGCGCTTCAGTCAGCTGCAACAGTGAGATACCCCCCCTGGACAACCCACAACGCTGTCTGAACAAAACATCAGCTGTAAATGCTCATGTTGGAAGCCATGACCAAAAATGGCCGAATTATGGTCCCAGTCCAACCCTGGTCATGGTAATAACCGTACACCGCGGGAAAATGTGGAGGAAGTTTGACAGTATCAAAAGTTAGATACTGCCCAAGCCAGTGACATCACTCTAAGAGAGGGGAGTCTCTAGAGACAGGAAGTAGTCCTCTGAATGTGGCAATCCTCATGGATAGTCATATTGGGAGAGACAGTGCTGCAGATCAGTCACTTATGTGGAGAAAAGTCATGCTGATACATTAAAACGCTACATTATCTGTTTGTAAACCTCTACAACACAGCTCTAGACCATTTGTTAAGTTTATGGTGTTTATGCTGCTGCAGAAGGAAGTACAGTTGCATAGTAATTCTAGCCTAAAAAACTTGTAGAGTTTTACAAGCAGATAATATAGCATTTTAAAGCATCTGAGTTTTTTCAATTCTTATAAAAATCAAAAGTTTTGCCACTAGTTTCTCACCAATCTGCAGCAGTGTCTCACCTGATTGGACTATATTGCTCTGGTCAGAAGACTACTTCCTGTTTCTAGACTCTAGACTTGACCAACAAAAGCAGAAAAGCAGATGCTGCTTTTGATGCTTTTAAATTTATTCAACTAAATTTAAAGCTACGTTAAAAAAATTGAGGAAAACATTTTGCCCTTCACCATCTTGGTGCTTAAAAAAAAAGTTGCCTCGGTCGAAGTTCAGCCATATTGAACTTTGGCCAAACGCTCATTCTCCTCAGCGCCATGCTGTTAGGATCACATGATCTCATGTTCATACACACTCTTTGCTGCTTCTCTAATTCCCGGGATGGATCCAGTGTTTTTGTTTTCAGCTTACATTTGCTTTACACAAACCCCACTAAAATCCAGTTGTCAAAAACTCGACTTTCTGTTGTGGAGCAGAACGCTCGCTGACAACCAAACCATAATCAGTCCTCCTCTGTGCCCTGAAGGCATTAATGTTGTCAGATATTCTCCTTTTTAACCTCCAAGTATAGTTTGTGTCTTTCAGCCTTCAAGTTGAATCCAAGCTTTATCTGATTTGCTAATAGGGCCTGTGTTAGATGTGTGTTGTGGTGTGGGTGAAGAAAATGTTTTCTTTGATTCCTTCTTTATGAATGGATCTGTATGTTTGCCCAT
The DNA here is from genome assembly GCA_006937965.1 of Callopanchax toddi. Taxonomy (NCBI): domain Eukaryota; kingdom Metazoa; phylum Chordata; class Actinopteri; order Cyprinodontiformes; family Nothobranchiidae; genus Callopanchax; species Callopanchax toddi. The sequence continues at coordinate 1,724,689 of SSNR01000055.1, read as the reverse complement.
CCTGAATCTGATAAAACTTCCTGGAGGACGTTTGCTGTAAAAACATTATCATATGATCAGTTTTCACAGAACTTGGTCTTTTCATGTTGATTTCACCTCCAGATTCTGTATTAAAGGCCATCTCTGTTAGAAACTGAAGAAAATGAATATGGTTTATCCTTTCGTATAATCTTCCTCTTCATTTTTTATATCAGCTACTTTTCTTTTCAGCGTGTCTGGACGTTTTTAAGTGGATCTCTTGGCGTCTGATGTTCAGAACAAAGAGGAAGTTTATTGTAACCCTGTGAATGTTTACAGTCATCCCTGTGTGGTCAGATCCCCGTATGATCTAAACTTCTCCTCTGGATCCTCCTGAAAGACGTCGGAATCCAAAACCGTCTTTAACCGTTTTCCCATTTGTTGCTGTCAGCACTCTTCGCGCTGTCGCCTGACTGCTTCATGCATCACTCTTAATTTACTGGTCATCGGGGTCTCCTCCTTCCCGCTCGTGTCTGTCCCCCCCCTTACAGCCGTCTCCCTTTGGTCTCCTATTGCTATTTATTCCCATCACTAGGAGACAGCCTGTGCACAAAGGCTGCACTGTGTCCCGAGGCTTTTTCAGAATAGAAATCCAGTCTGCCGAAAGTGGAAACGATTGACTGGGCACAGCTCATATGGACGCCAACGACGAATAATCTGCAGGAAATAGATGAGGAAATCGCCTTAATTAAATATGGAAATAAATTACGTTATCTAGACTTTAATAAGGGGAAATTTTGATGTATTCCACATCAAAACAGCTGAATGGAGCGGACGATAAGACCGCCGGTTCAGTGCGAGTTGGACGATGCCAGTCCTGTAATGTCCCTGCAATAAAAATCAGTGCCTCCTCTGGTTTTTTCCCTTCTCAAATCCCTTTTCAATGCAGTTCCAGAATGTTGTTCCGCACTAAAATAATTTGTTGTGAAGAGCAAGATGGTTTTTAATAGCATATCTGAGGCTGGGATGATGTGTTGTTGCAGAAGTGGGGAAAGTGCCAGGCTGTAATGGGCGGTTTTTGAAGGAATCCAGTCTTGTCATTTTGCATTTATTCAGCCATTAAAGTGACTGAAGAAAAAAAAAAGTCTGCAGAAATCTGGATGAGATGTAAGACGGCTCCTCAGTCAGGATGTCATTAATACGTTTAGGTAAAAGCTGGTTTTTCTGTGGCTTTTTTCATCCTGCGCTAACAGAAACGGCGACTCCTTTCTTGTTGTTTTTGTTGTTTTCCGTCTTCGTCTGCTCTCGCCCTGCGTCGTTTGTAGGTGCCAGCTCTTTGTTCCCAGCCCGGGCTGCAGGCAGGTTGGGCAGGATTCTGAGGTAGCTCGCTTGTTTCTACCTGAGCCAGCTGGAGCTCGGCCAAGCACAGCAGGAGTTTCTGCTCTCCTCTGTTTGATATTTACTTTACCGCCTTTACAAGGGAACTAGTGCAAGACCAGACAGACGTACTGACATGGTCAGTGTGTGTGTGTGTGTGCACTCTACTCCTCCTTTGCTAAACTGTAGTCCACACCTGATCCAGTGGGCGGGCTCCGGTTTGTTTTCCCGCTCTGATAGGTGGATGGGTTGGGCTCAGACAGAGAGGGACTTACAGTGAGTAGAAGTCATGTGTTGGCTATACCGAAGGAGCTTAGAGTTACACGCCTGTAGTATTGATGAGAAAAGAATCAGGTAGTTTAAAATATCTGCAAAGGAAAGCAGGGAGAGCTGATGCGGTATCACTGGTAATACTGGGCTAGTGGGAGTGTGCTGGTCTGAGGTTCTCTTTCCTGCCGTTGCAAACTGACCCCAGATATTAGCCTGAGTGTTTGCTAATTAAGTAGCGTCCCGTTCCCTGAAGCCTCCTCTTTGTTTAGGAGTGCAGACTGTTGACCGAGTCAGAAGTGACTCATTATGCTGGTTATTTGACAAACTGTAATATAAGAGAAGGACAAACAGCCACAGAGCTGGAGGCTGACACTCAGGCAATCTGTCTGCATGAACTGTTTGGTTCATTAGTCACATCATTTAGCTCGAATAGAACAAAATCATTACTGTTTTATTGTCTTTGAAATTCACTCATTTGTAATTAAACTTGCAGCTTAACGTAGATGCAAAAATAAAATCAAAAAGTTGGACTGAGAGCAACAAAACTATCAACACACTTAAAACAGCTGGGTTAAAAACAACCCTAAAGCCTGAAATATAAAGTATTAATTATTTTAAAAAATATATATTTATTGGCCAAAATTAAAATAATAACTATAGTTCTTACATCACAACATAACTGGAGAAATAAAATTGGCCTTTTCCAACCTGTAGATCATCCACTAGGTGGCAGTAGACATTTATAGGACTGGATATGGCAGGTTGTATATATAGTACTAATCATTATACATATAAATATCTCATTAAATATACATATATATGACTTTAAAAAACTGAACTTTACTCCAAACTTTCTCAGTCAAATGTACCAAAAATGAAGCTTTTTATTATAATATGTTGTAAAATGATCTCTATAAACTTCTATAAATGGATTGTGGCATTATAAATAATAAACATTGATAGTTTGTTTAGCATCAATCTGTACGTACAGGACCATTTAACTACCTGTCTAAGCTGGTGGCCCCAATTTGTTGATTTAACTTTTATTTTTCATCAGTTTAAATGATGCTATATCCTGTTCCTGTGTCGTACAGGGCATCGTCAGAAGCTGGAGGACCCGCCCAAAGCCGGCCTGTTCTCAGACCGCCTCAGTGAGCTTGAGAGGATGAGGGTGAGGGTCTCTGTTCCCACCCAAAGCCCCCGACCCACTCTCAACCCAGCAGCCAACTCCTTCAACCCACAGGGTCAGACGCAGATTACAGGTGAGTCACGATTAAATCACAGAATCAGGGATTTACAGCAATTAATAATCAATTACTTTTAGATGGCTTCCTAAACAGCCTCAGTTTGGTGAAATAGAGTGACAGATCTGGCATCCAGGGACAATGTGGGTTATAGTATTAAGGAACTTCATGCATAGTTTTATTTTTAATTAGACGCTTTTTACTTAAAATACTCCATAAATACGTGTAAGGTTTGATGAGCACTTCCTGTTTGTGGCTGAGTGAATCCCTGAGCTCTGTAACACCAACCCCCCCTCCCCCGGAGCTGTGTTACATCAGGATTGTCTGTCTCTCTCTGCTCCGTCGCTCCATCAGTCTCCAGCGTCAGACGGTAACACCATCTCTCACGGTCGGGCACGGCCGCCACCCGATCGCTCATAAATCCGGAGTCACATGTGGTCATTTAGCTGTGCGGTGCTCTGCAGCGTGGCGTTGTTGTGCTGCTTAAGGGGATCGTTTGAGGCATGGTTACACAGCGTGGCGGAGTGTCACACAGGAGGGAAATCTGTGCTGCATTGGTTCGATTTAAAGATTCATGATTCATTTTATTAGCTCATGTCATAAAATAGATCTTTTTAAAACTAAATTTGATTGTTAAATGTTACTTTAGATGTATTCATTGTAATTTAACAGCACGTTAAAGACACAGGAGGACAAAATGTGTTACTGAGGCCAGGAGCCTTGATGCCCAGGCTTTGAGGCTCATTCTCCTGCCTGAAGGAAGCAGGGTGACTGAATGGACGGGTGATGTCCGTCATTACGTTCTGTGCTCTGGTTCTGCATTAAATTAAACATTTTCTCTAGAAGATTGATTTGGTCATTTAGATTTTGTTTTATTTTTTAAACCACATTATCTCCCCCCCCAAAAAAAGTTTTAATAGATGATGAATTTAAAAAATGACGACAATTCAATAGGAAATGTTTAGGATTGTATGAATAGTGACACATTTGACCCCAAAAAATATTTTGTTCATCAAACCGTCAATAATATAAATAACCTGGATTTATAGAACACATTTTTCAGAAACCAAAGATGCATTAAGCTTTAAAAATAATGTTTGTTTTTTTTAATTTGCATAAAAATCCTAAAGAATTTCAGGATAAATGAACAGTTTTTCCTTCAGTAGAAATAAATATGAACAACATATGAACGTGAAGTGGTAATTCAGATGTTTGGAAGTTTATGGAGGATTAATATTTGACCTGGGGTTGATTGCTCTTTGAACGGCCTCAGTTTGGAGAAATAGAGATGAGTTTAGACTGCTTTGGGAGCTGAGTGGAGCACAGTAGGTTTATGTTGTCCTAATGAAGCCAGATAGGAACATTCTGGCTGAAATGTCCAAATATGACCAAAATGTTACAGCTCTTTCTCTAATTTATGTAGTAAATAACTGTAATTCTACATAAATAACCATATTAAAATGTATTAAATATTGTTAGTGTAAATCACTATGTCATTCTTGAGATTAGAGTTTTTTTAATGATCGTAATCCACTCCCACTGTGACTGTCGGCTCTTCAGACCCTCTGAAGTGGATCCTGACCTAAAGGGACACAAACCTGCATTCCATTTAGAAGAACAACTAGCATGAACGGCTGCAGGAATGGAATGCAGCCCTCGCTAGTGCACCTGAGCCTTTTTAATATTTTAAGTGAAAATGTCAGCTGAGAAATTTTTAACTGAACTGGGTCTTCTTAGTTCTGAACAAAAGTCATTTTTTTAAAACAACAAATTTTAAGTAATTATCAACTAATTAACATAATGATAATAAATAAAAGACTTTGTGACTTTCTATAAATCATTTTTATTAGAGGAGATGTAAAAATGAATTATTTCAACCGCTTGGCTCGTCGGTCTGGTGAGAACTAATCTCTTTTTCTCCAAACTGAGGTTGTTAAGAGCTATCAGCTACAGGTGAGACATTAATTGTTCATAAAATATTATAGAAACTCACTTCTTTATCATATTTATTACATGAAACATTGTGTAGAACTATTATTTTAAGATGAACTTTACTGCTTCTTAATTATATCAAGTAACAAAAACTTTAAAAAGTTTAGTTTATAAAAATTGAACCAATGGCTAATATTATTATAAGACAATTATCATCTTTTAATTTTATTGTGTCATCATATAACAATATAACAGTAATAAAGAAATAAAAGTGGCACCTTCCACCTGTAGATTCTCCACCAGAGGGCGGTAGACATGTATATGACTTAATTTTTAAAGTCCAGCTCTATCAGTTATCCACATTGTTTGACAGTATCCTGTATTTTTGATAACTTTTAGGCTATTTGAGCCCCTCTCCGTCCTTCGTGCCGCTGTGCAGACACAATAACGGCGTAGCGTGGCGCGGCGCAGTGTGTTTACAGTCTGGCTGAGTGCCAGTGAGGCTCTCTGTGTTTTATAAGGCAAACAGGAAGATGCTTCTCCTCCAAGGTAAACACTAGATGTGTCATTATAGAGGAGGTTGCATAACAGCAGCGGCTGAAGCGTCGGCCATCTCCTCAGCTGGTTGTCAGTGTAACTGTCAGAGTTTAGCACGTGAATGAATGTCTGAACATGCATGTGTCTTTCTCCTCCTCTCCTTTCCTTCCTTCCTTTCCTCCCCTCGCTTCATCTCTCCCCCATCAGACCCTCGTCAGTCCCAGTCCTCTCCTCCCTGGTCGTATGAACAGACGTACCCGTCCTACCTGAGTCCCATGGCGTCCCCCTCGGTGCACTCCACCACCCCCCTGTCTTCCAGCCGGGGCACGGGCCTGCCAGCCATCAGCGACGTGCCCAGACGATTGCCAGGTACTCTTCCATTAATGATCGAATCCAAACCGTTTGACGGGGAAATAAGAAACTGATAAATATCTCCCAAAAATGTGCTAAAATTAGCTCATTGTCACATAATCATGAAGCCTCTCTTATTAAAAAGTGTTTCTATAAAACAGCAAACAGAAAAATTTGATTGCTTCCCATTTTATTATGCTTTGACCCTAGAGGAGTATGGGTAATAACAGGCCACGAGATAATAACAGGGTCGACAAATAAAGTGTCTTTACAGTCACTCTCCCAAAGCATTCTGGGTACTGGGTTTTACAGAAACAGCAGCATCTGCGTTTCCCGTACACCTGTTTGACTCTCAGCCAGGAGAGAAGTTTTTTCTAACTTTTTCTGTTTTCTTGTGCTAACACACCCTCATCTGTTTGTGTGTGTGTGTGTGTGTGTGTGTGTGTGTGTGTGTGTGTGTGTGTGTGTGTGTGTGTGTGTGTGTGTGTGTGTGTGTGTGTGTGTGTGTGTGTGTGTGTGTGTGTGTGTGTGTGTGAAGTGTGTATGTGTGCTTGCCCCAAGCGAGGGTGAGTGATTAAGCGATGCAGCCGTGTGACTCTGCATCAGAAGGGGTTTAAAGTCCAGCCAGCTGCCCTGTCAGCTCTGATTAGTTCGGTCCTCCTCCCCCCTCTTCCTCCTCCTCCTCCTCCTCTTCCTCAGCTTTCATCTCACGAGCGTTTGTTCTTCGGGTGACACATGTGGACGTGCGCGCGCGCAGAAGCAGGCCTTTGCACCGCTCTGACACCTGCGCTTAAAGCCTCCTAAAGTAATGCGCCTAAGGCTCTGGGATCTGCAGAGATCATGTTGACACCTCGTCAGGCGCTCTGTAACAGGATCTCTCCGGAGCACGAGCCGCCGCCGATGCTGATGCTCTGTACGCACCTTGAAACAATCCAGTAGAGAGAAAAAAAAAGAAGCTTACTTGGCCGAGAAGTGTTTGCAAAAGTTCATCAAGAGGAATCAACAAACGCGTTTAAACGCCGGTTTCCCCTCAGCCAATGACGTTTGATCTGCATCAAAACAAAGAGACTAAAATCACACTTCTTTTTCCACAATCGCCTGCTGTTCCTATTGGAATCAAAAGGATCTGGTGGAAAGAGGAAGTTTAAAGGCTCTAATTGGCAGCATATGCTATCTGACGCTAGCGACAAACCCGACTTCGCAATCCCTCCCTGCACATAAACACTGCACCCTCCTCCTCCGCCTCTCGGAGCAGACATGGTGACACGGAAGACGCCTGGTGATTTATGATAAGAGCGCCACGGCTGGACTAAACCACTGAGAGGATGGAGGGGAGAGGAGGAGGAAGAGGAGGACCTCCTATTCTCCTTCAACTCTTCGCCCAGCGCGAAGTTCGCCGCAGCCAGTTAGTGGTTTTTGGGGTATTTTTTAAGGGATGAAGCAAAAAGAGGAACGAAGGGTGAGATGGAGCAGCTCCTTCTCCAGCTCTCAACTCACACACACACACACACGGAGACGCCGGAGCCGATGGGAGGCGAGGAGAGGAGCCACATCAGAGCTCAGCCCTGCCTCATTATGGATCTCATGGAAACTGTTTCTGCTCAAAGTGTTTCCACATGTGCAGCTCCTGATTCATCCCAACTGCCTGTTTTTTTATGTGCATACAGTATTCACACACACACAGAGCGTTTGCACACACATTTGCATGCATAAACAATTATATAGATGCACATAAACATGCGTCGACACACACAGAGGGGCGGAAAAATGTATGGAAAATGCAGGACGGCGTTTATAAGGATATGAAGTGAGAAACGCTGCCGAGGCGGATGAATTGAACAATGTTTACAGATGATTTTATCCTGCGCCCACAAAGTTGATTCCAAATTGGGTTAATTCACATCTCTGGTTTGAAATCAGATTTTGATTTATAATGGTTTTATTTCTCAAGTGACTTGTTTGTTAAGTTTTAATCTCTAACACACTTAAAGGATGTGTAATCGTGTCACAACAGTGCAGGAAGTCCTGTGGGAATCAACCTGTGTGTGTGTTTGTGTTTGCAGGTTCCTCGGACCTGAGCCCGTTCCCGGGTCAGTTCGAACGTCAGTTCCCGAGCCTGTCCTCCATCGCCGACAGCCGCTTCTCCAGCCCCCGCATGCACTACCCGGCCACCTTCACGTACTCGCCGCCCGTCACCTCGGGCATGTCGCTGGGCAGCGCCCACTACCACTACCTCCCCCCGCCCTACCCGGGCTCCACCCAGAGCCAGAGTGGACCCTTCCAGACCAGCAGCACACCCTATCTCTACTACGGAGCGTCCTCCAACTCCTACCAGTTCAGCATGGTTCCCGGCGGGGACCGCTCGCCATCTCGGATGATCCCGCCTTGCACTAGCGCCTCCACGGGCACCTCCCTAGTGAACCCCAACCTCCCCACTCAGACGGAGGGAGGGGTGGACGGAGACGGGAGCCACAGCAACTCCCCGACCGTTCTGAACCCCGGAGGACGGATGGATGAGGCGGTCTGGAGGCCGTATTAAAGTCAACTGACGTCTGAAAGCACAAAACCTTTTTTTATCAAAGCAAACGAGGGATTTTCTCAGCTCTCACTGGCGATCTGCTGCTTAGAAATAAGGCAGAGATAAAAAAAATGAGCAGACTTGTGCCGACTTGTCTTCCTGGAATGTGTTTTGACCGCGGCACTACAAAGGGAGTCGTCCTCACTGCAACAAACGAGACTTTTGGTTTACTCGCAGATGAGACGCTGATCCACCAGCTGAGGGATGCGTCCCCGTATTTCTAACAGACTGCCTCTTTTGTACAGAGTTTCTACTTCTTTAAGGCTTTTTTTTTCGTTTGTTTTTGTACGACGACAATATCACAATGCAAGTTAAGCACTGAGTAGCGGATGAGAAGTGACCTGAAACGGTGTGGACAATCATTTTGCTTTGAGACAATTAATTTATCTTGTGAGACGTTGATGTAGATTGAAGCGTTTTTAACTTATGAAGCCATAAATTATGTATTGTATTTGAAACTTGAGTCAAAGAAGTGTAGTCTGAATATTTTTGATGCGTCTAAATGACTAAGTTAATTTTGTTTTGATAGGTAATTTAAGATTTGTTTTTGTTTTTTGTTTTTTTTTTGCAGTACCCAAAGATTTTTAATCAGCTCAGAATATGAAATATAATTTCCAAAGAGTATTGCAGCCTGTTTCTTCTGTTGTGACACATTCAGAGGCCAACTTCTACGTGAAAGGCGTCGGTATTTATTGAGCAATAACTCGCATCGTGCCTCTTGGCAGCCGATCATTAAACGCAGCTTCAGTTGGGAAAATCATTATTCTTTCAAGGAGTTTTTGCTTTATTTCTTTATTTCGTCTCATCTGACATGCACTTATATACCTATAGTCCTTTTTTATAATCAGAAATCCAGCTTAGCGCAAAGATCGGCTCCTGGTGGTGCACTTTAAAGCATCGGGTCGGACTTTTTAAGGTTCGGTTTTGTTACACAAACTCCTCAGGACTGGAATATTCCTCGGATCATCCCACAGATTTGCAGTATTTGCATTTCTTCTCTTTTCTTTTGTGCTTGTTTTTCATATCCAACCTGGCTGAGAGCTCACTCAGGATTACAGCGTACACATGCCAAGTCTATTCTTTCATATCATGTGAAAAAGATTCTCTTTCTTTTTTCTCTCAAAAAAGTGACATTCCTAGTTAGATTCATCTCCAGTTTTGTTTAATTTAAAAGCCGTCGCTCCTTCTGATTCATTTTCACCCAGACTCTGAGAGATTCTGAAAGGAAAAAGTGCAAAAAAAGGTTGGTTTTTTTTTATTTAAGAAACACAAATAAACGAGGTGATTGGATTCAGCTGCTGGCAGCAAACTGGTGACCAAAAAGCGATGGGAGGCTTGTGTATGTTTGTTTCATAAAAGCACTTATTTCTTGATTTTTTTTTTCTAGCAGCACATGCGGCTGGCTGCCAGCAGAGCTCGTGGTTTTGGTCCTGCCACTGCAGGCGTCTACACACACACACACACACACACACACACACACACACACACACACACGCGAACACACACACACACACACACAGAGAACGGATAACACTTGGCCAAACAAGCCGTTTACGTTGGAGCTGATCCTTGATCTCGCAAGAAAGTTGTTGTTTATTTAAAAATGAAAAAGACTTTTTTTCTTGCTTCTGCTCTTAAGTGATGGTTAAAACACAGAATCAGAGCTTTTTGGTGAAGATTTGCACGCAGGATGTTCTAAACTCTAAATGAGTTGAACTTTAAATTCCCCCAAACAAAATATTACAAAAATATTCCTGAAAGTGATCAGATTGTTGCTATTTTATGGCATTTTCACCATTTAATTTATCTTCCAATATCTTGTAATCTGCTTCTTTTTCTCCAAGCTGATCAAGAATTGGAATTAAAACGCGTTTACAGCACTGACATCCCATTGGTCAGCTTTACTCTTTATTTGTCCCCCCCCCCCCCCCCCCCCCCCCAAAAAAAAAGATGTTTAAATGTTGGATTTATTTTATTTTGAAAGAAAAATGCATAAAACTTGTATTATTTAATGATCAACATGTATAATATCCAGGAATTGTACTTTTTTCTTGCTCATATGTAAAGTTTACGTGTTTATTTCTTTATTTTTTATTCTCTTTCTCATAAACTCTGGTCAGGAAATTCAGTCTAACAGACCCTGTTAGAGTTTGCTGGTACGTTTTGTAATTTTTATTTCGCTAAGGGACAAACAGACCTGACAACAGTGAGTGAAATTGGCATTGTGATTGTACATTTTGTTTATTTTAAGAATAAAATTGGTATTTTGTAACTTAAGTTTTCTTCTTAATCTCGTTCTTTATGGCCAATGTCACTCAATGACAACATATCGTTATATAAAACTGAGGTTTAAATTTTTAAAATGTATATTTGTTGAATTTATTGCCAAAATATTAGAGCAGGAGACTGTTTAAGGCTAAAATCAACACCTACTTATATTTACATTTTATTATGGCAGCAGGCCTTCAGTGTGGTTGGATACAAAATTTCCCAGAATGCATCAGTTTGTCACAAGATATATGAGTCAACCTTGACCTCACCATGCGTGGATTTCTAACCCTAATCTGAGATCTTTTATCAATTATTAATTCATCTTTAGACAAAAACAAACTTAAGAGCCCTACATGCATTTTGACTTTTTTCTAATTACCATAATTTTTTGACAAAATGATCAGTTTAATGAAAATATCAACCATCCTGAGACCTCAGCTTTGACTTTCCTTCATTAAATTGTTATTTTTCAATGTCCTCTTTAAGGGTTGCAGGATCTGAGGATGTTAGTGTCACACCAGCATGAAAGCATTAAGAAAAACCACCAGTTACCATCAGTCCAGAAACTACACATGGCCTTTGTCTCCTTCCATTCTGCCTCTGAGATGTGAAGCTCCTCCCCTAATCAAGCTGTTTTTAATTATCAGATAACTAATTACAAATAAACGTATTAGCAAAATAGATATTTGAACATGAACCTGTAAGAACTGTGTTAATCAACACCTAAAAGAAATAATCCTAAGAGTGTTTTTATTATTTTAGTTTGGACAAGGGTTTAAGACTTGTACTGCAGCCAGCCACTAGGGGGCAAAGATCCAATAAGGAAACATTCCTCAGAGGTTGTGGTCCATGTTGACACGACATCATCACACAGTTCCATCTATGATGTGAGTCTCCAGTTCCACCACATAAAGGTTCTGGACTGGATTGAGATCTGGTGACTGTGGAGTCCAGTGAACTCATCGTCGTGTTCTAGAAACCAGTTTAGAGATGATCTGATATTTATGACATGGAGCATCGTCCTGCTGGAAGTAGCATCAGATGATGGTCCACTGTGGTCATAAAGGGATGGACATGGTCAGCAACAATACTGAGAGAGGCTGTGGAGGTAAAACCAGGATCAGCTGGGACAAGATAACCTCCTCCACACCATTACATCACCAGCAGTCTGAACCATTTATACAAGGCAGGATGGCTCCATGTTTCATGATGTTGATACCAAATTCTGACCCGACCACCTGAATGTTGCAGCTGAACTCGAGACGCAACCTTTTCCAGTCTCTTCTGGTCCAGTTCTGATGATCCTGTGTGAATAGTAGCCTCCGACAGTAGAGACGCTGCTGTGGCCTGCTGCTGCTCTGGTCCATCTGGATCCAGGTGTTGTGGTTCAGATGGCGTTCTGCAGACCTTGGTTGGAACCAGTACATATTGGAGCTACTGCTGCCATTCTATCATCTAGAACCAGTCTGACCTCTGACCTCACCCAGACATTTTCATCCACACATCTGCTGCTCACTAGATAGTTTCTATATCTAATTCTCTCTATTTGTCTATACACTTCACTGGGGTCTAGATGCATTTAATTGTTGCCATGTGATTGGCTGATTAGATATTTGTATTAAGAAGAAACTGAATGGGCGTAGCTAAGAAGGTGGATTACATGTTCTTGTCTGAATTCCCATTTTAATACATCTTAATGCTTTAATTCTTCAAACAGGCAGATCTCAGTGGTGTCACCTCTGGTCTGCCTTTCTGTCTGCTCCAGCGTTGTCTTCGGATGGGGTGGAGTACAGCAGCTTGGACCCCCCTCAGCCTCTGAACGCACCACCAGACAACCAGCACCATGGCTGCATTTCAAAGGTCCTCTGTGAAACCGTAGAGATGGAGACAGGAGCAGGAACAGGGAGAACCATGGAAGCTGTTTTACATTATTCCAAGACATAATAGAGCCAATCTCAGTGTGTGTGTGTGTGTGTGTGTGTGTGTGTGTGTGTGTGTGTGTGTGTGTGTGTGTGTGTGTGTGTGTGTGTGTGTGTGTGTGTGTGTGTGTGTGTGTGTGTGTGTGTGTGTGTGTGTGCTGAAAAGGGGAGATCTACACCATCTCCACATGTTTTGTTAAGGTTCAGATTGGGAACATTCTCTGGATTTTCCTGAATATGGATTGCGTGGAAAAAGGGCTCCTGCTGGTTTCAGGTTCACATTCTCAGAGTTCTCAGCCGTGTCTAGCAATTATAGTAATGAACTCCGGAGGAGCGGCGGAACCCAGACACCCGGGGAAATTAGCATAATGTCCTGCACGCACGGGACAGACATCAGCAGCAGAGGCAACATGGCTCCTTTAGTAAAATCCACCGTATGATGCCAGCGGTGATGTACAGTACGCCTGTTTTTTATTCCAGGTTGTAAGCAGTTTTTCAGCAGACATCTCTCTCTCTCTTCCTCATGTGATGCAATCAAAGCAGAAGACAAACATGAATTTACGAGGAGACTAAAGGATTATGGGAATTCTAGTGTTTAAAACACACACACACACACAGCTGACGGCCCAATACAAACTGTTTACTTGACCTCGTATAAGAGCTGCTGAGGCGGGAAGCGATCCTCCAGGGCCTCATACCGCTCTCAGACCTCGACATATCCTCCTGGGTTTCCGCCTTCACTAAAAAGGCAGTGTGTGTGTCTAAACAGGAATCTTGATTTCTCATTTACTCCTGGATAGACTCCATTCATTGGGCTGTCCATTGGGGAGGGGGGGTCTCAACTGTTGAATCAGCATGAAGCTTCGACCTCCCTGAACCTCAGTAATCTGATGACATGTGCGCTTCAGTTGACAGCGGCCCACCCTCCTGAAGTCTCAGAGGAAGACTCCCTCTGAGCTAAAAAAAACTTTTCATTTGGTCAACATCCCATCAGCTCTCTTGAGTTAGTTCTAACTGGATGAATAACTGTGTACTTTGGCGCACTCTAGTGGATTTTGTTGAAAGCCTTAGTGACCTGCTGATGAGGGTGGGGGGGTGTCTATATGGTTTCCAGCTCAGCCTAAAGCAGTTTTGGATGTGACCGTGCTGTTATGATAGCAGAACCGTTGCAACACCCCATATTTTTCCCTCCATAGACATAGCAAAAGGAGCTTTTCTCTTCACAGATGATTGCCAGATATAAAAAGCATGTCGGCTCCCAAATGACAACTTGTCTTTCGACCTGTAATAAAAGAAATGATCAGCTGGCAGGCCGGCTGCATCCAGGCAGCAGCCCAGGGCTTTGCAGACATGGTACGGTTGTAAGGCGGTCGCCACCAGAATCCATTCATCACCAGATTAAAGCGTGCATGTGTCTGCAGCTCGCTTTGGAAACTTTGGACTCCGTGAAGTCAATGAGAAAAGTGCTCTTATGAAACCTAACATTTCTACATTCAATGAGCGCAGATTGAGCAATCTGATATTAGCCACCGTCTGAATAAAAAACAGAGAAATTACTGTAAAAATGAGTGTCAGGACCATGGACAGCGACCAAACACGTAAACAAAAGGCTTCATTGTCCAAAAACCTTCGTTTCATGTTGGTGTTTTAATTTACACACCATCTCAGCTGTCAAAAAGTGGCAACATACTGAGTGTGTGGAGCAAATAGTCATGCAGAACAAACCTTTTCCAAATGTTTCAGCCAGGCTATAAAATCTCAAAAAACTGGACTCTGTCACCAAACAGTAATCAGGGCGTGGGAGAACAGTGAGGATCGCTTCATCTGGTGACTCTTATAGCTCACTTTCACCTTTTTACTGTTTTGACTTTTTTCCATTTCCACTCTAATCTCGACACTTCCTTCGTGGTTTTTTTTTTTTTTTTTTTCTGAGTGGCCCAAGTAGAACCTGACTTTTGTGTATTTTAGCAGTAATCACTGGCAGCAAATGTTCTGGTGTTGGACTTGTTTTCATCTTGTAGACTCAAGTTTAAAGAAAGAAAACTGGTCAAAGTCAGACATCTAGGCTGAATTTGCAGTTATTGGATGAACTTTTTATCTGCAGATTCAGGTCTGTTAAAACTTCAGACGAGAGTTAATTGATAGGATGACCTGAGCTGCCATCATAATTAGCTCTCAGTGACAAACAACTATGGTGACATTATGATCCTGTTGGGGCTTTTTGGGGAAATCCACCACATAACCATGACCATATGAAGATGGCAGGCAGAAAAAGGGCAGAGGATGCCAACCATTGTGTCTGCTTCTGTTTTAAACATTCATCCTCTCCATCTCCAAGGATCATAACTCGTGTTAGAGGCTGATTTTATGGTTTATGACTGGAAAGTAAAAGATTTACAAAGCGAGGGCCCGCCTGACGGTGTGGATGTGTGAGGGCTGCTCGTATTCGACACGTGGAACGAGAGGGGTCACCAGACTACAGCTCTATATGTGTTGGCTCACTAGTAGGTATCAATACCTGACATCATCATCATCTCACATAATTAACACAGTGTCCACATCCTCCTCCAGTGACCGAGCACCATTTCATGTGGTTCTCGACTGGAACTGAAGCCTTAACCATTAAATCAAACCAACAGCATAAGTACAGCTCGGCCCTGCTGTCTGCAGACATGATTCTTCTCCAAAATAAAAGCCCAATCAGATATGTTTATTGTTATCTTCTTACTAATTTTACCCTGGTTGCTTGAATTCTATATACATACGCTGGTCAGGTGACTAAGCTGAAACAGACCGCTCTCCAGGCCAGCTTTAGAGTAACTAAGACAGGAGCTGCAGTTTGCCAAGAACCGTCTCTGGTGAGGTCGTCAGTCTTTTGCCGAAACCACAGGCGCGCGCCAGGCAGATCAATAATCCCCATCAAGCCTCACCACAAGCCACTCAAAGCTCCGAGGACAGGCGAGCGGAGAGGAGTCGGGGGACCTACTGAGAACCCGATACTCTCTGAGATGCTCTCCGTCTCTGAGAAGGGATGAGGACTCGTCTCCAGCAGACCCGTTTCTCCTTCTTACCAAAGAGTTCCTGTGTTCTGATTAGACTCTTCCTCTTCAGGCCCGATGGTTCTCAGGTCTCTCTCTAAATGGGGCTAATGGGGATGTCAGATGCTGGTCTTTAACACAAATCAGGAAGAACATGAAGCAGTGATTGGAAAGGGGATTTTATTAGTGAAAAAAGTATAATCTGTTCCACCACAACATGTCTAATGGCTCGTTCCAGTCCAGACTGTCTCTTTGTCATTATTGCATTTAAATCATGCAGAAAGCTATTTCGTTTCATGAAAATTTTATTTAAAAATCATTATTTTAATCCCTTGTAGACTATTGTAGACTTCTGTCCATAAATGACCAGATGGAGTATTAGCATTAGTACTTTCACCAGAAACCTGTTATATCTTGTTATGTTTGCTGCCCTCTGGTGGACGATCTACAGGTGGAAAGTGACCATTTTATTTCTTTATTGCTGTTATATAGTTATTTAATTACATAATAAAGTAAAACTGAATATTATATTACTATCAGCCAATAAAAAGTTTGGTTTTTAAAACTAGATTTCAACGTATTATTTCAAATGTCAGGTTTTAAATACATTGATATTGATTTGAATTGAATTAAATCCAAATGAACTAAACTATTGCTGGGTTTCCAAAACGGCTCTTTTCACCTAAAAAAAAAAAAAAAAAAAAAAAAAAAAAAAAAA
>SSNR01000055.1:1613017-1701730 GCA_006937965.1 Callopanchax toddi | reverse complement strand
GGGGGGGGGGGGGGGGGGGGGGGGGAGAGCGACGAGACAGCGTTAGGAGGAGACACAGTCAGACCAAAGCATCTGGATGGGATTAACACCTGGACCGGCGCTCAGCTCAGACTCAGCTGGCAGCCCACCGTTTTAGGCGTTCCCACACTAAGGTCCATTTATAATGTAAGAAACTTTACAGGCAATAAAAAGAGATTTAGCGAATGTTCACACACCACCTATCAGGCCTTTCTTTTTTTCTAGAGACAATTACAAAAATCAGGAAATTCATCCATATTTTGGCTTAAAATACAGAACATTTTCTGGGTTTTTTTGTGTAAAACTTCCAGATTTAAATGTTCAAAAGAATCCAAGACTTATAAACATCCATCATAAAGAATTAGAAAGGCTGTAAACTGGAGTTACATCAGTTAATGTCTGTTTTCAGCAAATGCAGTCGTCTTTTACTTGACTAAAACGTTTCCTGTTCCTTCAGCACCGACGCTGAAGTGAATAAATCTCAGCTAAAAGCAGGATGTGTAGTCTGATACAGAACACATGGGGCTGTTAAACCCTCAAGCAGAATTACTTTGGAGGAGAAAGCATGTCTTCAAGAAACTCCTCGATCTTGTTGATGTCTGTCTTGACGTCTCCATCGAAGGTGAGGAACGGGGGGTGCGTCCCTGGGGCCAGGTTCTGCAGATCTGCTGGCTTTCTGCAGAGCACGGTAAACAAGTTGTCATCGGGGGGGGGGGTGAAACTAGAGCATGAAGTTGAATTTGTGCACATATCTCCAACACTAACCTCTTCAGGTCAACAGTGGTGACATTGAACACGACTCCTTTGAGCCAGAGGATCATGAAGAGGCGTTGGGAGAAGGGACAGTTGCCGATGCTTTCTCCATCGCTGCCTGCCTGCACAGGAACACAACATGATGCAATCAGCCAGAAAGAAGGGGTGGATCTGAATGAAACGCTCAGAAATAATCATTGGACGTACATCAACCCAATTCAAGATGGCCGTCACTGCTAATCAACATTAACAAACACTAAAATGGTTGAAGCACGGTCACATTTAGAGGCATTGAACTGAAAGTCTGTATCATAGTAGCCATGAATCATTCACATCACACTCTGAGGGCTAACTAGTTTCCAAGATTTGACCAAAACCACTACACCTGCATATGCATTCTTTGAAGAAATACTAAGCCTTTCATGTATTGTGCAATTATATTATATTGCAATAATAATGAAACTAGATAAAATGTGCAATTGCCAATTTCAGCACTTAAATCCTCCACCAGAGGGAAAAGATTCAATACAGCAGCTTTTTTTTTAGAAAGATACTAATCTAGATAAAAGAGTTTGAGCTCCTAGAAACTTAGAAATATGTGTATAAGATATGATACACATTTTGTTAAAGGGCTAATTTCAAAATGTTCAAAAGGATTCAAAGGAACCCTACTTTATAAACAATTACCTCATCATTTATATAATGCTGAATGATTATTCACTCAGAATCTAACGAATATCCAGCTGAAACTTGAAGCACTACAGCTAGCTAGCATTTCAGCTCATTTCTACTTCAAATGACTTTAAAATTCTGTGTAAAATATAGTTTTACATAATATTTGTGGCATTGCAAAGGTTTACAAAGTAGAATTTACATGAATCTTTATGACAACGTTGAGACTGAAGTCGTTTTTAGAAAACTGGAAGACACTTTAATAGGCTAGGTTCAGATTAGCTGTTAGCTTGTCAGTTTGGACAGTATTAGCATCTGATTCCCCAAATTAAGAGCCATCTACCTTCTAGTATTATTAATGGTGTTGTTATTCATAAATTTTTCACAGAAACTCATTTCAGAAAATCTAAGATAAAAACAGTAATAAAAGGCTAACAGTTGTTTTTATTAAGAACTTTTTGTAATGGAAGGTATGACACAGAAACAGTAGATTTAATTTGAGTTTGAGTCTCTTTGAGAGTGAGTCACTACACTTCCTCTCCATCCAGCATTAGTGTGCACGCTGTGCTATCGTGTGTCGGCATGCAGAGCTCAAACACTGACACGTGATCCTCTGGCTCAGCTGAATTATACATACTGAATCTATCAGCTGGTTCAGTGGCCTCTAGGCCACAGAGTGACCCACAGCCACAATGACACCCACAACACACTGCAGCAACGGTGCACTGACCTCACGGTTAGCATTTGGAATGAACTACAAGGTGGAACCGCCTGCGACTCAGCTGGAGTAAAAACCAGAAAACTGAGCTGTCAGTCTAAAAGTAGCTGAGCTGACTGTATGCAGACTATCCATTGATGCTCTCAGTTCACTGTGCATGATGCTTCTGTGCATTGTTGTGAATGAGCTCACTTGCATGGAGGTAACACAATACATGAGCTGCAGACAATGGCCAATCAGCATCTAGAACATGGAGGATAATCATGCAGATGCAGACCTGTGGAAACTCGAGCGAGAGAGTGATCAACTCATTATTGAGAGCTCCACTTGATAATTTGGAACTTCTATAAAGCTTCAAGACTGGATTCTGCACAGACCATAACATTTAAACTTTTACGACCTATAAGGTGTTTTAATGTTTGATATAAACCTGTGATCGTGCCTTTTTTTTTTCTTTAAACACCACCTTTGTCAGACACAAAACACTCAAATAATTCAAAATATTTAGGTTTACAGATCAAGCCTAAAAATACATTTGAATTCCCGCTCGATGTGCAGCTGCCATCCAGCCTCACAGGACGCCTCGCTGTCCATCTAGGTCACATCTCAGATGGCAGCAGGAGGAAGAGACTAATATTAGAACCACAGCTTACTGAAAACGACTGTGCATAAATCAGACTTCACATCAAACTGACACTGTACTTCACACAAAGATTTAAAAACTACTTTGATTTTTACAAAGGAAAAGGTAAATATCAAGATGCTTTATAGGAATAATTGTTTCCAACTAAAGAGAGAATATAAGGCCTTTTAAAGGAATGCATATCGCCCATCACACTTCGTGTCAGCTGCCATCATTTTATGTTGCAAACTGAACTGAAAGTGTTCTCTTTCATGCAAAATCACAAGATTTCACACAACCTGTTACATGAACGTGTTGTAAATGCTATCAGACCCAATTTTAGCTCAATATCTATCAAAATTGGCAGCCATCCAGAGTTTTCTACCATGATTTTGAGTTAATGGCAAAGTTTTGAATGAAGATCTGACACAATCAGTTAGTGTTGAGAATGACCTTTAGCTGCTACAACACCAAAGTTGTGCTGAGTATCTGTCAAAGTGATTGATTTAAAGCCATTTTTGTGTTTACCTATATCAGTTTGCTGTGGCAGCCATCTTGAATTACTATGAGTCCAAAAGAACAAGTTGTAGACGTTCACGCAAGGGTTATCTTCTGAGGGTTTCATTAAAAGTGCTTTATGATATATTTTGCAAACAAACATGGATGACCCCAACAGTTAATGGCAAAAATTTAGCATTAGCAGTTTGTACTCTGAGTATGTGTTGGAGAGTACTCTTAGCTATTATAGCACCAAGGTTCAGCTCAATATCAGTAAAACTGATTGGGTTGTAGACATTTTTGTATTTTCTAAGTTTAGTAGGCTGTGGTGGCCAACTTGAATGTGTTTGACTCCAAAAGTTAATCAGTTGTAGATGTCCATCCATCCATCCTGTTGCTTCTGGTGTCCAAAAACACCAAAGAGAAGGTTATAAATTTGTATCTCAGAGATCTTTGGTAGGCTGGTTTCCCAGGAGGTTCACACCAGCTGACTGCATCCATGTCAAGTTTTAAAACTCACTTCCACCTCAGCTGCATCTGTTTGGTTTTTTACCATCTGCTTTGCACAGTTCTCAGAGGTTCACATTGCTATGGAGGACCTGTTGCTTCACCTTCTATTCCAGTTTGTAAAACCATAAGCTCTACTCTGGATTCTAAATACCCTTTTGAAGTAACGGTGCCAGTTTGGTGGCCGATACGAGCTCCAGCTTCGGTGTCACTGTCACAACAACCCTGGGTCAACACAGAGGGCTGAAACTCTACCTCCACTCTAAGGTTACACCAGCTCCTCGTATCACACCAAGATGTGCAGCTAAAAGTTCTGCTGATGTCTTAAACTATGTTAAACTTTACAAAGAATTTAGTCTTACCTTCACAAAAAGTTCAATTTCAGGGTCTCTGTCCTGACTGTTTGTGGACATGATGGTTTCTTCTGGCTACTGCTGCACTTCCTGTTTTATGTCCTCATAAACTCTTCTCATCCTTTGAGGTCTACATCCTTCATAAAATGCAAAAGGTTCTCCTCTCTGTGATGATCTTCAGCCCCTTCTGAAAGGTCTGCTTCCTTTCAGTGTCAGATTTAAGATGTCTGGTCCTGTAAAGAAGCCGACAGTCCTCCAGGTGAGGCTGGGAGTCAGTCGAGGTGCCGGTTGGAGCCCTGAGCTCTGATTTAGACACAGATGGAGAGCAGAGAGAGATCTCCCCGACACAAAGTGCAAAACAGGTGTCAGGCTTTACCAGGGGGTGGAGCCCCAGCGCTCTCCTCTCTCCAACCAAACACACACAAATAAAAACAGCTACAAGCTCTCCTCAGGCTTTATTTAAATTTGTATTTCAACAGATTTCCATCAGTTTATAAATTATATCTAAATTGTCAAATTAAACTTTTTTTAAAAAGCATTTTTAAAGTTTTAAGTCTGTCAAAATCATCCTCAAATCCCATAACTCTGGCAAAAATTAAATATTTGATCCACTTTTGCTCTGTGGCCGTCACTCAATTGATTTCTGAGCAGCAGAGCGTTCATATATTATTCATGGGTCACATGTCTGCAACGGCAGGTTTTAGCAGCAGACTTCCCCCGAGACTTTATTGATGCCTGAGTTTGGTTTTTAGACAGGCGGTGGCATGCGTTTACACTAAGCTTCTATGTAGGACAGCAAAAAATAAACTTGTTTTAAAAAAGAAAAACTGGGTTGCGGTGTCTGAGTGACTTGAAAAGGCCCTGACAGAAGAAACAAATCACCTGAGAGTGAAATAAAGCATAAAAGCAGAGACAGATGAGGAAGAAACGTCTCTATTTATAGCACAGCTCCCTCTCCTGGCTAACACCTCAGCACACACTGATTACTGGGATCAGAAGGAAGTCTGAGTGGAGAGATGATCATTATCAGTTTTAGAAAACAACATAAAAATCAGGTTCGACTCTTCTCTTTACATCTGCTTTATTGCATTGTTTTTGGCAGCGGGTGATAATGTTTTTGCCTGTGTGTGCATGGAAGGATTTAAAAAAAACATCTACAACGTATTAACTTTTGTCACCTTAATTCAGCAGCTAATCAACTTTACAGATATTGAGGTAATCATGATAATATTAAGCAAAAAAATAATAAAATACTACGGTTTCAGGACTTCATAGTACTGCAGTACGACAAAGTTTGATAAACATTTAGAAAAATAGACACATAAAACTCTTTTGACTGAACACAATGAAGTTAAAGTTTTAAAATGACAAATATTTTTGTTAGAAGTAAGAAATGTTGAGAAATAAATGTTATGGCATCTTTTACATTTAATTCCATCTAAATAAAAAGAACTGGAAGCTTCAAGTTTTAAATTTCGTCTCCCTGAAATTGAATTTAGGACTTGAAGGTGTTTTAAGAAGCCGCCTTCGTTTTTCTCATCTTTTAGAGACAAAAGGAAGCTCAAATCGCCGACTTCTTGAGCTAATCATTCACTATCTGCATCAAACAGTAACAGACATCCTTCTGGAGCCAAGGTGAAGAGGAGCGTTTGAACTTTCGTCTTGTGTAAACCAAATATCTCTTTAAGCAGTGTCTCCGTTTTTTTATTGTTTGACACAAGCGATTGGTGGAAACAGGCAACCAGAATGTGACTGACAGCTTCTTTAGTTTTCTCTTTATCGAAGCTTTAAAGAAAAAAACCTCACAATGGTCCCTGCGAAAATGATACTCGGTGATAGCAACGATAGCCTACTGAGCTGTCAGCAAAAACAGGCCCCCTCCTTCCCCTCCTCCCTACTTTTATAGCAGCGCTCGGCTTAATTTATGGCAGTCGTTGAAGATTAAACTGCTGAAAAATCCACCCACGTCTTAGATTTCCTCAAGCATGAGGGTCCAGAGAGAAGAGAGGGTGGGGAGGTAAATGGAGAATCATTGTTGTGATACAGTATAATAACAGCAGTATCTTATCTTGATGCTCAAACTCTGCTTTCATTTATTTTTACTCTTCGGCTTCTATTTCCTCAAGGAAGAGGAGCAAAGAGGCCAAAGTGTCACTTCTACGATGGACTATGTTCCACGATTATCATGACTGGGAGATAAGGTTTATTTATGAATAAAATGTATGCTTTTTATCAGTTCGAGCTGTAAATGTGTTCACGCTGAGGGGAACTGTCACACCAGGTCAGATTGAACACCTTCAGGGTGAAAATCAGCTACAGAGAAGGTCAAAAGTTCACGTCCGTTTGTTATTGAGCAATTTCTTCTGTTTATGGGCTTTTTTTTCTCTTTATGCACAGCTAACAGAAAGTTAAATATTACTTAATTAAAGAGAGTTTCATGCAAATCACATAAAGTGAATAAAGATTTTCCTCTGCTGATGTTTTAGAGTTGCTGTCCATCAATCAGCAGGTCGGGGGTTTGATTCCCAGACCCTCTGATGCACCTACTAATCAAAGGGGTGACCAGACTAAGGCTACTGCTCACACAGCGGTGGCACTCAAACTGATCAATTATTTTTTCTATGGCAAGTTGCTGTGGATCTAATAGTTCCTGGTCACTCACTCATTCACTTGTAAAAGAAAAGTGACAACAGTATTTGTCTCTAATGCCTGAGACTCAGCACTTAGCAGGGGGGCTACAGGGGGGGGCCTGGCCCCCTTAGAACCGCCCCTGTCTGGCATGTCCAATTTTAGCCAAAAACAACATTATCTCTCACATGCAGACCACAAAACTTATATTATATATAAATCAGTTCATAAACCCACTTTGGTTTTGATGATAATTTGCTGGAATATATGGAATAAATAAAAATAATAAATAATAAAAAAAACTGAACAAACTGTCATATGTATCTTTTATGGGTTATTATGTATAAAAAAATTATTTGGTTATGATTCAATAACTTGCATAATAGTTTTTTTTTAAAGTTACAAATTAACAATCGGTATAATCTGTTAGCCTTGGTCAGTTTTTCTCCTCCATTGCCACAGTTGTATGTGGAGTTCCTCAGGGTCCCATCCTTGGTCCACTGCTGTTCTCTTGGTTCCATATTTGGAAAATATAACTTCCCTTATCACAGTTATGCTGGTAACACTAAAGACCTATTTTCAACTTAAAACTGAATAACTCGTCTTCTATCACACCACTGCTGGACTGGATGGTTCACAGCTTCCTCAGTTTTAATGAGGACAAGACAGAAGTTACTGTTTGGTTTCAGTGGTTCCCAATTAAATCTTGTTTTGGATTTTTTTTTTTAGAAAATCACAGGTGATCAAATTGGGTGTGTTTTTAGACTCTATAGATCTAAAAGCAGCTTTTACAAACTGAGGCTTTTATCTAAAGTGAAGTCATATTTATCTTATCTTATCATCAATTGTCATCTTATCATATATTATCTCACTGATTTTCTGAGTGATTCATGCTTTTATCACCTGCCAGCTGGATTACTGTAATTCACTGTACGCTGGTGTTAGTCATTTTACTGCAATTGTTTTAATTGATTTCATTCTTTCTTGCCGTTTCTGTTCAGTGCTCAACAAAAGCTATTTTAAATGCACTTGATAAAAAGTTTGAGTTGAGAATAAAATCCAACTTTTTACAGTAAAATAATTTGTGTTGTGTTTTATCACGCTGTTATGTATAGATTTGATAAACAACCTAGTACCGACCTATTGTTGTTTAAAGTTGTTTATACCATCATGGACATATAATTCATAATAAACAAATAAAATCTGAAACTCGCGATATTTGTCCTCTCCTATGGGGGGTGCATTGGGGGGTGCCCTTGCCCCCACTGGCCCCTCCCCTGGTGGCACCACTGGCAAACAGGAGCTGAGTCCCACTAATGTTTAAAACGCAATATCCAAGTTAGGTTGTTCATTCAGGTCATCTTCATCAACTTTCATATAAATATATTTTTAAGCTGGATGTCTTCTGATAAAACTTTTACTAAACGCTCCTATTCCAGAGACCAGCTGCCACACAAAGCAGGAAAACAGGTTCTGCTCCAGCGTGGAGCTCAACTTTAAAGCTTTACAGTCAACAGGTTAATTATTAGAGACTGCTTGAAGATTAAAGTCACCAGAAAAAGATCTGCTTCATAAAATCACAGCTAACCCAACATGTTTTATAATTAGATTCTAAAAAATGTAATACATTTAAAATGCCATGGGCCAGGACAAGAATAGCATAAAAAGCATGAAGTTTGTTCCTTTGCTGTTTTAAATGACAGCATTAAATATTGCTATGAAACTAGAGAGTTAGAAAAATGACTGAGTCATTTTATGGAATAGGAATATTTAAATTTATACACCTGCCTTGTTATTTATGTATTTATTTAATTTTCTTGTTTGAAATAAAGCTTAAAATATAAGAAATGTTCCAGATTATTTTAGAAAATGATGCCTCTAAAATAGTGATTAAAACTGGTTTGAATAACATGAACAGCCATATTATAATCCAGACAATTTATCTAATATTTTCTTTAATGATGCTCCTATTGAGCCAAAATAACCCATAATTCATATAAATTTAAATTATACATGTGACTAATGTGTATTCAGAGCTCCATAAAATCCACGTTAAACATTTTTTCTAATCGTTTTTCCTCCAAAATTCTTAATTTAATAATTTTATATTACAGTATTCTTTATTTCGTCGTTTACAAAATTTACTCTGAAAAACAAAATGGGAGGAAAATAATTTGAGAGGAAAACTTTATGCAAAGAAAAAGCTCTTAAACGTTAAAGGGAGATATAAAAACCTTTTTCATTACATCTTACTTTGTTTCTTTATGTTTAATTTTCAGCTTTTTCAACTGTTTGCTACTTTTGTCCTACTTTATTTTACTTTACTTTAAAAAGAGTTTCACGTTTAGATTGCAAATCAAGATTTATAGGCAAAAGCACGACCGATAATAAATGGTCACCTGCACTGTACTTAACAATACTGCTAAATTTAAAATCACATATTAAAAATGTGTATCCAATTCCTGCAGCAAACTGATTAAGATATTGTAATTTCCTGGTTAATTTAATCATAGTTTGTGTGTGCGTGTGTTTTAAAGCTGAAATCACAGATCCAAACTTGTTGTCAGACTAAAGACTCAGCTGTGTCTCTGTACCTGTCCTTTTATTCTGGACATGGAGTGAACCAGTGCTCTAAAGTTAAACTCTCCTTCAGTTTTCTGGTGATCTTACCTTGACATAGAGGGAGATTGTCGGCTGGCTCGGGTCAGCCGGCGCTGCGCTGCTCTCATCTAGAGTCACGTTCTCCAGAGTCTTAAGGCTGTAGTCCATGGAGTCCTCCGGCATGGGGCGCGTGTTGGGATGAGTGTACGCCATCAGCATCCCATCCTCCACGTTATCCTCATCCTGGATCTTGGCTTGGATCGGCGGGTCGGCACACGGGTCTCCGTGGGAAGAAGAGGAATGTGAGGAGGACGATGAGCGCCTGGACCTGTCCTTCACCTCCTCCTCCTCCACCATCAGCTGAGGAGGCAGCTCCAGGGTCATCACCAACTTCTCAGCCTTGGCTTCCTCGTCATCGCTGGATGAGGAAGAAGAGGACGAAGACGAGGACGAGGAGCTGCGTTTGTCCTCTTCCCTGATCTCCATGTACTCTGGAGAGTGGCGCTCCTCGTCTGCGGAGGCGTGGACCTGCACCTCGCTGTACAGATGTCCGCTGGCCTCACCTGAGTTCTCATAAACGGGCTGGCGGTCAGGGCTGGCGGCTCCAACGCGCCGCTCGGAGAGTGGATTCTCCTGATTGACGTTCTCATAGCTGTTCTCCATGATAGCTGGCTTTCTCCAGGAGCAGACCTCGATGTTCTAACGAGGAGGAAAGAGTTGTGGAGTGGTCACGCCGTCTGCCTGGCTGCCTTTGGCTGACTGAGCGCCCGGGCAAACTCCAACAACAATCATAAAAGACCTTTGATCCTAAAAGTTAACAAGTGAGCAATCTCTGAGGCCTGCGCCCTCAAGGACATTTGAGCAGGAACTTCTGTGTTAGGATTATGCAATACCTTTAAGGACTAAAAAGTGAATAAAATACACTTTATTTGCAATTTACTGTCACACAATTATAAAAACACACAGCAAAAACTGACTTTAGATAGCAGGTTTGATAGTAGCGACAGACTTCTCCACTAAACGTAGACTGATTTGATTTAAACAGACTATTTGACTTAAAAATGTAACTGAAAATTAGAACAATTTTCATAATGAAATTAAAGAAAATGCTGTACTTTTTGCCTTTTTTTTATTCATTCAGGTCTGAAAGGGTTATAATATAATGTAAAGTAAAAATGATCATATTAATTTCAATGTGATAATTTATGGTAATAAAGTTAAACTTTTTAAAGAAACATATTTTTCAGAATTTTTTTGTTTAGTAGTTACTTTTTCTACTAGAGGGGGACAAAAATGTGCTCTACCTGTCAGTTCAAGGGGTAATGGAGTCTTTTAGTTTGTGGGTCAAGCTCAAATGTTTGTGGAACCCTGGTTTGTTAAATATTAACAGCTTGAGATGGGAGGAGCATGCGATTGGTGGGATTAGGGGTGGGGGGTGACTTCCTGGAGCAGCGCAAGAAATGATGCGGCAATTTGCGATGGATTCTATGAAATATTAACAGCTTGGGAGGGGGGGGGGGGCATGTGATTGGTCTGCGGGTGTGGGGGTGTGCGCATTGTAGCTCCCTGCAGCAGTGCCACTTCCTGAAGCTGTCGAGGGAGGTGCGATTTTATAAATATTGACAGCTTTGGGGACACAGTAATTGGCTCGAGAGCCAGAAATTGGAGGCAGCTTATTAAGTATCCATGCTCTAACCCCACCTGTACAGCTGTGCATGTGTCACTCCAGTCTCTAATGCGTTTTTCTGCAAGTTTAGTCACCGTACGTTTCTTTGTTTGTCTTTCTGAAGTTGATGTAGCCCTCGGTAGCTAACTTTTTAGCAGATTCATGCCCGCTTTCTTCCAGTATAGCGACTGTAAGGAAGACACGGGGTGTCCTGTGCATGGCCCCACCTTTACAGGTTTGCACCATGCGCATGCACGTTGATTGACTCCAACAATGTGGAAACTTCAATTCTATTGGCCTAAAGAATGTGCCTGTCAGTGTGAATTCATAGGGGTCTGGAGGAATGAGGGACTTAAGAAGAATAACCCACATATCATAGTTTAGAACTGAATTATCATTTAAAACATTTATAAAACTTTGATACATAAATACTCCAGAATGCAGCTTTAATTTCAATGAATAAAATGAGCATGCTTTTGTCTATTTTACATGTGTTCTCTGTATCTCAGTAAAAACAAATAAGAAGGCAGTTTTAAAGTGACACTTCTTTGTGAAGCAGGTATTTAGACATTAGTGACTAAATTAACCAGATCAGCCTAAACAGGACAGAACTCTGGAGATCAACAGGGTAACTAGCAGGATAGAATTACCTGAATTCGGCAAAGTCAGACAACTTCTGCACGACAAGGCAGGTTTTCATGTGCTGCCAGTTTCTGGACAGATGCTTTTAAACCACATTATGGCAGAAAGCAATAACTAGTAACCAACCCAGTCACAACTGTCACATGAGTCCGTTTAAATTCTCCTTTTCTAAAAGCAGAAAAGGGACGCTTTAAATGGTTTTAGTCGACACAAAATAATATAATCCACAATGCATTCTGGGTTTTTCAAGTCCCTTTATTTCCAGAAGACTCTTTAAACTGCATCAACATGGCAAAGATTAGTCAGTCATATCAAATATCCACATTTCAAATCCATGGCAATCATTATAAACTCATTTATTCCTTTTGAACAATTAGAAATGAATAATTTGGAAATATAGTCTGAATATATTTCAATTTTTATATCAACAGCTCAGGGAAAATCATCAGACAACACTTTTTATTTACTAAAACATGAAAATAATCAGAAAGTTTTTAATTCATGTAAATGCTTTCAATATATGAATTTTAATTTAGTAAAAAAGTATATATATCACAGTGATGTCTGTTGTTTTATTTGGACACAGGTTTCAGTCAAAAGGAGGAAAAATTAAACTGATTTTATTTTATAAGGTGCTGCAAAAATAGAAGCATAACTGATTTGGATTCTAGGTCTTCTATTCTTTTCTATATTTATGCTCATTTTAAAAGCTTATTATTTCAAGCAGCTACAAACTCAAAGTGCAAATTATAGGCTACATGTCCTACAAAGCATCCAGCAGCTGCCTCTTCAGTCGCCTTCGTTTCAATCCTTTAGTGCAAATTAGGGGGTTGGTTCTTGCACGCCATGCTGAAAATAATCCTCTCAAAAAAATGACAATAAAAGCCTAAAATCCCTAAGACGATACACTGACGAATAGCAATTGCACTTCACATTTCACCAACAATATGGCAATGGTTATCATGAAAGAAAACTAACTAACGGATACTCTGAGGAGGTGTTCTCAGTTTAAAGGCAAATGGTAGTGACCAGCTCACAGGATGAACTACACTCACGAGGAGAAGCTTGACAGTGCGAGTCTCAATGAAACATCTGTTTCCAGGTAACATTCAGAATGAACAGTGACGACGAGCGGTCCGCTGAAACCAGTGGACCTTTGAATACTTTAGCTTAATCACAGCGTTGTTTTGTTTTTTAGTATAAAGTAACATCATGTTTCAGTGCTCAAACCACAAGCAGAACAAGTGGTGGTAAATCCTACCTACACCTCAGTCCTTCTCTAAATTTTGACAATTATGACCTGTTTAGCATAGATTTAAAAAATGTCAAATAAATCAAACAGGCTGCTGTAGAAGGACGAAGCTAATGTCAAGGTGTCAGTATGTCTCAAATTAACGTGTTTGCCAGATATTTGCATAACAACATCTTGACCATTTCATCAGCACCCACTTTTTGTTTTTGTTTTTTGCATAAGAAGATGTGAATACCATGAATGTAAAGATTGTCTGAAGGTGTATGAAAGCATGATAAATATTTGCATTACCATATTTTTGGGAATTTCTATGGGATGAGATTTGTGCCAAAAGGATCAACCAAAAAAATACAGTCACACACACAAAATATATCAAAATAAAGCAACCAAAGAGAGCATTTCAGTAGCAAAAGAATTCAAAAGCAAAAAAAAAGAATTACTTATTTCATAAGTAAATATTTATTTTTCTAAACCAATAACTTACTTTTACTTTTTAACAATTCATATTTTATTTCTTTGACACACCTTTTTGATGCTCACTTATAGGGTTTATGCACGGTCACTTCCTGGTTACGATAGGCCATCTCCCCTACCGTCGGCTCAATTCATTCCTATGGCAGACCGGACCAAATGGAATTATTTACACGTTTTTTTCAAGACCTGCCGCGCATCACAGTAGACGATGTCCACCTGATTTGAAAAACACACAGAGACGTCTGCGAGCACGCTGGTGAAGGACTTTAAGCTGTTTATAACCAGCTTTATTCATGAAAGTGAAGATAAGCTAACAGCGTTAGCTCGTAGCTTCCATCATCAAAAAACAGTGAGACAAATCTATATAGCCGTGATCGTGGGCTCCAACTGCTTCCCAACTTTCAACTTTCTCTGGTCTAGCTGTACGTTATCAAACACCAAGTCTTCATTCACCAAAAGAATAGTTGTTCCAGTGAAATAACACACGAACGGCGCCGCGCCTCCTCCTTTAGCCTCCTCCACTCGGCTCTTTGACTACTGTGCTGCAAAGTGTCGATTACAGACACGTTGTGGTTAGAAATGATCACGTTTTCTCTTCTTAAGTTCACAATCCTTCCCTTTTGTAGTTATTTATTCAGTGGAAATGTGTGGAAACAGACTAATCAATTATATTCAGCTGATGCGGTACACAACGGAACACAGCAGTGTTCAGCTGTCGAGGCTTCCCGTCCGCTGATACTTATATGATGGCTTCATTTCTTAGTGATATAATATATATATATATATATGTATATATATATATATATATATATATATATATATATATATATATATATACACATCATACTGTACTATACTATACTATTACTTGTTTTGATTATAAACAATATCTTTAGCTGGAAATGCACTCTAACTCTGGAAATCTTCACGTTTCAAACATAACCGGAAATGGTCACACAAATTAATTTTAAACCGGAAGTTTTACTAAGTACTCTGTGCATAAAGCCCATTCTGCTTCATTCAGACCATTTAGTCTTTCAGTGGGAGGGGCCTTCCAATGCTTCAATCTCATTGGTTATGAGGGCTTGGAGTCAGTGGTGCTAGCTGTTTGCCATAGGTATGGAGCCACCTACTCCAAACTCTCATAACCAATGAGATCAAAACATTGAAAAACCCCGCCCACTGAGACTTTCATTCAAAACCAGAAGCAAAAACTTGGAGCAAAAGCAAAGCCAAGCAGAACCAAAACATGCCCTTCAGAATAAAAGCCTAAATGGTCTGAATGAAGCAGAATTAAGTGAGAATCAAAAAGGTGTTTCAAAGAATTAAGAAGTGCATTTTTATGAATTAAAAATAAGTTGTTGGTTTAGAAACATAAATATTTACTTATGAAATTTGTTTATTTTGTTTTTAGAGTCCAACAGTTCCAAAGGTTAGGGTCAGGACCCTTCTGTGAGTTGTAAGAAACCAAGTAGGGGGTCTTGAGATGATTTGCCAAAAACCTGAGTAAAGTTGAAAAATAATCCTTGGTGATTTAATTTTTACTATATTTGTTTTAAAAAAAGGGTCCTAAATATATATAATTGGATATGAAGTTTGGCTGTTTTTATAATGTCCTGGTTTAATTTGGCTTTTTATGCACATTTACAAAGTCAAACCAGTAATACCTGGGGTTGCACTGCTATTTAGTGAGTCTGAAGCTGAAATGTTTGGGAACCAATATTTAAATCTTCTTTAAGAATTAACTGACTTCTTTGATTTCTTTTTTTTTTTTTAAGTGATGCTTTTGTTTTTTTAATTTGGATTCTTGGACAATCTGAACAAAACAGAGAAACACAAACATCCCATTTTGGACCATCATTGAATTTCTGTTCTAAATTTATCGTAACAGTTAACGAACAAACTTAGTTTCTTACTGCAGCCAAACTATCAGCTCCTTGAATAAAAGTAAAAAAACATTTTTTCATGAATTCAAGTTTTTCAGTGTATTTACATGTATATCTTTTTTTTCACCTTTCTTCTATATACAAATGCAGATTTTGGTAAATTAATATATTTTTTAAACTCTATTCAAGTAAGAATTGATGATGTTTTAGAAGCTTTATTTGTAGGGTTGCCATGTGACCTGCTATCTTCACACTGAGGAAGAGAGACATCTTAATGTCCTACAGAGGTCACAGCTACATAATCCAACTCAGAACGGGGTGCCAGTGTCTCCAGTGTAACCTAACCTGAGCTTTACAGTTTTGGGCTGCAGGGAGACCTTCACAGACGGACCTACGGTGGATCCTCACACATTTTTATAAGAATTTCCCTGCAAACCTTTGAGGATTCTAAGAGTGTAAACTAGCCTTGAAGAACAGCTCTGAACACTTGACAAACAAATTTAGTTTGAGCATACTGATACCTGGTCAACGGCTTGGCCACCAATAGTTCACGCTTGTCCGAACCACAATGATCTCTAGTCATGATGTGAAACACTGACATGACTTTAGGCAAAAACCACAATCAAAGCAAGGCTTGTGTTTTGATTAAACCTGCTCCAGAAGCAAGTCCTTTTTAATATCTCCTTCGCACCTGAAGTAACGCTAGGAGTTCAGATTAGATCTCTTTGATCTCTGATCAATAAAAACTGCATTTAGTGGTGGGAAGGAGACATTTAAGGAAAGCTTCTGGGAAAGCAGAGTGCTTTGGGGAGTAAAACCTCCTCTTCTTTTGCTTTAGGTTCCTACAGGTGCAAATCTTCTTGCAGTAAGGGCTGAGACATCTCCCAGCTCCTGTGTTTTAATACAGGCCGCTGTTTGAGAGTCACTAATATGACATAGACCACCAGGAACCCCAGCACCATCACCACACCGATGAACGAGCCCACAAGCGGGGCGTAGGAGTACCTGCTGACTCTAGGAGGAGAGGGTGGGTGAGCTGGAGTGGGTGTGGAAGCAGCTGGCAAGGAGGAAAGGAGGTCTTGGACGTTCAGGAGGGAGCCGTTGTTTGGTAGGGGCCGGATGGATAAGATGTGGCACATGAGGGGGTAAAGGTCAACGGAGCGCATGGAGGTCTTCACATAATTCTGGCGAAGTGCCGGCCCACGGGCCACGAAGACAGGCTGCATGCTGCGTAAGGTGTTGTCGTAGCCATGGTTTCCCACTGAGGAGAAATAAAACAGTTTGTCACAAATTAATTACTCAACCAGGAACATGTCCGACTTGTTTACACAGCAGAGGAGGGTCTTAGAACGTTGGAGACCAACACAGACGAGAGGAAAGTTTATCATCAGTGAATTGTTCTGTAGCCAAAAGGGGAATATCCCTAATAATATTGTCCTAAAAAAATAACATTTCATTTCTTTGTACACTTTTTTCTCAGTAGAAATGAACAGTTAGTCATGGTTTTTCTATCAGATGACACAATTTTTAAGACAATGCAAATGTTAAAATCAAGCCTTGAGAATCAGCATGTTATATAATAATTTATGTCTCATATCTAAGATTTACTGATCCTTTTCTACATTAAAAAAAAGCCATTTGGTCAACAAAATGCTGCATCTTTAATGTATTTCTGAGGACAGTTTTTGGCTTTAAAAAAATACATCTGATGGCCCATGAGGACTTTTAACTTGGGAATTTTGGGCCATATCTTGAAAAGTTTGGACATTTCTGTAATACACACATAAATTATCACCACTCAGCTACTTCTCCTTTCAGCTGCAGCCTCAACATTTTACTAATTAACAAGCCATAGATGAAAGAAGCTGTTGGACTAGCCAGTCCCTCTGCCCCTGCCTCCCAGTCTCATATCTCCAATCTGAAGACAAGCTTTTTTAAATTAGAAGTTACATTTCAAGACAGTAAGATAAAAACCACAAACACCCACACACACATTTCATCCCAAGGGAAACCAATTGTCGCATTTTTTTGTTAATTACACTTGAGCTGGCCTTGGCTCAGGGACTAAAATAAATCACCTGTGAAGCTATTATTAGAGCACACAAAAGCTGATTTACAACACGCAGAGCAACAAACCAGAATCGCATCTCAGCGCAGTCAGTGTGTCTGAAAACGTACACATGAAAGGTCCGCTCCTGTTCTGCATGATGGTCCAGCCCTCCTTGGCCTCCAGGAGGATGGGCATGACCCTGATGTTGTGCTGATAGTGCAGGCGCTCAGGAATTTGCTCCTTCTTGTACGCTACCATGTTCGGGTTGGCATCCACGAGCGAACCGTACACCTCGTCGAGCTTCCCTTTAAGAGAGTTCACAAGCAAAATGCTCATTTAGGTTCAGGAGAAACAGGAAGTCAATAAGTTTAGCTGATTTTTCAGCACAGAAATAATTTTTACATTAATACACATTGGATTTTTGTGTGTGTGTAAAAAAAGACATCTGTTGTGGGTTTTGAGATTTTTCAAACTTAAAAATGGTCTGTAAACGCAGCATGCCGCTGTCAATCATCTGTGTGTGGAAGAAAAAAACTATTCCCGTCAGCCGGTTTTAATAATAAATACAGAAGCTCTGGAGACGATCTGACTCAAACTCATCCTAAGGAGAGGATTGAGAAGTTTGAAAGAAAATTATTATATTTTAGAAGTAAATGTGTAGATTTAAAAGTAATAAATACCCAAGGTTTGTGCAATTCCGACTTGCACAAGCCTCAAACATTCACTATAACTTACCAAGCTATATCCCATTGTGTGCTATAAACTAATACAGCAGTTTTAATCAGCCTCCCG
Organism: Callopanchax toddi; assembly: GCA_006937965.1. Classification (NCBI taxonomy): domain Eukaryota; kingdom Metazoa; phylum Chordata; class Actinopteri; order Cyprinodontiformes; family Nothobranchiidae; genus Callopanchax; species Callopanchax toddi. Next base: position 1,683,598 of record SSNR01000055.1, on the reverse strand, counting down.
TAAGCCGTCTACCGCAGATGATGTCACTGGAAACCGGTACGATTTTAGAAGCTGCCTTTTGCGCCACAAAAAAGACAAATTAAAACAACTGACAGGTATTTGATAACTGTGATCAACATTATTTTTCACTACATAGTTTTTTATGAAAAAAAATGTACTTGATAGATGGACTTTAACAGGTTAAAGATCATGAGAGGAAAATTAGAAAAAGACTGAATTATGTAGTACGGCTTGTTTAGAAGGGTTGGAAATAAAAAACCTGTTCTCTATAAAAGCATGGCAGCTGGATGTTTACCCATAATGCACATCTACATGTTTGGAGAAAACCAAATGAGGCACGTCAGTACAAACACGTCATAGTCATCAGCAAGGCGGTGGAGGGTTAATGATTTGGGGCACGTTGCAGTCATTGAGTCGACCATGAACTCCTCTAGTCTGTAGACCAAATAACTCGAGTTCTAGAGAAGTTTGAACCAAACTGGGTCACAAAACAGATCTTAAACACAGCAGTAGATCTACAACAGAATGATTGAAAAAGTCTGTTAAAGTCCAGACCTCAACCTGATTGAAACGCTGCAGTGGGACCTAGTGGGAGTCTAAGGAAATTCCTCCACAACCACGTGAGACTGATAAAGCGAGACAAGTTATTGCTGTTAAATGTGATTCTACAAGCTGCTGGATTCATTTTTGTTTCAATAATAAAGACATGGTGGAATCAGTGGCCATATTTTGGTACACTGAATCATTTCAATAAATTGATGAAGATCTGATCATGTTTATTCTGTCCTCATACATACAACTAGAGTTAGGAGGGTGTACTTTCTTTCTACTATAACCATGTCTATACATTAGAAAAGATTTGGTTCTGCCACACAGTGGGGTTATGACCTGCACAATATTTCAAAAATGTAATATCTTGCTGCCAATATGAGCGTTATCAGAATCACAAAGAACTGCAGTGGATGTGTGTGACACTGAAAAAGAAGAAGCATCATGATCAGAGGACGGAGGAAAAATATGGGTTTGTCACTGATCTTCATCAGAACATTGGATAATATTATGTTTTTCTGATACTCTGCAGCACCGTTTGGTTTGAAGCTACATGCAGCATACTGGTAGTTTTGTATTCCCTCTAAATATTCCTTCTGTTACCTTCTTTGGCAAGGATTCCCACCACTGGACTCTTGTCCACCCAGGTGTACAGCTCTCGGTCCACGTACTCGTCCAGTTCTATGATCTTCTCAGGAGAAAGCTGGGCCATCCCATGGTCACTGGTCACAATAAGGTTGACTTTCTCATACAGACCAGCCTTCTTTAGCTCATCCATGAGGAACCCAAGCTTCTCGTCAATCCCAGCGATGATTGCATCCATTAGTGGGCTCTGAGGACCCAGGTTGTGCCCACTCTCATCCGGCTCCTCCCAGTACAAAACTCCAAAATCCACCGCTTCCTCTTTAGGGCCAGAGAACCACTTTATAATCCTCTGCACTCTGTATTCAAAGGGCACCGATGCGTTGTATTGCAGGTACCGATTGGGGAACATGCCGTGGATCTTCACGTCGGACCCCGGCCACATAGCCGCTCCGCTCCGCCCTCCGTCTTTCTGAATGGTCACCCAGAGAGGCACGGCCTCCTCCCACCACCTGGAATCATACATGCTGTCCGTCTCCATGGAGAAGGACAGGTTGAGAGCAGGGTCGTACATTTCGTTGGCCACAATGCCGTGCGTCTCAGCATACAGTCCTGTCACCATGCTGTAATGGTTGGGGTAGGTCTTGGTGATGTACGTGTTTTCCACAAACTCAACCTTTACGCCCTCCTCCATGATTCTGCGGAAGTTAGGCATAGGGACACGGTCAATGTAGTCCCAACGGAAACCATCAAAGGACAGGAGCAGCAGTTTGGGTCGGTCCTTCACGTCCTGGTCCGGATGCTTGTGGTGGTTTGGACTATTTAGGGAGACCATGGGCAGAAGTACCACCCACAGGTAGAGAAGAGGACTGCAGCCTCCTTGTAACAAACAGTTCAGCATTGTGTGATGAGTAAGGACACAACCTGCAAGACACAAATTACTTGTGATAACATTTAAAGAAAGCTTTACAAACCTACAGGCATGAACTGAAGGGAACTAGATTTCCTTTCATGGGTCTTGAAAACATCCTAATTTCTCATTAGAAAATATTGCTGGGAAATAAAATGATCGCGATGTTTTATTAAGGAAAGGAAATGATGAAACTATGATAAAAGTGCCCATGTGCGAGCACGCATTTGTGTGTGGCAGAGACAGGAAGGAGGCACGTTATGAAGAGAGACATCTTCAGGGATCCTACACCCAACACATTTAACATAAAGCAAAAACAACATCCAAACAATGTTTATGATTTCAGAAAACAACATTTTCTGAAAGTTTTATCAATCTGAGATCAACCAGAACCACAAGAAGATCTGACAACCCAAACAGACAGGAAGAAAGCCACCAGTAGCCTCGACTTGAGCTAATTAGAGCTAAAACACATCAGCTGTGGAGAGATGTGAGGTTTGAATCTTAAGTTCAGAGTTTTTATTTGACTAAAGGAAGTCTTTTTTTACTCTCATATGAAACATTTGTGAGGTTCTTTACAAAACGACTGGAATAATTTTGCTTTAAAGGTGATTAAAAACTGTCTGGCGGTCTGAGGTGTCTCCATTTTAAATCTTTTTAGAAATTGTGGATATTGAGAGTTTTAAGCTAAAGAGAAAAAAGCTTAGAACTCAAGATACAGGATCTGTGTTGGGCTGCAAATATTCCCAACAATGGGTCCATTATTTATACAGATTTTGGAGTTGCTGACATCCAGAAATCCTCTTCCTTCAAAAAGCTTTGTTTTGAATATCAAAGCTCAGTTCTATTTATATTAAAACAACGTGATTTCACAGTAAATTAGACAGAGTGCAGCTGACAGTAACCTGTAACCTGTTGTAGAAACTGGTACATTTTGACCCTGAATTTACATTAAAGGAGGTATTCAACAGCAGAAAACATGCTATGAATTAAATTCCCATTTGAAACTAACAACTGGTCTCCTCAGATCTCCAGCGCTTAAAACAGACTAAATTAAAAGAAGGAAGTGATGCAATACAGTGGTAAAATGAACCAATATGGAACAATTAAATATGAATTTTACTCTGAATATGAATGAAGTCATAAAAAGGGATAAAATGTTTAAGCTCAGTTCTTTAAATCAGGTTATTTCACCTCCTCTCAGTGTCTCATAATACCTGGCATCTTATCAAACCAGTCAGAAAAACAAGAAATTCTATTTGTCACCTGACAGAACTGTACTAATTAGGATTCTCTAAACCTTTACCTTACACTGCACATTCTCAAATATAATACTACCTATATCTACCTATATTTTATACAAAAAAAATATTTTATGTGTATAAAATTACATGCAACACTCATTTTATTTATATTTATATGCATCCATCCATCCTCCACTGCTTATTCAAGGTTGGATCACAGAGGTAACAGATCCAGGAGGAAAACTGACACGCAATTTTGTAGTTAGGTCAGAGCTGTACAAGAATCAGAAGTGGGTATCAGTCAAAACCAGAATCTGTGCATCTCACAAACACATGTGAACTGAACAGCCAGACTCCCATGACCCCTTAGAGCTCACAGGGTCCAGATCTGTTCCAGATCTTATGGTTTAGGTTTAAAATGGTAAATATTGTTAATCAGCTGCCAAAATAAACACTATCATCGAGGTACACTCTACAATTTGTGCATTTCAGGAAGCATTTTTCTTAGATTTTTTTCTTTTTTACACACATTTAACTAGACTGCAACCTTTTTAAAGGACTAATACAGAGGCAACATTTCTATGTATTTACATTTATACAATATTACCTTATTTTTTATTAGTCAAGTGTACACACACACACACACACACACACACAGCAAACAAATTGAAAAAGGGGAAAAATCATTGTCCTTGGTTGTGTAATGACTAATGTAGTCCTCTCCAGTCTTATAAATATGATTTGGATGGAACACTAATAATAATATTATTAATAATAATAATAATAAAGCTATATAGTCACATAAGTGTAATAAAACAAGCAATGAATGATAATAGTAATAGCAAAATGGGTAAAAATAAATAAATAAAATTTAAATATTAGAAATATTTTTTAAATTTAATAGTTATTTAATTATAACATGATTACCCAGCATGTTATGCCTTTCGCCTTTATCTCTATTCTAAATAATATAATAACGGTTTTTGGCTCCGGACGATCAGTGAAACAAAAAAAAATGTCAATATTTTATTAAAAAATCATAAAGTTCTTACATTAAATCAGACTAAAATAATTTTTATACTCAAATAGTCATTAAATATAACTGTAATCAGGTTAAAAGTAGTAATAATAATCGTTATCTTTTTTGTCGTTGTTTGATAAATCCAGGATGACCTTAAAAGCAGCATTTGTCACCTGAACGCATCCCCTCTGTATAAACAACATAATGACGTCATTGGAAAACTGTTCAAAACTGCAGTGCAGCTGATAAGAGACCGAATTATCTCCTTAAACCTTCTGACGGACATGTTAAAGAGGAAACACTCGAGTTGTTAGCTCTTCTTTTAATGCAGTCATTTAGCTAACATGCTAAAAACACGCAGTTCTGGCAAAAACAAGAAGCAGCTGAAAACAGCGAGTCCGCTTCGGCTTCATAAACACAAGGAATTCAAGAAGCTGCTGCCTTACCTCGTTATCAGACCCAACACAGGCTCGGTCCAGTCAGCACGCCGAGATAAACAGCCGGAAGTCCCGCCTTTACCAGCCTGCCGTGTCGGTACCGTTTATTTACGGTTCTGAAAGCAACACCGTGCGGAGACTAGAACCGGACCGCCTTGTGTTTCTACAGGTTTCTCCTCAGGAGGAGCTGCTGTCCTCCTCAAGGCTCCTCCAAAGTGCCCGGCTCTAAGTGACGTCATGTGGAGGGGTTAGGAGGACTGCACAGAAAACTGAGTTTATCCTGAAGAAACAAAAAGCAAATCAAAATAATGACGATTAAATAAAAATATATAACATTATATAAGTGATTCACACCCTTCAAGTCAGTATTTAGTTAATGCACCTTCAGCTGAAATCCCATGGAGTCTGAGTGGACAGGTCTCAATCAGGCTGCACATCTGGACACTACTACTGCATTTTTTTCTTGCAAAGCTTTAATCAGGCTGCATGGGTTTTAGATGTGAACAGCCCTTTTCAAGTCCAGGCACAAATTCTCTATGGGATTGAGGTCCAGAACATCCACCTTGTCTTCAAACCATTTCTGAGTAGCTTTATCTGGATGTGTCAGGTCATCGTCTTGCTGGAAAACGAATCTTCTCTCAAGCCAAATTTCTCATGTGGATGGAATCAAATTATCCTCCTGGATTTCGTTATGTTTTTCTGCATTCATTTCACCTTCTACCTTTACCAGCCTTCCAGGACCTGCTGCTGAGTAGCATCCCCATCATGATGCTTCCTCCACCCTTCACAGTGGGGATGGTGTGTTTGTGGTGATGTTCAGAGTTTTCCTCCAAACATGTCTTATCTGATGGAGAAAAAGATCCATTTTGGTCTCATCAGACTAAAGATCCTTCTTCTACTGATCATGGAGTCTCCATCCTGCCTTTAGGAAAACTAGTTGAGACCTAATCTGAGTTGTGAGACTACTAGCACCAGTTGGCTGGACCTCTATTGAATTAGGTCAGTCACTTTAAAGAGATGAATATTTATGCAGTCACTTATTTTATGTTACATATTTGTATTTAATTGTCTTTATTTTGTAGAAGTAAGTTTTCACTTTGGCATTAAATGGCTTTTTGTCAAAATTGTGGTGAAAGAAGCCAAATTGTGTTTTTCATGATTGATTTATAAAAGCAATAAAAGGGTAAAACATCCAAAGGGGTGAATACTGTATGACCTAACTTTTATTTATTCTGGAAACATGCACTAATTGTACAACAGCACTACTGTAAATAATTGTAAAAAAAAATGAACAAATGTCAAGAATAAAGTTAAAAGGTTAAGATAAATGTCAACAAATTATTTCCAGGTTCAACACACAATTTGAAGAAAAAGACAAAATTTTGAGAAAAAAAGTCAAAATACTACTCCAGAAATACAGTTTCCAGACAGCATTTCAAGAACAACCCATTGAAGTCAGCCCCACTGTACACCTGAACCTGATAATAATAAAATAATAAAAACAGAATATATATAATCAGGTTCAGATGGGGTTCACTTTAACGGGCTGTTCTTGAAATACCCTAACTTTTCTTTTTTCTGGAAACACGTCTTACTGGTAGGATGGTGGTCTAATCATGATAATGGGAATAATAAAATTATTTGCAAATGTCAATATTAAAGATAAAAATAGAGAGTAAACTCAAAATGTTGAGGGGAAAAACAGTGTATCGATAGAAAACACCAAAATACTTTTTTTCCCAGAAAAAATTCAAAATAGGGTATTTCAAGAACAAGGAGAAAACTAAAAAGTTTTCTTCCTAGGAATTTAATGCAGTAATGACATGAACTGTCCACAAGGTGTCACTCAAGTCCCATGTCAAGACTGGCTGCTAAAACTAGATTTGGGAACATGTGAGTCAATAAAGAGTAAATATATGACAATTTTCTTACCAATATGAGTTCTGAAAACACTTGTAGGCATGAAAAAAACATATTGTGATTACATTTGGTATTTCTTGAGCTTCTTATTTTTGTTTAACAACATTTATCACCTTGTTCTGCAGTTTCATGACCATGATGTCCAGCTGGATAGCGCTCACATTTATGTCTGGATCTAAAAGTCCAGAGCCTTCCACAGATGATCCACTCTTCCAGCCACATGGTGATGGTGTCCCATACGCTTTACATCAGTGATGTCCAAACTTTTAGCAATTTGTGCCAAAATCATCAAGTTAAAAGTAGTTGTTGGTCACAAAATGTGATTTTTGTAATGCAAAATCAAGTTCACTGTGATTTTTAAAAATCTGCTCAACAATAAAGTAAACATGTAATGAAAAAATGCTACGTTTTATGATTTTTTTCTTTAAATGATCTAACTTTTGTAGATAACATTAAAAGGATCTCTCATATTTGTGTAATGTAAAAAGAAAATTGGTTTTCTTGGATTTGAGAAAGAAATTATAGTCAATTCTCAACAACAAAAACAAGATTTGGGTCAGTCTTTCTGCAGTAACGCTGTCACGTATTATAAGTGGTGCTCAGATGTCTGCTACCAAATGAAAGAAACAGGTCAATAAAAGACAATTTGGTTTCTACTTTACATGTTCCACAATTTTTTTAATTTGTTTGTCTGGAAAATGCATTCATTCAAATACGTTTGCAGATGACAATGCTGTTGTTGGTTTGATCTCCAGTGAGAAGGGAGGGAGAGACGCTTGCTGATTGGTGCACAACCTGTCAATGTTGTGATGACAAATATGGTGCTGTACTTCAGATGGAGAGGATATTCAGGTCTTTTCGCTTCTTTCAGCCTGTTTTTGATTCACATCTAAAACAATCACATGCATCATGTAAATATATGTCAGTGACATTTTAATGTGTTTGTTTAGACAGGAGCACTATGCACCATTGAAAGATGTGTGTCTCTCTGTGTATTGTGATGGAGTATGGAGGTTGCTTTTGTTATTGTATGTCATTGTATGTTTAGAACACTGTGATATACAGTATGCAGTGAGGTAAGGACGTTTTAAAACACGTTGAAGGCCATTGTTTCTGGATGTTCATTGTTCAGAGTTGGTAGAATCATCGTTCTGGTGACATTATGAACTGTACAGTTAGAGGACACCATGGGTGCAACATGTCTCTGGTTATTTAGAGGTCTTAATGTTTAATATTTTCAATAAAGGTGCCATGGGTAATTTGCAAAACAAATTAGCTGAAAATGTTTTTTTGCATGCCTCTTAACAACGTTCTAACATATAGCTATAAATATATTGTGGCGATTAAAAGAAAAGATAAAGAAATCATTAAGGTGGTTCCCTCGCAACCTCAGCCAATCATATATTAGCATAGCGTTTCAACGACTGGTGTTTTGCTCTCTCTTGTTTACTGTGGCAATGCGCGGTCCCATGTCCGGGGGAGACATAGGCACTATGGGTCCAGGTCCTAAAGCAGCTCCAGACCACACCACCATCATGTCTGACTGTTGGGATGGGGATGTTTTTTCTAGTTTGACTCCAAATGGAACGGGTCACACACCTTCCAGAAATATATACTTTTGTCTCATCAGCTGACAGAATATTTTTCAAAAAGTCCTGGGGGTCATCAAGATGTTTTTTTTTTTTTTTTGCAAATGTGAGAATTTTTTATGTTAATTTTGATCAGGAGAGGTTTTGGATTTGGAACTCTCTCATGGAGGACATTTTTGTCTCGTCTCTCTCTTATTGCTGAATCATGACCTCTGACTTTAACTGGAACCAAGTGAGACCTGCAGGGCTTTAGATGTTGTTCTGGGTTCTTTTGTTCTTGAATTCCTTTAGAACAGGGCATGGTGTGTTGCTTTTTTTAGATCTTTTAGCCTCCTTCATGTTGTCAGATAGGTTCTGTTTAAGTGATTTTTACAGTAATCAGGCAGCTAGTAGAACACAAAGACATTTTAAAATCATTTTTCATCACAGCCTAAAAGGTGATGAGTACCTTCATCTGAAGGGGTTCTCGTTTGGAGGTCAAAGCTCAAATAAAACACCATACCAGGTTTGGAAGTGGGTCATCTACAGCTCTGACATGCTTCATGTCATCAAAAGGTAGTACGGAAAGACATTCTTTAAAAAATCTGCTGCCATCAACCAGGATGATGGTGATGAAACGAAGGTGGACCTTTCAGCATGACGACGACCCAAACAGCAAACTCAGCTGGTTTCAGAGAAATAAAGTTAAAGCTGCTAGAGCGGCCCAGCCAATCACCTGACCTGAATCCTATAGAACATCTATGGAGAACTAAAGGTCAGAGCTCACAAAAGGAACTTTCTGAAGACTGTTTGGAAGAATGAGTCAAAACCACACACCGTTCCTCCTATAGGAGGCGTCTGGAAGCTGTCAGCACCAACAAAGACTTTTGGACCAGGTAATAAAAACATCTCTGTGTCTTTAATCCTATTTCAGTGTCATTCCATTTTATTACACATAACTAAATGTATGGACAAGGTTTGATTTATTTGCATGCATGGATTTTATGGGTTGTTATTGCACCTAAATAGCACCTTTAGAAATAAATATACTTAGAAAATTGGTCAGTGGTCATTTTACTCATATGTGTCTGTATATTTGATGTTTTCTTCTTTTTGTTCCATAATACATTTGAAGATTTCTCACTCCTTCAAATGAAGGAAGGAACATAAATAAAATAGTGTTGGGTCAATAATTGTAGCTGCATACATGCATCCCATGTTTTCCTCACCCATAACATGTCCCACCTGTCTGACACCATCATTTGAACATGTGTGCTTATTATAGCAATAACAGAGTCACGTGTTTTAAAAAGAAAGAGCAAATTCTATGGCCTTATACTGTCATTTTCCTGTAGTGGTTGCCTCTGCAGTATTAGATCACTCTAGTTCTTTACAGCAGCGGAAAGCCAACAAGACACAAAGCTCTCCAGCCCTTCTGGAGCTCGACGTTGTGCCATTGTGCCCGTTCTTTCTGGTCCTTTGTGTTTTATTCAGGCGGCTCTCTTTCTCTCTACCTCTCATCCTACATTACCCAGATCCACAAAGAGCAGGCCTTCGCTCCCATTGGCCTGTCTCCACTTTCCCTCTCAGCCCTCACCGTCTAGTGGGATCTGCGCACAAAGAGCGCGCAGCCAATCCCCAGGACGTGCTGGTGAAACCCGACCAATGCGCGCCACCCTGCGATTTACATACAGAGCGGAGGAGCCAATCAGGAGTCAGCAGCGCGCAGGATTCTGACCCCTCCACCCAATGGCTGAGGGAGACACAGAGTTTTGGGGGAGTGCATATAATCAACATATTATCGAAGGTGCTTAGATATTGATCCAGTATTCAGAGGTAGTTCAAATTCACCTCCCTTGGCCCTTCGAGTTTAATTTCCCCGAGCTTTGGCGGAGAACAATTCACGCGTAAAAATGCCGAAGAGAAAGGTGAGTTTCGAGCCTGCCTGCCATCCGGTGCACTTCACTGTAGTTTTTTTATTTATTATTTCCCTCCCCCAGCTCTCGCTTTGGACGAAAATAGCGGTGCGCGATTTTCTGTGGCGACGTTTCGAGGCAGGTGAGGTGAGAGGAGAAAGTTTCAGGGTTTTAGAAACGCCGCCGTGAGCTTATTTGGACTTTCTTTTTATTATCACCACCATTATTATTGCTGTTCTTTGGACTAAATGTGTCTTCATCCCAATGGCCGTTCTTGTGGTGCTTTTAGGTGCCACTTCCCTGTCCAACCAACCAGCGCGCGCTGCTGAATGTCAGGGTGGATGGATGGACGGACGCGTAAATCCCACAGGAGACGTGCGGGATGGGAATCAATCCGGGCTATTGAGGCTTGTCCTCTCTGGATTAAATTAACAAATAATAAGATAAACAACCCAGATTAGCTCCTCCCGGTCTAATTTTGGCACAGTCAGTGCTGATGAATGGCAGGCGCCAAGCCGAATGAACAAAATTCATAAAGGAGAAAAGCGCATCAGAGACAATTGGTGCTGCTAAAAGAGGCCCTGACACTATCTAAACAGCAGGACCCGTCGAGCTCCGGTGCATTGTGCCAGCGCATACATGGAAACCGGCTTTTCTGCCCCCCTAAAATCTGCTATTGTCTGCGCAGGTCCTCCTTTGAGGACAGAGAATGAGGGGGGGCTTCAAGGGGCGGAGGGGGTCGCCCACATGCAAATCATTTCCAACCTGCAACCAAATGTTATCAGTTTGTCTACACATAATACTCAGTGAACATGTCTGTGTTCATCACACGAGTTGTAAAAATGAAACTAGAGATGCGAATCGGTCAATAACAGTCTGAAGTTACAAAATCTGATTTTATGTCCTGGTCTGTGAACGCACCATTGATAAGCTAAGGTTGTGATAACAGACACATTTCCATGGTGACTTTTTTTTTTTTACTTTCAAGCATAATTTTGAGTTGTTCAAATTTGGAAAATTGAATAAAAGTTGGTAAAAATGTATTGGATAGAAATGCACTAATTCACCGATTTAGAGGTCGATACCGATTACCGATTTTTGTACAGCTCTGACCTGCTGAAACGATTTTTTTTTTCAAAGAATTGTAATTTTTAATCATTATTTTTAAAATTAAATTACACAAAAACTTCCACGTGTGATCCGTTGCTGCTAGCATGAATTACAAATGCATCAAAGTGGAAGAGAGCAAGGGTGACTTTATAAAAAAATTGTTGGATCCTCCCCCCACTACAAAAAAAAAAACGTTTCACAGTGATCAGTAATTATGCTGATCCTGCTGAATATTAGTCAATTTCAATCACCAGACCTTTTGCTATAATTCCTATTTTTAGTTTTATTTTTGTAGCTGCCAAAATCTCATTTTAAAAGACAGTTTTTCTTCCTTTTAATGACTCAGACAGTATGATCTCCCTGTGGGGGGATAATAAGGCACTATTCAATTTAATTTTACAACATACTAGTGATGGAAATTATGGCTTTTTGAAGGGAGGCGTTCACCTCAAACAGCCATTAAAAAACTGGCTCTTTTATGGGTTTTTTTGCAATATTTTGAAAGAAAAATGTCACGTGGAACTATGTTTGAGGACATTCTTTGTTGTGGCACCTATGTGTGCGTCGCTATTTAGCTTCCCCGATAGAACTGATGTTGTTCTGTAATAAAGAGCCAGTGTTGTTGAATACTGCCTCCCGGCCTCAAACGTCACAGTTAATACAAAACAACGAACGGTTCTTTGGTTCTCCTCGTTCAAAGTGAGGAGCCGTTCAAAAGATTCGACTCGTTCATGAACATCACATCGCTACAACATACTAAGAATTTTGTTAGTTTTGTCCAAGTGCTGCTTATTTTTATTCATCTGCTTCATCAGTTGCAAATATCCCACATTTTCTTCCCTCTTCTCTTTTGGAGAATGGATTGCCATTTCTTTAATTTCTCACCAGTATGTAGTGTTATGATGATTGATAAGGGAAAGTGCTGGGGTAATTCTCAATTAACTTTCCAGAAAATATCTCATGGAGCTGCACAATATTAGAAAAACATGATTGTGATGTTGCTGAATATCAAGATCAGTTGTGAGAAATCCATTTTCCCCTCATTCCTACTTTTGTATTGTGTCATCACTACACTCACAACAGTTTTTGTGTGCTTTAGCATCAAGGGTACAGAGTCCAACTGGATGGTCATACTGTATTTATCACTGGCGGTGCGAATGCCTGACACTTTGAGGGAAATTTTCTTCCTTTGCAGCCTCTTTGATTTGTGGCGTTCCTCATGGATTTGTTCTCAGTGCTCTGCTGTTCATTTTATATGTGTTGTTTTTGGGGTCCATTTTTAGGAAATGTAATACTTCCTTCCATTGCTTTGCAGATGATATCCAGGTCCATCTGTCTGGTGTTTTAGTGAAGCTAATATTGGATTAAGTGACATCAAAATCTGGATGAAGTTGAACTTTCATAATCATAATAAAAATGAGATGGACGTTATTTTGTTCAGAAATTCTAAATCATTCAAACATTTATCTGACATTCTTGGTGCTTTGGGTCTTACTCTGCTGTCAGGAATTTCAAAAACTGATTCAACTTGACGTCTGATTCTCACACAGCAGCTGTTTTTTCTGAGATGTACTTTTTAGTCCAACTTCCTGTCATTTATCAGAGCGGAAGATGCAGATATGTGGTTACTATGGTGACCTTAAAGAGCCACTGGCAGCAGCTTCAACATGTCTTTTATTCTATGTTCACTTTACACACTAATTTGATTTAAATCAAATACATTTTCTAGCATAAACTCTAACAAAGTTGATGTATGCTTTTAAATGCAGTACAAAAATAAAAATGACCTTGATATTTCAATATAATAGCCTATCTGAGACATCACTATATTGCAAAAATTCTCATTTTTAAATAAATGTCAGGCAAAAACATAGAAACTTTACAGGAAATGAGGAAAAAAAAGTGTTTCTTTTACAAATAAGAAACCCTGGATCGTCACAACCATTCGAACTCTTTTAGACACTTTACTTTGAAAAGTCAACCATAAAACCACAGATAGATGAAAAAGATGACCAATAGAGCGGATTTATGTAAAAACATGAAAATAAAGATCTGAGGTTTTAGCTTGATAGCAACAATATCCAACACATGCAGCAGAAAATTCTGAGAACTGAATTACAGATTACTCATGACGACTTTTTGTTGCAACATGTGTAAAGTCAGTCTGTTTGAACCCATTTAACTTGGTACAGTTCATTTTAGTGTCTAGGTCTCGTTAAAACATCCACTGAATATTATGCAAATAAAAAATGTATTTATAAAATTTAAAAAAAAAATATATTGAGATGTTTAAATGAAAAGTTGAATATTATTACCATAGATTATTATTACATTAATATTATTTTTACATTGTTATCACTATATATTATAACTCTAACCGCCTCAAATTAATAACCAATGCAATTATAGAGCAATAACACATTTATTCATAATATACTAATATTACCTAACTGTTCCTATCAGTTTGCCTCTTTTAAATCATAAATAATTGATATCAGATCATTAAAAAAACTCAGATATATTGTTTTTATTTTTTCTCTACAGTCTCCAGAAGGTTCTGAGGGAAAGGAAGCTTCCAAAGTCACAAAACAAGAGGTAAAAGTTTAAACTGTGTGCTGTGTGCAGGTGTGTATGCTTCTCCTAACATGCTGTGTGTAGTTTTTTTTGTACTGACAGTGTGTATTTGAGTGAGAGGAGAGATCATCAGATTTGTGACAGTCACCAAGTAGATCAGCCCACAAAGGTACAACTGATATCTCCCTCTCTGTCACCATCTCTCTCCTTTCTCTGTCCTGTTGATCATCATTTGCCCCCCCTCCCCTCCCTGGCAGCCCACCCGAAGGTCAGAGAGATTGTCGGCGGTAAGTTTCGCTCTTCCCTCGCTGTCTTCACCTCTGTCCCCCTCCCCCCCTCCTCCCAGACTCCTCTGATTACGGTGTCATGTTACCACGGCGCAAAGTTCTCACCCAGTTTTATGGGTTTGATCGAGGTGTTTATAAATAAAGAGTGAGCCTGGCGCGGTCTTTTCTCTGTTGTTTGTCCCTTGCTGTTGTCCTCCGATGCACAACAGTTTGTTGAAATGCAGAGCTGCATGGTGTGTCTGCAGATTATTGGTGCAGCAATAATCTGTGCAATTGTTTTTGTTACTAAAATATTTGCAATCACGAACGGTAACTGGAAATATTTTGTAGATAAAGCATCATAAAATGCATCATGCAGCTCCGCCCTACAACACGTGTCCATCCGTCGAGTCTCTGCATGCGTTCTTACATTTTTGCATGTGCACTTTAAAGGAATCTTGTGACATTTTGGGAAATTTGACTTTGTTTCCTTTCTTGCCAAGAGTTTGATGAGAGGATCAGTTTATTTACAGCCATGTTAGGAACGCCTCCACGCTTTTATGATTGGCCCTCACCAACACCTGCATCACCAGGGTTTTATTTATAGAGCGTTGGTGCGATTAAGCTAACATGGTCACAACTTCATCTCACCTTCAGAGGTCGATTTTGCCGCCACATGAGGGAAAGCATCGTTAACTTGACCTGTGCATTGAGTCAGCTGGATGCGTTTATTTATAGATAATTATTTAGTGAAGAGAGGCCAGTAATGACTTTTATTTAATAGCAAAGCATAAACAAGTTCATGTATGAAAAAATTATTACAGTTAAAAAATGCACGATTTTATTTTTAAAAATCATACTTTAGAGTGATTAAATTGGGCTTGCACATTTTTATTTTTCACTAGACAAAAATACCCCAATAACCCTGATGTTTTTGTCAAACGTTTAAATAAAAATACACTATTTATGGAAAATAATAGCGGTAGGTTTTAGTGCCTCTGGTGCAATATTCTTAAAATAAAATGGAAAAAACAAGAAAAGCAAACAAAAAAATGTTCTTATAGTTGAAAAAACATTCCATTGTCTAAAAGCATTTCTCTTTTATGAAAATTTGTGTAAAATCAGTCAGTATTAAAGGTTTCTGTTTGAAGTATTTGCACAATTTAAAAGATGAAAACAAGTTTTTTGTCATGAAACTTTTGTAACTTTATTTTAAAAACAGAGGCTTATTTGAAGTAGATCAAATGGCTCCTCTAAAATACATAGGATGTAGTTTTCATTTTTAAAATGTATTTCTGTTATTGATCAACACATTCTGATGTTACGTACTTACCCACAATGCATCACGAGAACATCATTAACCATTTTGGGTAGCATAAACATATTGTTGGAGGTGCAAACAAAACAGTATCCATCTGAAGAAAATGCTAAAAGGTTTAGGATTATTTAATAAAATGGACATAAATAAAGAAGTATGGTGGTAAAAAAAATAAATATGACATTAATGCATAATATTTGAAAGCTGTTATAACTTTTTTTTTATCTCAATAATAAATCAAAATGTGACCAATTAAATAAAAATTAAATCACATTGGTTTAGTTCAATGCATTGGTCATATAAAACTTAATTTCCTTAAAGAAATTATACAGAAAATTATACCACATAGTGCTAATTCCCTTCTATATTTGCACCTCCAACAATACGGTTGCTATGGTTACAGACTACCTCCCAGCAAAGTAACCAGTTGAAATAGTGGGTCAGTTCAGGTAATACTACTAGTTAAGTACAAAGTGGCTTTTATCTATTTTTATAAGTAAAAGTGTTATAAAAACAAGTTGTTCAAGTTTCTGTGTTAATTAGCATAATAACTGATTATATAATGTATCAGTTATATGATCTCTACCAGCCTGTTTACATGGTTGCTTCTTTCATGTTCTCTGTGCTCACACAATTCTATAAAATACACTGGAAAATATAAAAAACAATACTTATTTTCATTTAAGTCTTTGGCAGAAAGAACTTTTTCCAAGATGTCCTAGTTTTCCATGTTTAATGTGTTATAAAACACACATACTGAAGTATTTTTGTTACATTTCCCCATTAATTTTATGTTATTAATTATCCAACGCTTTTCTTTTGTTCTATTCCATAAATAAATCTCACTTACTTTTGGGATAGTCGTTGCCTTTATTGGCTTGTAAAGATATCCCTGAGCAAACAGATCACATGGTTTAAATCTGTGACAGAAGTGTTAGTAAAACTCGGGCTGATTGGTAAAAATCTGCAGCAAACTTACTTCAAGTTTTTTACCTTCATCTTATAAAGTTGTTCTGAGATCGGTAACCTTAACATTACCCATAGATTAGATTGACCTCATCAACGTTCAAATTTAAGCTTTATTTTTGTACAATTATAAGTTTGAAACATTTTAAATTTAAAAACAAAATTTACATAATTTTAAATAATAAAATAAAAGCTAGTGTAGCTGAAAAGGGACAAAAGGTTAAACAGAATAACATAGGACTTTTTGTTTCAGGAGGTTAAAAGGTTGCGGATATTTAATGTTGTTTTTTTCCTCAGATGAAAACTCCAAAAACTGCCTTTTTTTTATTTATTTAAAGCTTATTGTGATAAATTTGCCAATTTTTCTAAAGCAATATAAAGATGCACCAAAAATGTTGACTATTCAGCATGATCAGGATAATAGGTGAACATCTGAAGGTCAAAAAATATATCATTTTTTGGTCCTGTAATACAGCATAGTCAAGTAGTAATGACAAGCTCAACATGTTATAATTATAGTTTTTTTTTTTTTTTTTTTTTTTTAGATAAATTGGAATTGTGCAAAATCTGTATAGGAAGGTCAGGTCTGTAGAAGAATCAGAAACTGGTTTCGGCCCTTAGAACCAGAATTGGCGCGTCTCTAGTTTAAAGAAAATCTGATGCTGTTTTTGTGGAGAGGAAGCAGAACAGGAGGTTAAAAAACTTTAAAATTTGAGTTAATCTGGCTTGTTTTTGTGCAAATTGTAGAAACCGGCTCCAGCTAAACCTGAGGCCAAACCCAAGAAGGCAGTCGTCAAGGTAAAACACACACACACACACACATGAATACATTTTTAAAAGATATTTCTTGAATTACAGTTCTTTTGGGTAAATCTAAATCAGCCTAAATTGTTTTGCTTGTATTTTATTGCAGAAAACTACAAAAACAGTCAATTTTTTACACATGGCGGATGATTTGGAGTCTAAACAGTGCCGTAGGATGATCTGCAACATTTTACATTTAGTTTACGTTCTCCTTGTTGTATCTGTTCAGAAGGCTGCAGATGAAAAGGTGGTGAAGGGAAAGAAAGGTGGCGCCAAGGGGAAGAAGGAAGATGGTCCTGCCCAGAACGGAGAGACCAAGACCAACGAGGTTTGACCAGATCATTTCAATCTGAAGTCGAACAAACTAGTCATTTACAAACAGCCAAAAAAATAACACGTATTCCTCTTTTGTTGTCAATTTGTGTTCAAACACACTCTACCAATAACGTCTCACACACACACACACACACACACACACACACACACACAGATCTATGTGTCTCGTCCGTCTGTCAGTGTGTCCTCCATCAGAAGCATGACTCCCTCCCTGATGTCAGTGAGAGGGCAGAGCGAGACAGTCAGAGTTAAGGGTACGGTCGAGTGTTTCACGCTAACCCCTGGTTTGTGTGTTTGGAAGCTAACACTCTGTCATGCTAACAGCTCTAACATTTGCTCAGAGTGCTATGGAGTGCTGTGTTTACTTATTTATATTAGCAGGCGACAGACGCTGCAGAAACTGCAGTGAGTGAATGAAGCGGTGAGCATTTCTTGCTTGCTGAGCAGTGAAGTGGGCCAAGGACAGCTTTTACATGAGCAGGAAGGTTTGCTGCTGCTCACAGAGCTGTGAAGAGAAATGTGATTGGGTCGCAGGCAGCTGGCTCCTCCAGCATCCAGGAGGGGGAGGAGCAGCAGGCGGGAGTTGCTATCGATATCCCAGCATCCAGATTTAAAGGGATTTTCCAGGCAGTTTGAAGTGCATTTCTATGTGAAAGCTATAAATAATTACTATCTTGCTCACTGTGGATAGCTTCCTGAATGGCCTCTGTTCAGAGAAATAGCTTTAACATCCTACCTGTAAGACTGATGAGCTATCCACTAGTCCAAACATAGACCAGACCAAAGTGTGTTGCTGCAATCTTAAAACAGCTTAAATCTCCTAAACATGCTAGCAGTTATTACAACATTATTATATAAACCTTTACAGACTGAATAGATTCATCTATATGGAAAAATGTAGAACTCAAAAGTCAAAATTGTATTTTCTCAATTTACCTAAAAGCAAAACTCTTAACTCAAAATGATCTCCCTAAACTCTAAATGATACTCTTTAAACTCAAATGATACTCCCTAAACTTAAATGATGTTCCCTAAACTTAAATGATGTTCCCTAAACTCAAAAGGATGCTCCTTAAACTCAAAATATGTTCCCTAAACTCAAGTGATGTTCCCTAAACTCAAAATGATGCTCCCTAAACTCAAAAGAATGTTCCCTAAACTCAAATGATGTTCCCTAAAGTCAAAATGATGTTCCCTAAACTCAAATGGATGCTCCCAAAACTCAAAATATGTTCCCTAAATTCAAGTGATGTTCCCTAAACTCAGAATTATGTTCCCTAAACTCAAACGATGTTCCCTAAAGTCAAAATGATGTTCCCTAAACTCAAATGATGTTCCCTAAACTCAAAAGGATGCTCCCTAAACTCAAAATGATGATCCTTAAACTCAAAATATGTTGCCTAAACTCAAATGATGTTCCCTAAAGTCAAAATGATGTTCCCTAAACTCAAATGATGTTCCCTAAACTCAAAAGGATGCTCCCTAAACTCAAAATGATGCTCCTTAAACTCAAAATATGTTCCCTAAATTCAAGTGATGTTCCCTAAACTCAAAGGATGTTCCCTAAACTCAAAATTATGCTCCCTAAACTCAAATGATGTTCCCTAAACTCAAAAGGATGCTCCCTAAACTCAAAATGATACTCCTTAAACTCAAAATATGTTCCCTAAACTCAAATGGTGTTCCCTAAACTCAAAAGGAGGCTCCCTAAACTCAAAATGATGCTTGTTAAACTCAAAATATGTTCCCTAAATTCAAGTGATGTTCCCTAAAGTCAAAATATGTTCCCTAAACTCAAATTGATGCTCTTCACACTTTAATTAATACTGCTTGTTTGCAAAGCAGCTAACCTAAACCCTCAAAACAACAAAATGCAGTCAAAAGTGACTCAAATAACAACTTTTTTGCCCATAAACACCATTTTAGGGTACATGGCCTAAATGTAAGAAATCACATTTTTTCTGATCAAACCCAGATCTCTTTCCTTTATGGTCCTAAATTAGACACACATCTGATGTTTTTCAAAGCAACCTTAGTCTGAACCATCAGCATTTTGTTTAACTTTTACATCAATAATTCTTGACAAAATCTGTAATGGAAAGAGGCGGGAAGCAACAAGATCGCACAATAAACAAAACAAGCTTCTCTTTGTCATTTGGTCACAGTTTTGTGTCGATATCCAATTAAACATCAACTTTAGAATCAATACACATATATGCTAACATGTAGTATCCATATTTACTTCCAAAATTACAGCAAGCAGTGTGTGACATCACACCTTCTGTATTTAGAGGATGCTTCAGAGCTGTCTGATGGCATTTTAATTTAAATTATACCAATGGCCACACAAACAAATCTGACCTTTACAGACAAAAAAAATCTGACTTCCTCAAAAAAAAAAAGAACATAAAGACCTGCATTGTGTCGAGGTAGACGAGGATTCTTCATCTTTAGAGGATGCTCTGGCTGGCTTCTCTTTGAAGGAAAAATGGAATGACCCATCAATTATGCTAACAGCAGAATGTATTTAGTGTGGAAGTTTTAGGTGAGTGAAAAGGACTCAAAGTTTTATATGTGTAAAATCTGCTAGGTGTTTTAGATGCAGTCAGAGGAGGAATAGGATGTGTAAGAAGCTACTAAAAGAACAGAGTGTTTCTACAAAGATCGTCTGCTGCTCATTTTACTGCTCAGTAAAATAAAAGGTTAAAGGTTTGACTTTATAGTGTCAGCTGTTACGTCAACATGTGACAGCTTTTTTAGTATACTTTTAAAGCAGGGAACAAAGATAAACAGATATTTAACAGTTTTATTAGGGGTACATTTACAATAAACTAATGAATTATTTAACAAACAATTCAGTTTTATTTTTAACAATATAGATTTTTAATTTAATGCAGCATTTTTGCAATTGGAGGCTTGTAAATTGAAAGGAACTGTAATCTAAACAGTTACAATGATAATTATTTCTACAAAACCTTCACCAATCAACCTGCAGGTTATTACTAGTAGATTTACAGTAAAGTAGAGAAATAACCCTGGAAATGTTCTGTCTACTAATACAGATTTACTGTAATCGTTTTACTGTGAACACACAGTCAAATTAGGATCCAAAACATTTTAGATTTTGGAAAGAAATTGGAAATTGACAATTAAATTGCCAAATAAAAATACACAACTTCACAAATTGTGTATTCAAATCAATAATTCTCCACAGTGAGTAAATACATGGTGAGGGTTTTTGTGTGTTAAAGAAACTGGACCAGAAATGCATATTGCTGAGAAAAGATACCACTTTTGTGTTTGTGCTTACTAATTGCCGCCTTTAATCGTTTAGAATGTATCGCCTGCCTCGCTGTCTTCTGCTTATCCAGGTCTGAGTTGCGGGGGTAGGGAAACCCAAACCATCCTCTCCAGCTCCTCTGGTGGGACCCCAAAGGCCAGTCTAGACTTATAATCTCTTCAGCGTGTCCTTGGTTGACCCAAGGGCCTCCTGCCATCAGGACATGTCTAAAACACCTCCCCAGGGTGGCTTCCAGGAGTCATCCTGACCAGATGCTCTAACCACCTCAGCTGACTTCTCTTGATGTGGAGGAGCAGCAGTTCTACTCTGAGTCCCTCCTGGATGTCGGAGTCCGGCCACCCAGTGGAGGAAACTCATTTCAGCCGCTTGTATGCATGACCTCGTTCTTTTATCATTACTCAAATCTTATGACCATAGGTGAGGATTGGGACGTAGATCATCCTGTAAATGGAGAGCCTTGCTTTCAGGCTCAGCTCCTTCTTAATCACAGCAGGTCGGTTCAGCATCCTCATCACTGCAGGTGATGCCCCAATTTGCCTGCCGATCTGCCGCTCCTTTCACTTTTAACCAAGACCCCAGGATACTTAAATTTCTCCACTTAAGATACCCACCCCCCACAGAGGACCCAAAATTGGCAAGCCACCCTTTTCCGATTGAGAACCATGGTGTCAGACTTGGAGGAGCTGATTCTCATCCCAGCCCCTTCACATTTGTTTTCATTTAGTACTTCTCCATACAGTACATATTTAGTGAAACTCCAAAACAAAAGGCCTTTGCAGGAAAATTTGAACTAATTTTCTAGCTTGAGTTTGGTTTGTAGGTGGGTAATAAAAACACCTGTATCCCTAAGCTCTTCACCTTTTTTTTTCCTGGCAGGAAACTGAAGCAGCAGAGGAAGCGACTGAGGAGAAGGCGTAAAGAAGCGTCCACCTGCTCGTCCTCTCCGACTCCATGGCAGCAAAGCATCTTTTTTTACTGATGATTTTTGTACCATGCTCGTTTTTGGGTTTTTTCCCCTCCGTTTTCTTTTTTAAATTTGTGATAGTAGAGACAAACGACCAGCAGCCCTGAACACATCATCACACTCCTGTAAACCTTATGCCTGATCCTCTTCCCTCCCTCCTCCATTATGTGTTTCTATAGAGTACAGTAGACGTCAAAAGGCACAATAAAAGTGGGTTTCCCCAGAAAGCTGCACATTTTCTTTAGTCGTGCCTGAAGGGGGCTATCAATGTGACTGTTACGATCCTTAACCAGCTCTGCCTTTAATTTGTAATCCTTCTGTATAAATGACGCTCTTCATTATTGGCGCTCTGCCTGTAATGAGAAGAAGCTCCGGTTTGTCCCCTGAAGGGTAAGGTGAAGGTTTGGGCGCGCTACCAGGCAGAGCGGTGAGGGCGCCAGTTCCACAGACGAGGAACATCTGCAGCTTTTGAGAAGCACCTCATTGCTCCTTTTGTATGTGTGTGTGCTGGAGTGTTTGTGTCTTTGTGTTTGACTTTGTTCTTTTATTTTACCCCCTTCTGAACGCCGTGTCCTGCAGCAGAGTGACATAGCAATAATGAGTGGTGCTTCTATTCTAGATGGCTCTATTGGCTTTGGGCCCTCTGGGCTTCTTTTGAGTTCCATCCTGTTAGAATAT
Source organism: Callopanchax toddi (assembly GCA_006937965.1). Classification (NCBI taxonomy): domain Eukaryota; kingdom Metazoa; phylum Chordata; class Actinopteri; order Cyprinodontiformes; family Nothobranchiidae; genus Callopanchax; species Callopanchax toddi. Next base: position 1,661,134 of record SSNR01000055.1, on the reverse strand, counting down.
TTTGAAATAAAACAAAAACCTCATGTCACGTGGGAGTCTTTCTGTATTTTTTATTATTTTTTTGAGTGTTACAGTAATATTTTCAGCTTTAAAAATACTTTCTAACCAGTGCAAAACCTATACTGTGTCTACGTTTTTACACCGTGTGTGTGGGAGTGTGTGTGAGGTCGCTAGGGGCACGTGGCTGCATTAAATACAAGTGCTGTGTCAGGAAGTGAAAGGTCAGCATTTGCAGGAGTGTTGGGACCTGCGAAACCATTTGGCCGTTTCATCTGTCATTCAAACCCGTGAACCAACGGCTGCTTCTGATGTTTAGCATGTAAAGACGTGAAGTGGTGATATCTGAAAACATCAACAAGAACCCCCTAAAAACACTCAAATCTACAGCTAAAATAAGGTAAATATGAGAAAATGGGACACTGGAAATACTAAACCTGCAACAAATAATGCTAATTTTAAATATAGAAACTACAGGGAAAAGTTGAGGACACATTTTTTAAAAATTGCATTAATATTTTTAAAAATCATTTAGAAGATGACTAAAAATCTTTATTCATAGTAAACTAACTGATCATTTTTCTTCAGTAACTTTAACCTTTGACTCTGCAGCTCTGTGAGGTTCATAGTGAGGTTGCCTCCTTGTGGCCGTGTCAGTCCACATTAATAGATTTACATTTAAGGATTCAGGGAAATAACCCTGCTTTTAGAATGGATTTGAATCTGATTTGGGTCAAATCAGGGTGTATTTGGCTCAAGAGGAATATGATCTTGACTCAAAATAGTAATGAATTCTTAAAATAATTCATTACTGGGTGAAAACTGCCTTGAAATAAGGGAAGTTTGGTTGAGAAGATAAAACCAACTAAGAGTGAACTTAGCTTTTTTCCCCCATTCGGCATCCTTAGATTTATGCAATCTTTGCAAGATAAATAAATTCTTGATTAAAAGAGCTCCAAGAAAGCAGGTTTTGTCAGTGAAGATCTTTTGAATTTTTTTTTTACGTTTTCACAGGTGTTTTTACTAAAAATCTGCATCAGGATAAACAGAAATACCCACTTACCAGGACATCATGTTTCTACTGAGACTTTTTTACAGTGTACATTATGCTCAAAACAGATATTTCACTTCACTGTCTCAGAAATTTAACTGTACTGTTATGTTTCTGCTAGTTTCAAGCATTTAATTTAAACTGAAAACTTTCAACACCTTGAAGACACCATATTTAAAGTTCAAGCACCTGTAAGAAACCTATAGAGAACTAATGACATAAATTGGTTTGTACTGTAGTTTAAATTGGCATAAATGTGAAAACGCAAACAAACCACTGTATCAAATGTCTAAAAACTAATGGGAGGCTGGTATTTACAGTAAGTGAATTTCAAATTGCTAAAATATTAGGAATCAAACAATGTGCGTTTTCTTTAGAAATCAGGACAAGTGGCTGTCACACACTAATCATTTTACTTTTGGACAATATGTTTTGTTCTCATTAAAGGCGTAAAAAAAAAGACATAAAAGCAGACAGAGAACTGAGTTGAAACTAAATATTTTTTTGTTGTAGCAGGATTAATAATAATAATAAAAAAAAAGACAAGAAACTCACAGATGAGCCACAAATCTCAAGGTAGGTAAACTCATCTGACAGTGAGTGGAAAAACAAAGAACTATTTATACTGGGAGAACTGATTACTGGGATTAGAAGCAGCTGGATGATTAGCAGATGAACAGGTGTGAAAAAGGTGCTGATTAACTGTTGATCTGAGGAAAAACAATCAGTGAGACAGAAAAAAATACAAATCCAAAAACTCAAAAGGTTCAACTAATGACAAAATTTAAACATGACTTTAAAAAAAAGCTCAAATAAATGAGCTAAATAAAACCCTAAACACTGACATAAATAAAGCACATAAGTATGACAGTAAAAACAATTCCAAAACTTTAAACCCACAACCTTTTCCATAAAAAACATGTAGCTCAACATATTCATTTAAAAAAAATATATATATTTAGAGATAAGCATGTGTGCTTAAAATAAACTAAATTCTATGGTTATCTGTCCAACAGGCATGATCAATAACTGATTATTTAAAAGGGGCAAATACCCGCTGATTAAATTGACTGATCTTTTAAATAACACTTCTAATTTCTTTCTCTCCACACCAGTGGTTCCAAAATGTTTCAGCTTCTGAACCATAAGACTTGTGACCCTGAAGACTGCAGGTTGGACCATATAACCGTCCTGTCCGGCCGTATGACAATCAGAATTGATGTCTGAGTGCCAGGAACAAGTCTAACAGGTTGTCTGTTCCAGGTGAAGTGTTACAGCCTCATCAAAGATAACCTCTGTAAATACAAAATGCAGTTTTCAAAGATTCAATTGCCCTCTTTGTTAATTAATGAAATCATTGTGTTTAACACTATTATTAGGAAAGCTAAGTCCAGTTCCACCAGCCACACCCAGGCCTGACTACTGCCAGACCTGGAGAATTAAGAAATCACCAACAGAACCTGTCTGACAACATGAGGTAGGCTAAAAGAGCTAAAAAAGCAACACATCATGTCCTGCTCTAAAGAAATTCAAGAACAAAAAAAGAAACCCAGAACAAAATCTAATCACCGCAGGTTTCATCTAATTAAAGATAAGGTCAAGATTCACCAATTGGGAAAAAGATGAGACAAAAATGGCCTCCATGAGAGTTCCAAGGCCAAAACATCTCCTGACCAAAAAGAACACAAAGGCCTATCACGTTTACAAAAAGCATCTTGCTAATCCACAAGACTTCTGGGAAAATATTCTGACAACTGATTGACAGTGTGTGTCCTGTTCCATCTGGAGTAAAATTAACACTGTAAAAGAAAACATGATATCAAGTCAGACATGGTGGTGGTAGTGTGATGGTCTGGGGCTGCTTCAGGACCTGGATGAATTGCACTTGAATTCTGAAAATCCTGAAGGACCTTAAACAGGCCGTTCATGTTGGAAAACCCTCCAATGTGGCTGAATTGAAACAGTTCTGTAAAGAAGGGTGGAACAAAATTCCTCCACAGAGACGTGAGACTCATTACTAGTGATCACAAACACTGGATTAAAGCTGTTGCCACCAGGAGTGATACAAGTTATTAAATTTAGGGGGCAAAAACTTTATGACATAGGGCCAGGTTGGTTTGACTAACTTTACACCCTTAAACTATAAATCATAATTTGAAACCTGCATTTTATATTTGCTCAGGTTATCTTTGTCTGACTTGAAACACCTAAGTGTGACCAGTCAGCAAAAACACAAAAGATCTGTAAGGGAGTAAAACCCAGTAGCTTGAGTTTGTGTGCAGTTATTAAATGCATTTTCAGAGGTGTTCATTTTAAATGGTTTTAAAGAACCTGTAAGATGTTGTACTTAATCTAAACTAAAAAGAGTAGACTTATTTTTAGTGAAGTACTCTTCAAAACAATGTAGAAATATGTCCTGCACATATAATACCACAATTATAATTAAAAACAAACACATAAGATGTGTTTATTTTTATTCCAAGCTACCTAGTCAGCTCAGAGTGTGTGCTTTCATGTATTTTTCTTGCCAGTCCTCCTCGAAGGCCAGTCCGCTATTAAGTCTCTATTGTCATTAAATTGCTGTAACTCATTGGCTTTCATTCATTAAGCTGCATTCCCCCTTTCTTCTAACCCTTCCCCCATTTTACTGCCAAAGCAATATTTGGAAGAGAAATGGACGACTTCCCCACCAAACGGCTCACAGAGAGTGGGTGTGTTAGTTACACGTCGTGTTACACAAGACACGTAACAACATGAGAAGCAAAGTATTAACACGACTGGAGAGCGGCGGCGTTATTAAGCTAAACGCTGATGAAATGGTTACGTTATCGGCTGTAAATCCCCCTCTTGATAGTCTACATCCGCAGATACAAAAAAGAACTATCCACAAAACGAGCAGGGATTACTTGGAGTAATCATCTAAAGGCTTTAACGTAACAGTGTATAACGTAGTAGTTTATAAAAACGTATTTTAACTACAAAGTATTAGCCATGCTACCGCAATGTGTCCTCTGCTTTAACAGGCTGCCATTTCTTCCTCAACCTCGAAAGAGACGTGCGCGAGACACGCTGGTTGTATGCTTCCGCAGAGGGCTTGCGCTTTTATTTTAGAGGGGGAGGGGGATTTACATAAACATACCCCCACAGCATAGGAGTCGCGACTGAAAATCGCCAGGACGGACATTTAATACACTGATATTTCAGCTTTTTGTCGTCCGCCACGGAAAATAATTCGTTTTTTGGTTTAAATTGTCCAGCGCGCGCTAACTACCGCTCGGCGGAGGGATACGGGACGCAGGCGGGACTCTGTGTGAGCGAAGCTGAATGGAGGCAGCCTCTTCCTGGTGGATAAACAGTGACAGCTACAGGGCAGCCACCTACAGACCCAGCTCTGCCGCTGCCCTGCCAAACAACACCAAAATGGCTTCAGACAGTACACACACCGCGCAGTTGACTTCTGGTGAGTAAAGGAGAACGGAAAATGTGTCACGGTTGTTTTAATATCCCCCAAATTTCCTCGGTGCCCTCTTCTAACGCAGCTCCCGTCCTCTTCTCCCCCTCCAACCATACCAGAACTGTACTTCCTAATAGCCCGATTTCTAGAAGCTGGACCGTGTCAAAAAGCAGCCGAGGTTGGTGTTTTTGTATTTTAGGATCATTTAGAACATGTCCGAAATTGTCATAAGGCGTAATTTTGCATTTTTATCCTATTTTCAGACCCTGATAAGGGAGGTGGAGGAGAAGGAGGTAAGCGAGCCCTACTAGAGAGATGCTTCTCTCTGCACTGTACCGTGTGATGTTGCTTTTACACTGATTTATCATTTATTCCTCATAAACATCACTTGATACGTTCATGAGCTGGATGATCACACTCCACACTGTTTTTTCCACCCCAGCTGCTGCCCAAAAGGCTGGACTGGACGGGGCAGGAACACCCGGGGACGTACGAAAATTTGGTAAGGGTGCTCTATAACTGAGGAAAAAGTTTTTAGAGAGCAAAATAAAAATTGAATTTCCCGCAATTTTTAAATCAGGTGGTGAAGCAAAAAAAAAAAAAAAAAAAAGAAGCTCTAAAGGACCTTCAGGGTTGGGTTGCACAGGTTGGGTCTGTTTTGCAGCACTTTGAGGGGTCGGGGTCTGACCTCCCGTTGCAGGATGGTGTGAGAGTTTGGTGTCCAAACGCATTAAATAGTAGTAAAATAGTGAGTGAAATGTTGATACGTCATGAGTGTTGTGGTGTAGGAGCGCTAGGAGCCGGAGGAGGGACTCCCTGCGCCACGGAGCCTGAGAGAGGATGGAGGCGCTCTTGTCCTGCAAGAACCAGAATCTGAGTGCTGAAAACACAAACGGGGCAAAGAGTTAGAAATCAGGACTTTTTGAGGGGTTTTAAAATCAGCAGAAGGAGTGAAACCGGACGCACAGCTCTCGCTTGGAGCTCTGCTGCTGCACGCATCTTGCCGAGTCCTTCTGTGGGAGCATTTATTTCTTGTTTTTGTGGAGTGTTTTTGATGCAGTTTGAAGAAGGGCCGATCAGTTGGATTTGAGAGGTAACTTTTGGTTATTATAACAAGAACACAAGCGCTAATTGTCAAGTAAACAAACAGGGCTCGGGTCAAAATAAGCGTCGCTTTACGCACGACGGGGGCGTGGAGAGAATTTATCATGGCCGTGTGTCAGATAGAGCTCCGTGAAAAGGCGTGCAAACACACGTTATTTTTGCGATTTTACAAGTTTTATTTTAATATTATTATAAAACGGTAACACGTGGTGGTACGGCTTAAACAGATCGGTTGTGTGTTTTCTGGATTTTCTCTCTCGGATCCGCAAACACAACCCACACAGGACGCATGGCAGCTCGAAGCAGCATGTTAATCGAGATGTTTTAGAAATTATTGTCTTTCAGCTTGACTGCGTTTATTATTTTTTCGCTCTTCCTGCTTCCTCCCTCCCTCCTCCTCCTCCTCCCATCCTGATCCGTTCAGCCTGCCTCCTCTCTCTCTCTCTATTGTGCCTAATTTCTCGTATTAGATAATAAAAATAAAACGGAGGACGCTGTTTAGTGATCAAACCAAATACAGACGTGCGTGTTTTTTTTTTTTTTTTGAGGAAATGCATGAGCTCTGTTATCATTTAGCAGATGTGTGCGCTTTACAGATCGGGGGTTGGGCAGTAATGAAGAACAAACGCTGACTTCATTGATGCTGTTGTAATTAAAGATATTAATCGTGCGTAATTAATTAATTAGGGTTTATTAATTAGATGCTTAATTAATATTTTTTTTAAATTTAGCACCAAAATCAGATCGGAATTAAAAATGTAACTCTAAATATCAGGATATTTTTCATTTTTTTTAACAAAATTTGATTATTTTGTGAGCATTTTATTAATAACCAACACCTCTTTTGGGGCATTTCTTGCTTGTGATTGCATTTTATTTAGCGTAAATTCATCTATAAGAATGGGATTTTTGATGTCAGAAATATATATTTTTTTAATGTAAGAAAGCAACATGATTTAAAAGTGATGTGAAGTTGCAACCATGTGCTCGTTTATGGTGTTACCCTTTATCTTTGAAGCCAATTTGTTGCCCCACATGTCTCACTTGCGCATATGAGCTTGTGTTTTGTGTGCTGCTGATCCTGGATCTGCTTTAATATACCTGAGAGGGGCTTGCAGCTCTGATATGTGCTTGGAAACACTGATCACGTCTCTGAAGCAGCAGGAAAAGCAATTAAAGGGCCACTAATTGTGTGTGTGTATGAGTGTGTGCCTCACAAAGAGGAACAATAAGTGTTATTATTGCTGCTTAGGTTGAGAAAATGAGAGCGTGTGTTGAATAAATGTAAGTTTGGCTTATTTAGATGTTTAGATCTGTTGAATCAATGGTGGGTTTTGCTGTTTTTATGAGTGCACGAAAGAATAATACTGAAACACAGCTGCAGTTTTCTCCCTTGTCATCTTGTGGCGTATCGTATGCTTTTACAGTCATCAGACTAAAGTGTGTGTGTGTGTGTGTGTGTGTGTAGTTCTTCAGAAGTGAACCGTGCAGGAGTACGCCCCCTCTCCATGTGTCAGTGGAAGCAGTGACACACACTGTCTATACCAGCGTGTGTGTGTTTTTTGGCCTCATGCTTGTGTTGCATGCCACACCCCCCACTCTGCTGCTCTGAGGGCTATCTGTGTTTCGCGTTTTGGTGCAATTTGGATAATTTTTTTATGCGAGCTCATTTTGCAATGTGTTTGAATCTGTATTTTTGAATCCATTAATGCTAAGGTCACTGTTTTGTTGTTGGTTTTAGCCTTCCTGTGTGTGTTCTTGATGGAATCCTGAGAGAGAAGGAAAAAAAGATATTGATGCATTTTGTAAAAAGGGCACCTTTGCTTTATAAATTCCCATTAAGTCCTCAGAAACAGATGTTGGCAGCGGTGACCTTGTTTCGTCTGCTCATATATAATTTTTTTTGTATGCCTGCAGAAGAGTTTAAAACTAACCTACAGAATCATAATTTTCAAGTTAATCAGAAATAAATGTAATGCATCCTGTTCATTATAGTTCTTTGAGAGAAATCAATATTGGCAGGTCAGAGCTGTAAAAACAAATTTAACCGTAGAGTCTGTTAGCAAAGTGTCTCATGGAGGGATTTTAATGAAACTGTCAGAAAACTAACCATTACTGGTACATACTGATTACCCTTTAGAGTCAACGCAAATCAAAATGACACAAAAAGCCTCGAACTTGGTCCATTTTACAGATTTAGTTTATATAGTAGTAGCTAAGGGTTAGTTATAGATATGTTTATTACTGCTTTAAAACAAAACAAGATGATGTAATGAGCGGTTGGATAATTTAAATCCAATCATTTTCATGCCTTTTGGGAGCATTCTAAGCTGCTTCTTTATTCTAAGGACATAAATAACATCTATCAGTTGAGCCATTCCTTCTAAATGTGACTCGATGTGATATTTGGGTAGTACTTTTGGAAAAACTGGATTGGTATGATAGCATACAAGTGATACTTGTGTTAAAGCGTAACAAGGCTATCACAAGAAAGTGGTTAAAACAAACAAAAAATACCTACAATTCATGCTAAAACTGACTTTCTTATTTAGAGATCAGATTGATAAATTCTCTCTGTTAAACCCATATTTGTGATTTTTTTGGGGGGTTGATTGAGCCAACATAACATCTGCAGTGATGTAGTGTATAATTCATAATGATGACTCTGTTCTAAAAGTTTGTGCATAACGACATTTTCAAGATTTGATCAAAACAGCTATAACTCCATCCATCAACGTAAAATGATTCTAGTTCTAAACTCTGACATGAAAGGAGGCAGGAGAAATGCATTCCTTGAATAAATGGTAGACCTTTAATTTAGCTTTTTTTGCCAGCTGAGAGTAAACGTGATCCATTAAAACAAGATCCTCATTCAGTTGTTGTCATTAACCTCGTTTAGTGTATTTCTCCTAAGAGAATAAAGGTAACAGCTGTTGGCTGTAGTGACCGTTACTCATTTTGTTATATTTTAAAATAAATGTCTGCAGAAGAGTTTGCAACTAAATCACCTGCAGGATTTAATTTAACCTTTAAAGTAATTTTATAAGAAGCTATAAACTTTGTATATTTAAACAAAATTCTGGATGCAACTTTCATTTCCTTTGATAGTAAAATGGTTTATTTTTGTGATCAATTTTTGATAAACTTTGAGAACAGTGTGCTTCAGTTCACGCACTGCGTCAGGCATGGCTGCACACTACAGTATATTACTTCAGTGTTTTACATGTTTGTTTTATAAACATGTGCTTTAGTCACATGTGCCTCATAAAGTAAGACAAATTGACTGAAGCACTTTAAGTCTGTTCCTGTTGCTAATTGTGCTCAGATGTATGTATTGCATATAGAATTTTGTTCTTTTTAAAAAAATGTACACATTAAAACAAGTTCTGTGTTATGTAAGTTGCACTCACATGGTAGAGCGAGCAAACAACAGGGGTAAAAAAAGGAAAAGTTACCAACACTGCAACAGCTTTTGAGTAAAAGAAGTTTCGTGTTCAGCTACTTGCCTTTTCTTGTGACAGAAGGTTTAACTTTGACATTACAGAGCTGTGTGATGAGGGTAAAGCCAGATCTAAATATCATCCAATGCAAAATAATCTTCAGTCGTTTACTTTGGTCTGGATTTACCGAAGAGTTTATGCAAATAACACAGTTTTATGTTAAGCCAACAAACATAAAAACAAACCCGCCTTTTTAAGCTAAAATCACTGAAGGCTTGTTCCAGTGCTCACTGTGAAACCGGCCATACTGCTATATAATCTAGTAAAGAATTCAAAGATTTTTTAAAGTTCTATATGTGTGTAATGTTTACAAAGTCAATAAATAATCAACAATGATTCTATTTAATCTAAAAAAGCATTTTTTACATAATCAGGCAGCCCTTTTGTGATTTAGTTGACTGAATATTATATTTTTCAAGAATTTAGACCTAAAACTTTGGTTAAAAACATTTAAAAGTTATTTTGTATTCTGGTGCTAGAGGTTTTAAGATGAGCAAGTCATGATAGCAACATGTTTTCATTCAGTTTTAAATTTTACCACCTGTTTGTCATGATGGTGTGATCTGTGACCACCTCCCATCCTGATAACCAGATTCACTCCGTGTGTTTCTGTTCAGGTGAAGCTCTACAGACACGTCACCCCCGACCACCTGCTGCAGGTGTGCTCCAGGGTTTGTCCGCTGCTGGAGAGGGAAGTCCCTGCCAGCGTTCCCGGACTCACCAGCCTGCTGGGGGCCGGCAGGCAAAACCTCCTCCGCACCAGCAAGAGTGAGTGGAGGAAAAGCTGCTTTTACTTATGGCTTCTGGAGGTTTGGAGGCAGAGTGATGCAGACGCTTCTCGTCTTCTTCCAGGTTGTAAACATGTCGTGTGGAAGGGTTCAGCGCTGGCTGCACTGCACTGTGGAAGACCTCCAGAGCCGCCTATTATTTATGGCAGCCCACCCAATATCGGTAAAGGAAACACTTTCTCACTTCAGAGAAATAATTGAAAGTGCATGAATTTAAATGTGGTATTTGAAGGTCTTAAAAGTGCTTGAGTTTTATTTTGACCAAGGTGTTTGCTGTATGATCATTTTCTGTTTTTTTTTAAATAATCTGCATCCAGTGGAGACGTGTTTCAGCCGTCGACTGAACGGCTCCTACCGTCTGCGGCAGCTGGTGCCCACGGCCGTGTACCAACACATGAAGATGCACAAGAGGATCCTGGGACATCTGTCGTCTGTGTACTGTGTGACCTTTGACCGGACGGGGCGACGCATCTTCACGGTAAGATCTGTGTGTGTGTGATGCTCCTTCTGTTCATTGTGTTGTCTAAACAGCCTGGTTTTGTGGATGTTGGTGGCTCCGTGTCCATTCAGTTACCTCTCTAAACATGCCGTTGAAGCACCTGTACGGCATGCTGTTACAGCTCTGGAGGGAGGTAATTACTGTTTATTTTACAGAGGTTGCAAAGATTGTTCTCAGTGACTCACGCAGCTGTAAAAACAAACAGTTTCAGGAAATAATCGTGTTTTTAAAAAAGAGAAATGGTGTTTTAGTGTGACGAGGAGTAACTTTAAAGTTGATGTTCTTTGTGGGAGTTTGTTTAAAACAATTTGAAAGTGTTCCGTTTGGTTCCTTGAGTTAAACACAACCCGCTGTTAGACACCATTTCCAGCATCTTAAATCTCTAAAAATGGCTCTGTGCTGCGAGGGTGGGGGCTTAGATTGACTTCTATTTTTTTATCTCCTTTTTCTTGAACCCTCCTTCATCCTGCGCTGCCCCTCCTTTGTTTTTTTTCTCTCTCCATCTCTCCTCTGCTTGCTGTTTCTCATCGTAACGGGAGAAAATGTTTCCTCTGAGGGGCTGGCTAACTGCCAGAATTAAAATTCTTTTTATTTTTTTAATCTCCATCACTTTTTCCGTAAATTTTTCTCTCTTTCTCTGCTCGTTATTCTCCTGCTGTTCCTTTTTTTTATCACAAGATGAGGTTTATTTATATAATTATTTGCCTATTTTGGGATCTGTTCATTCCTTCTGCCCAGGCTTTGCTGCAGCTCCGTGTTGATCGAAGGATTATTGTGTGCAGCAGAAACATTCACTCTGATCATCCTATTCAGCGCGCGTCATTTTGGTTAAACAGTCGATTTCATGGATTGATTTGTGTAACGCAGCCCAGAAATCAGGTGTTTGAAAATGACAAATGAAGACGACTGGCTGTGGATTGAACGTATCAGTAGATTTGTCTTTCCAAATGTAGAATCTGGAGACTAGATATCATTTAAGGCAACTGTTTTATGTTAATTTGCTCCGAGTTGTAATTTGTCTTAAAACACTTGGTGCTTTTGATCAGTCAGCAGAAAGTTACAGCTTCGTTTTCACTCTGGCCTGCTGGCAGTCAGATGAGAAATCAAAGTTTATTCAAAGAGGAGCAACACAAACACAATCCTCAGTAATATCAATACTAATGACCTGTTTTCTAAAATACTTGAAAAATGTCATGGTCTATTTATGGGAATCTAATCAGATCTTATTAACGTTTGTTGTAGGATTTCTTTTGTCATTTGAAGTCTAATTTAGGTAGTTAATTAAAATCCACAGAAGCTCCATTTGGACTCAGGGTCAGTGTAATCTAGTGGACGGTCGTGTATATGAATAAAATAATTGGCAAAGTAAAAGAAAAAGACATCAAACCTTGTAGCTGTATTTTCTCAACAAATATCTAAAATAAAACAGAACTCGTATTTAGGGAAAAGAGTGCCATAATTAGTTGGGTTTTTTTTTTTTTTTTTGCATTTTCATGATTGCTACCTGTTGTGTTTGAATATCCTGAGCCCAGATGGATCCAACACCGTGTTGAATCCCAAAACATTTGAACCCCCAACAGGCTGGATGGCAGCCAGGAATCCTCAGCTGCTTCCCCCGAAGGCGGCTTTCATGCCTGCATTGAGCTCTTGATCTTCTGTGCAGACTAAAGAATGCTGGAGGAACTGGCTCTAGGCTGACAAACTTTTTTGTATTTTTCTTTAATGCTGCATTATCATTTTATTAAATTTCCTTTAGCTCTTTTGATGTTTTATGCCATTTATTGCAGTTTGCGACTAAAGAAGTTCGTTGTCTGATCTTGCCCTTTTGCTATAAATGTCAGAGCAGTTTCTGTCACAAACGAGAAGTCCTCTGACATCTCTATCAGCGTTCTGCTTTCTCAGGTTCAGTTCTGTTTGATTTAATCAGAAACTCATCGGATATCTGTTTTTTTTTCTGTTTCTGATTGTTTACCGACGGTTTGAGGTTTCCTGCCATTGTCAGACTTCACAAACCAGCCCAAATGATCTGACTCGATGAGTAAATATCACTTCAGTTTATTTTTCGGGACTTGGTTAAAAAGTAAATGGAGGTCAGAACATGATGTTATAGTGCGCATGTATTATTTTTGCAAATTCTTTAATCCCTTTCAGGTGTTTAGCTGGTGCGTTCTCCCACCAGAACAGCTATTTGTCTGGTAATTTGTCGGTGTTTGATGTTATTTTGTCTCAGTTTGACAACCTATTGAACGCCTCTTTATGCCATTTGGAGTGTTTGTCTGTTCAACAATAATAATTATCCTTTTAACATGCATGTAAATGGACTGAGAGTATTGTGCTTTGGAATTAATAGTCTGCTGTTGTCACAATGCAAATGAGTTGATTTATTTTTAATCCCATTCCCCGACTCTGTTTATCTTCTAAGTTGCCGTTGATAGTCTGAACCTGTGGAGCTCTTTGATATAGTTTAGAACTTGACGTGTTTAATTGGTGTTTCACGTTGTCGCGCTCGGTCCCTTTCAGGGCTCTGATGACTGTCTCGTGAAGATCTGGGGAACAGACGACGGCCGGCTGCTGGCGACCTTACGCGGACACGCTGCAGAGATTTCTGACATGGCCGTCAGCTACGAGAACACCATGATCGCCGCAGGTTCCTGCGACAAAACCATTAGAGTGTGGTGTTTACAGACCTGCGCCCCTTTGGCTGTCCTGGAGGGACATGCAGCCTCCATCACTTCACTGCAGGTATGATGGGTGTTTGAGTTTTCTTAAAGATGCCTTTTTTAAAGCCTCTAACTTTACTCTCTCCTCTTGTGAGTTTATACTTGGTACTTAAACTGTTGTGTGCTTCTGGAACTTGTCTCAAATTTCCACATGCGGTCTGCCACTATAGTGGTGTGTGTGCTGATCTGGTCAGCTGACAGTGTGTGTGTGTGTGTCACTGAGCAGCTCTGTGAGGCTCAGAGCCCTGCACTTTCAGGAAGTGATCACGTGATCTACACATGATGCTGCAACATAACACACAGCTGATGGCCGTACCGGTGTAATGACACCGGCGTCACCTTTTAGAGCGCTCTATCTTAGCCCAGCAGCAACAGGAAATGCAAATTAAAACGAGCAGCTCATTTCACAAACTGCACGACTGGACCAGCGCCAGTCCAGCACAGCGCCGATCACTGGTTACCAGTAGTAAATCGCTGGACTGGAGGTGTTGTGAGCCGGTACGGTCGACCGTACCTGCTCACACCTCCAGGACATGTCCCCTAACTAAATCAGATTTTATTTATAAAGCACATTTCCTGCATAGCAACACAATGTGCTTTACAGCAGATAAAAGATGAGATAAAATCAGATGAGGGGTTAACAGAGCCATTACAAACTGAGTCCAGTGACCAAAGTAAAGGAGGCACTGGGACTGTATCTGTTCAAGTCTGTTAAACACAATAAATGACTTCACGAAGACACTTTTTGTTGTTATACATCAATCTATTGGTCTGACGCAGTAATTTAATAAATTTAAATGAAAATTGCTCCAGATGAGCTATTTTTTTTAGGTGTGATTAACAATGTGATTAATTAGATTAATTAATTACAGATCATAATTAATTAATCGCACAATGTTTTTAATTGCTTGACAGCACTAAATAATAATAATAATAATTAATAATGATAATAAACCCTTTATTGATCCCCTTTGAAAAACAATTTCTGTGCATCTGAGGAGCAGTGGGCTGCCAGTGGTTACCTTTATGTTTACTTCAGCGTGTGGCCTGCTGGACCATGGCTGCCCCACATACAATAGATTTTGCACCCCAAAATGTGCATGACTGTCTCAGTTTGTTTAAAACCGCGTCATACTGTCTGTGTATAGAACTTGTTTCAAAAGTGTCACACCAGTTACAAATGAAGATCTACACACTTTCTTTCAATTTTGAATTTTTGTCTTTATTCAGACTAAAAAACCTAATAAAATCAAATGAGTCATGTCAGCCAAATAATAAATATAACAACAAACATCAATAATGGAAGAAGAAGTTTTATTTATAGAGTGCCTCTCAAGTTAAGGTGCTTTACACATTTAAACAGATGTGACAATAATAAACAACTTAGACAAATATACACAGAACAGAATGATAAACACAGAAGAAGACATCAGAGCACATAAATAATTCACAGGAGTTCATGAAAAGCCAGATGGCTTTTGAGCTGCTTTTAAAAGGAGACCACAGAGTCGCTGACTTCAGGCTGAGGGGGAGAGAGCTCCAATGGACACACCACAAGCAGGACAAGACAACATCTAGAACAAAGACAATCAAATAGGTAAAAATGATCATAATAGTAAAATTATATAGGTTAATACACCAACTATAAGGAGTATATATGTATATGATTTATTTTCATTTATTAGCATCAAACCAACATCTTAAGTTTTTTAGGTTTTCTTTTTTTTATTTGCAGAAGTTCATTCAAGTCATTTCCCAACAAATCCTATTTGTATCATCTCCCAAAAATATAAATAGTAAAAATGTAGAGACTTTGCAAACATCATTTATATACAACAGAGTAACTATTCACTGACAGTCACAGTCCAGTGAGATACCAGAGAGTTTAAAGAACTGAGAGAAACTTTAGCCCACATAATGTCTTCTTTGTCACGCTGCTTGTTGGTCTTTAGTTACCAAACATTCTGTGCTGCTGTGTTATTTATAAAAAAGAGATGTCACTCAAATTGTAGCTGAACCCAATAAATGAAGCACTAAACTAATACGGTCATGTAGTTAGAGTCCTGTATTCCTTCAGAAAGAGGACTGATGTTTTTCCTAAAAGCTGTTGCAGCATCTTATAGAACCATCGTTCAGAACAGCAGAGTTTTAGTAGGTCATTTGAGCATCAGCTGCTGCAGATTGAAAGATATCTTACTAGGTTTTGCTGATAAAATATATTCATTGATCTTTTTACTAATGCTGATTTTTTAAGATATTTTTCTGTACAACTTCATATTTCAAGCCCACTCATATTCTGACCATTTTACCACCATATATTTGTATATTATCCACTTATTTCTGCTACAGTTTTGGATGTTTCATTAAAGCACTCTTTGCATCCAGCTGTAACCTCTAATTGTCTGTTTGCAGTTTTCTCCTCTCTGTAGCGGCTCCAAGCGGTACCTGTCCTCCACCGGCGCTGATGGCACCATCTGCTTCTGGCAGTGGGACGCGCGCACTCTCAAGTTTGGGTGAGAAAAAACAACCAGTACACAAAATTTCACTCTCATGTTTTTTTTATCCTGAATTTTGCCAGCATGTCAATAGGGCTGGGTACCGTAGGGCTGGGTTACATGGTGCTTCTTTGGTACTGACCGAAAGCATTCGGTACAGAAAAAAAACGTTACAGATTTTGCTACTTTTACAATAAGATTCCCTGTAAATGAGCCGCTCCACGTTACGTGAGTTGCGGAGGAGAAGAGCATCCTCACAGACACACACAGCCCCTCCTCTCCTTCTCAACAACAGTTCTCCTGCAAACTAAGTGACTTTCGGGTTGAAAATGCTGAAAAAATCTAAAGTTTGGCTGCATTTTGGAAAGGTAAATGGGAAAAGAGCAAAATGCAACATATGCAATAAAATTTGTACCGGGAATACCAGCAGTTAGTCAAAGCAACTCATTGTGCATGGAATTAACTTGTGAGCTGCAGCGTGAACAGTCCGACTGCAAAAAAAAAAAAAAAAAAAGCAGACCCCGAGTTTGCAGCCTCTGCTGCATCAGGAGGTGTGTGAGGGGGAAGACAGAGTCAGTGACATAACAGAAAGTTCCCGAGGTAAGCAATAAATAATAATAACAAAAGCATAAATATGTCATAAAATGATGCTTTTTGATTTAATTTAAAAAAAAAGTGATAGTACTTTGTTATTTTCTTTCAGAGTTACACATTTAGGTACCGAAAAACGTATCGTTAAGGTACCGGTATCGAAAACCAGGTATCGTTAAAGTAGTAGTATCGAAAAATATTTAACGGTACCCAGCCCTATATATCATTATTTTTGTTGGTTAACAAGTGAAAATGATACAGCAGTGATACATAGTGTAATTATAATCACACAATTGTTATAACTGACCATAATTGTATATTGTGTGTCTTCAGTCACAGGCCCAGTAAATTCACAGAGCGCTCCAGACCTGGAGTCCAGATGATCTGCTCCTCCTTCAGCGCAGGTGAATACAAATTTGTTCGTTTTAATAAAAAAAAAAAAGTTCAGTCCAAACAAGGACAAATGTTTAAATAATAAAGAACAGATATAGGATGAGGTTAACACAGCAGACAGCTACACTTAAAACTGTCCTCAGACCAGCTCTATAGTGCAAAACTGGGTTGTTGTGGAGGGTTCACTCACATCAACACAAAACAGGATTAAACTAACTAAAAATAGAGCAGCAAGGAAACATCACTCTGGATAAGAAAAATCATTTCTGCTCGCTCACTTTTCTCACCCTTTTGTCTCTCCTGGATTCTTTGACCTCTGCCCTCCATTATATTGATTTTCAGGTGTTTTCTGGTGACAGTATATGTGAAGGAAGCAGGAAAGAAGACAGCGTCATCTATTTAATTCCAAAAATACATCCATGTAGTTTAGGTTCTTGTCATATTTTAAAGGGAAGTGTTTTGACACATCCACCACTCACTAAATCAATTATTTTATTAACTTTTCTTTCGTGAGTTTTACATGATCAAAGCCAGCCTGTGTGACTGTGAGCAGGCCCACTGAGTTACAGCAGAAAGCCAGTGTGAGATACAATTATGTGGATTGCTTCTCTCTCTCCCTCCTTGAACGAGCATTATTGCCACATGACTGCTAACTGGTTACGCCTGATCACCTCTTTTTCCCTTTTGAATCACATCGACCATAAACTGCAATCCACAGTGACTTATTTATGACCAAAACCAGAGGAAGAAGAATGTGCAGGCAGCAGCTGTGATGGGTACATGCAGCTGGTTTTAACCCTTTGATGTTCTGGTTTAGTAGAGCACATTTTAGTCCTCATGCCTTATTGAAGTTAACTAAAAGAAGCAATGGTACAATATAGTGACAAGAAGAAACATCAACTTAAAACATGATTAAAAGACAAAGAACCAAAAGCATAAAATAAAAGACTATTAAAAACAAATAAAAATAATAAACTTATACAGTTCTAGCACTTTGGATTAATACAAAAAATGCAAAGAAAAAAATATGTGTAATAAATAGAGATCAAGTGTTTTTGTCCCTCAACTGATTCATATAATTTTAGCATTTATTACATACTGATTCTGAATCCAACATTTGCATTTTTTTTAAATCACAGACTTTCAGACTACAGACCATAATAACATTTAAATTATTGAAGTCAATGCATGTGAGTTTCTGTAGAGGATCACAGACTAGGGAGACAGTTTATCTACACAGATCACAGGGTTTCTCTGTGACACACACTGCAGGAAGATGAGAGACGATGAGTTCATATTATTTCACAACTATTTTCACTACTTATTCACATTGAAGTGGAGTAATTTGTCTTAAATTAATCAGAGTGAAAGTGAAACTAACTCAGAGATTTTAAACATAACATTTTTATTGGGTGTTGGTCACCCTGAACCCTCCTCCTGTCTTTGATAAAAGAATATTATTGGATGAGAGCAGCAAATGCTTTTAAAACCATAGAAAGTAGGTCAACAATCGAGATCAGGAGCTGTGTTTCACCATACTGATCCATTAACAGTCAATGGGAAAATGCCTAAAATGGAACATTCCTTGTAATAAGTACAACTCTGTTTTCAGTTTAGCTGCTTTTATTTTGAAAAAGTTAAGACTCTTAACATAGATAAATGACATCATTTAAAATTTCAAAAAGAGTAAAGTTTACAAATTGTCCTTCTTTTTGATATAAATTCATTTGTTAACTACTGATATATACACCACTCAGCCATGACATTATCACCACCTAACAGCAAGTCTTCTCATCTTTATTTTTGTGTGTAATGTTCTTTTTGGATGACCTGCCTGTTGTATTTACGTGAATGTTACTTGGAATCTTGCTACCTACTGAAACATTCAGCGTTACAAATATTAACAAAGTCCGATGTTTAACCTTTGCGTCCAGGTGGGATGTTCCTCGCCACAGGAAGCACGGATCACATCATCAGGGTGTACTACTTTGGATCAGGTCAGCCAGAGAAAATCTCTGAACTAGAGTCTCACACGGTGAGTCATCATGAATCATCACAACTGTTACATCTGTATTTATGTTTTAAGTGAGTCATTGTATATACGTTCATATTAAAGTCTGTTATTATTCTCCATTATTATTTCATGCTCTTGTTTTAAAAGCAACATAAAACAGAGTGAACTGATCTTGAACATGTTTTTAGAGAAATACGCTATAATTGTCATGGCTGAGTGGGCAGGAGAAGTGGGCCTGTGTTGACATTTGTCACTTTTTTTCTGTACAGGACAAAGTTGACAGCATCCAATTTTCCCATTGCAGTGACAGGTGAGTTGACACAGGTTGTGTGTTACTTCTCAGTGTGTGTGTGTGTGTGTGTGTCTCGAGCCACATTAGTAAGACCATGATATTTTTTTGTATGTGCAACACTGTTAGACTGCTGGTT
This sequence comes from Callopanchax toddi, assembly GCA_006937965.1. Classification (NCBI taxonomy): domain Eukaryota; kingdom Metazoa; phylum Chordata; class Actinopteri; order Cyprinodontiformes; family Nothobranchiidae; genus Callopanchax; species Callopanchax toddi. The sequence continues at coordinate 1,642,100 of SSNR01000055.1, read as the reverse complement.
TTAATGGAACCTCTGGGTGCTGTGAGTTGATGGTGTCAGCAGAAACACCACCTTTAGTTAATGTCTGATACATGCTCTAATACACAATCCCCCCTCACACACACACACACTTGCAAAGACATGCTTATGCTCACACATTGTGTACTCTGAGTGTTGAACCCTGAATGTGTCTGGATGGAGTTTGCAGAAAAACATGCTCAGCTGTTATTCCCCCGGGTTGTTGTAATCTAAGCACTGAGGAAGACAGACTCCGTATGCAGAAAGTGGAGGACACAGGAGTGCAGAAATTAGTGTACGCTGCACAAAGCAGATATAATATTTGATATATATGAGAGTGTGGATTTTAGTTGCATGAATTAGTGCTTTAAAAGCTGTGTGTGTTGTAGGTTTGTGAGCGGCAGCAGAGACGGCACGGCTCGGATCTGGCAGCTGCAGCCTCAGGGCTGGAAGAGCATTCTGCTGGACATGCAGACCAAATTACCCGGGTATGTGTTGGAGGATGGCTGGCAAAAGGAGTTCAAATAGACTTTGTTGTATTTTAGCAGACTCGGTTTTTCATTGTTACAACACAAAGACTGTAGTTCATGGAAAAGATTCCTGCACTCAAATGCATCCTACAGGGCAATTTATCACCCACATTTTGCCTTTCGGTGATGGGCAATAAAAAGCACGTATAGGATGCATTTCATGTTTTTGTCCACTTGTCTGTGCATGTGGTTGTTTGTCTGTAGGATTTTAATGAATCTCTACAACTGATTAACTTTTAGAGTCAACCTAATTCAAGATGGCTGCCACTGCTAATCAACATTTTTAAACAAAAAACTGCATAAATTGAGTCAATTTTATGTCAATTCTGTATCTGAATATGGTGAGGCAGTCAGTTTTACAAATATTAATGGAGATTTACCCAAAATAATAAAAATATTTTCAAATTCATTAGAATCAGAAATGGGTATCGGCTCTCAAAACTAGAATCGGTGCACCTCTAGATATTGAGCCAAATTTCCAAACGGTAGCAGCTGAGAGGAATGCACCACACACACACACACTTCTGAGCATGTTAGGTCACTCATATTATTTTCAAGATTGAACTAAAATGGCTAGAATTACTTATTTCCCAACATTAATGATCTCAGTTAAAAAGTGGCCTAAAAAGCAGCAGGAGATATGCAACCATGGAATGCTAGGCCTTTCATTTGAAGCTGATCTGTCAGAAATCCGTTGCTAAATTTTCTGTTAATGTCACCATTCTGCCTGCTGACCCTGAATGATAATTTCTCTAAGGCATGAATGTGCTCGCAGTTAGAAAACACAGCAGACGGATTTAAATTCTGTCTAAAGTTATCAGTCCTCAGAGCTGTTCGCTGTCCTTGGCTGGTGTCTGCACATTCTTTGACCAAAGGCTGCAAACAAATATATAATAAAGTCAAAAAGAACAAGAGCTTTTCTGTATGGAAATGTAGTTTTATAATCTAACATTACTGCAAAGGATTACTCTTTTATTTAAATTTGTGCTGCTAAATTAATCAGAAAAAACAAAGTGTTTGGATATTTAACTGGAAATGTTAACATTTCTTAAGTGTTCAGGTTTTTCCACAGGTAACGAATGTTATAATTTTTTTTTTACTATATACCTCCGTGTCTTGTGTTTAAGTCTTATGTAAGGTACAGTTTTTTTTTTTTAAGTGCTGCTGGGTTAAATTATTATTCATGTCTTCCATTTAGGAAGTACAGCCCTCCGCCGCTGGAAGACAAGGTGACGAAGCTGAAAGTTACCATGGTTGCCTGGGATCGCCATGACAGCGCAGTGATCACAGCAGCCAATAATCTGACGCTGAAGGTGTGGAACTCCACCACCGGGAACTTGGTCCACGTCCTGATGGTGAGTCCTCCTAAACATACCTCAGTTTGTTCTCTAACTTTAGTATATGATGTACTAAAGGGACATTTATCCCTTGTCGTTTCTCTACAATAGAAAGTCAGATGAGCCCCTCTGTCTTTTTTAACCTCATCATCAAGACAAATCCCAGTTGATTTAACGTTTTAATTTTCACACAATTACCTTTACATGTCTATCTTGCTCGTAGAAGATAAAACCTGATTAATGCTATTGTTTTGCGTTTGTCTGTCATCCTATTGGCCTTTAGAGCCAGGCTGTGAACTCTGTCGTACTTTTTATCGGTCATTTAATGTGAACAAGGACTCAGTCTTCCTGTTTTATAGCTGCCTTTTAAAAGTGTCTATAAAAAATAATCTGATTTAAACAGATAATTCTGCTCCTTATTAGTTAGGCAGCTAGTGGTTTGGTGATTAGTCAGATCTTTAAGACACAAAGAGTAATCTAGATGTCCTTGCTGTCTGTTGACAGGGTCATGAGGATGAGGTGTTCGTCCTGGAGCCACATCCGTTTGATCCAAGAATCCTTTTCTCAGCCGGGCATGATGGGAACTGTATTGTGTGGGATTTGGCTAGAGGAGTGAAGATCCGATCTTATTTCAACATGGTTAGTTTCTTGTTTATTGTGACTTTGAGTCATTTAGTTTCTGTTTCCATTTTGTTTACAGCGAAGAAACGTCTGTCCAGATTCAGATTTTTGTTCTGTAGCTGCTCTTTTTTTCTGAACTCTGCTGACGTTCTTTACGTTAGATGTTTTTGAGTGTTTGCTGTACACATTCCTTCCCTGTTCTTTCACGTCTGTTTGACATTCTTTCTCTTTTCTCTTGTGCTGCTCCCCCTCTCTGCTTTCACTTTCTTTTCTTTGTGCTCACATTTTAGTTTCCACTCCTGTTTTTCTTGTCTGTGTTTGCTAACAGTTTTTTTAGAGAGGTTTCAAGGACGCTGAGGAGTCCAGAAAAACGATCATATTGAACATACTCATCCAGCATGTTAATCATTGTTGTCCTGCTTTTGTTTCCATGGTAACCAAGGGAGTTAATCAAAGACTTGAGACCACGAGTCACTAAGGGAGCCGGTCATTTGGCCAGTTTAACTTGAGTTCTTGTGAAAAGGCCCAGATTTCAGATGAAAACCTTCTGGGAGTTTCTGTAGCTCATCTGAAGTTCCTAAAACACAAGTAACAGTGTGATGTAGAAATATAAAAAGTAGAGCACAACCACCTTTTATATAAGACCTCAGAGAATCTCGTTCCTTCCCTGAACATTCATCCTGAGCCTCGGTGCTATTTGAGTTTAGTCTGGTTATTTTACTCAAACAGTAACAAAGAAGAAAACTGGTGACTGATGCCTCGTCTACACAGAAACACAGTTTTCCCTAAAAATCTTCTTTCTTTTGCCATTTCTAAAGATATCTCTGCCCCGGTTGTGGGGCAGTAGCTCAGATAAATCTTTTAAAGTGGTGGCTCCAAAATTATGGAACGCTTTACCTCCTCTGCGTAGCCTGGTATTCAGGCTCGCTTTTAACTGATTTTAGGTTGCATGATGTTTTTTGTTTTATCATGCTATCATTTTGCGTTTTATCATGTTCTTATCAAGTTTTTATTTTGTGTTTTATCATGTTCTTATCAAGTTTTTATTTTGTGTTTTATTATGTTCTTATCATGTTTTTATTATGTTCTTATCAAGTTTTATCCTTTTTGTTTTTATAATTGTTTTTATTGTAAAGCACTTTGTGGCCACTGGCCTGAGAAAGGTGCTATATAAATAAAGTTATTATTATTATTATTAATATTATTATTATTATTATTATTATTATTATTATTTAATACCAACTCCAGCCGAGTCACTTCACACCTCACACACATTGCCCAAACTGGTGGTTGGAGGGTCTGGTGGCACCTGGTGTATGGCAGCTTTAGCTCACTGCCTTCAATGTGTGAGTATGTGTAGAGCGTAACACAATGGAACTCAACTTAGCAGTATTCCTGAGATGAAAGAAGGAAGAGCAAACCAGAGAACTGACATGACATCCAGAGAAAGAGCTGGGTCAAAGGTTACACCAAGATTTCTAACAGAGGGTTTGGTAAACGAAGTGATTTGACCAAGAGAATCCCTGACTTTAGGAACAAACTTGTCCAGAGCACTGATCAGGATTTCAGGTTTGTCTTCATTCAGTTGTAGAAAGTTCCCAGCCATTCAGGGTAAACACATCAGCAACTGTAGTTTAGACATCTCACAGGGCTTAAAGGAGATATACAGATGGCTGATATTAGATACTTCTCATACAGCTTCTAATTTCTTTAAATAAACTAATATTTTTATACTTAAAAAAACCAATGCAATAAAGGCTAATAGATATATGTAAGCTATGAGAGTCAAACACATTAGATGTGTTTCCTTGTGGATTTCTTTGCCACAAACATTTTTGCACTGATCATTTAATATATATTTCTCTTGTGTGTGTGTGTGTGTGTGTGTGTGTGTGTGTGTGTGTGTGTGTGTGTGTGTGTGTGTGTGTGTGTGTGTGTGTGTGTGTGTGTGTGCATAAACCTGAAAAGGCCTGAAATCATTGGCTGCTGCTGGGAACTTCTATTACTGTCAGTACCACATAGGGTCAAAGGTTATGGTAGAGGCGGGGCTATGACATTTTCAAAAGGTTGTGTTTTTACAGTCTGCACAAAACAAAAAGGTGGCGTTTTAAGATTTTACCACTCTGGAACCTGCTTTAAAAACAATTTCATTTCTGGGCTCCCAAAACAGTTTACACCTTAATTCAAGGCTGAAATGATTAAAAAGGCAACTTTGACTTATTTCTGCTAAATCACAAAACAACATTCCTGTCTTGATGGAACCTGAGAGTGAAGGAATCCCAACAGACAGAAACACTCACCTGCCTTTCAAAATAATTAGTCTTTTGTCTTGTTTTCTTTTCTTGAAGTCTCAGTTTCTCAGGGTGAGTTATAAACACGTTAGGCTTTTATTGTGGGAGACAAATGCAGGAGATTTTCTGTTTTGCTGGGACAGTTAGTGGGACAGTCAGTGTTGCTGGTATTTGTCGATGTTTCTGTAGGAGTCCATACTTGTATGTGTTTTTCATTCTGTTAAACTGTTACTGTTTTCCTAAATGTCCCATAGTTAAATTCTGATTCATCTAATGGACCTTTCCCCTGTTTATGGACAGATCGAGGGCCAAGGACATGGAGCCTTGTTTGACTGCAAATGTAGTCCTGATGGGCAGCACTTTGCAGCCACTGACTCCCATGGTCACCTGCTCATCTTTGGCTTTGGCTCCAGCAGCAAGTATGATAAGGTAAATCAGCTGTTTTACCTTTACCTGATGCACACGGAGGCCCAAGAAGTCATGTAATAATAAACACCCTCTTCATCTTTAAACCTGCTCCAGATAGCAGACCAGATGTTCTATCATACGGACTACCGGCCTCTGATCCGAGACGCCAACAACTACGTGCTGGATGAGCAGACTCAGCAGGCGCCTCACCTGATGCCCCCTCCTTTCTTGGTGGACGTGGATGGGAACCCTCACCCGCCGAGATACCAGCGGCTGGTACCTGGCAGGGAGGGCTGCAGGGACGAGCAGCTGATTCCTCAGATGGGGGTTACTTCCTCAGGTAAATAGGCTGAGATCTGGTGCTTATTTTGGGTTTTTTTTAAGACCTGAGGGCACAAAACACTGTTGCAGTTCTGCTCTGCCCTCCTCTTTTCGTACTCCTCAGATCAGATCTTTGCCTGGAGGTGATGCTGTCATCTTCTCTCTCATCAGAGCGCTTCAGTCAGCTCATCAGAAACACATTTGTCAAGATGATGACAATGCTTTCTGAGTGCATAATGAGAGGCTTTTATTATGAAGCTTTACTGGCATTGACAAATAAAATCTGATTTAATAAAGGCTGCTTTATAATTGTGGCAGAGCCATAAACAGAAATAGTCATTGAATAATAAAACGCTTCAGTAGGACACAGTCAGCTTTGTGTTTGTGGTTTCTGTTTTATATCTCTGTCATTTTCTCCTGCCTGTCAGGCCTGAACCAGGTGGTGAGTGAGCAGGCGGTGGATGGTCCGAGTCCTCTGGATACCATGATTCAGAGGCTGCAGCAGGAACAGGACCAAAGGCTGGGATCTAACGAAACCTCTGCTTCTTCTGCTGCTGCAGTAAACACCAGGTCCAGCAGAGGTAGGGCCAACACCTCCGGAGCGGGAAAAGGAATTTAATTGAGTTTCAGGTGTAAAGTCCACTATTTTTTAAAGAGGTTTTGGCATAAAAGGGATCTTGGAAGCCTGTAATGTTTAGGCTATGTTGGGTTTCCACGTTTTTAATAATGGCTCAACAACGACACGTTTGAGAGGACTTGGAAACACACCTGATAAAAGGGATGTATTGGAAATTTGTACATACAAGGGCCAGTAGCAGGAAAAAACGAACACCACAGGGAGGACGTCATTAGGACAGGAAGTTAAGATGAAATGTCAGAGACAGATAGGGACACTGGGTCAAACATCTTCAGAGACTGAGGGGGTTATGAGCTAAAAACAAAGTTATGACATAATGATGAACAAATGGAATTATTGACCTTTGCCATAAAAGTTATTACTGTCACCTTTAGAGGACAGCTGTACTGTAGGGGTCACAGGGGAAACGAGAGTTTAAACAGGACCTTTAGAGTTTTTTTATTTAAAGAAATAAGATTAGAGAAGTATTTTATTTTCACAGTTTTTAGGCAGAAACAGTAAGAATTGTAAGTGGGAAAAAAAAGACCAAGCTCTTTGTAGAAAGGCTTAGTGGTGATGTTTGTAGAAGTCACCCAGTGACAGCTGTGGACATGAGTATCTAAGACTTTTATTTTGTAGGTCCAAAGCTGAAACATTTGGGAGCCATTACTTTAATGGACACACAAAACATTTTATTTATTATAATTATTCCTATATTATAATAGATTAGTGACCTGGTCCAAGAAGGCAGCATAAAGTCTCTATTTTCAGGCCTTTTTATGTCCTGCTGCACTAAGTGATGCTAATCTGGGTACCTGGATTAGATTAGATACTGTATTTTAAATTTGAATTTAGCCTTCAAATAGTGTATTTGCTCTACAGCGCTTTGATGCTGACAGATTGTATGAACCTGTTTGACGTTTTTCTCCCTTTAGGATCTGTCGGTTCACCCACTGAGGTTCACTCCCCTCCTAACGTTGGCCTCCGACGCAGCGGGCAGATTGAAGGTGTTCGCCAGATGCACAGCAACGCCCCCCGCAGCCAGATGGCTACAGAGGGAGACCTGGTGGCCTGGAGCCGCAGGGTGCTGGTTCCAGAGCTGGAGGACGCCTTCGTCAGGTAACCCCACCACACACACACACCCTCAGAAGTACAGACCTCAGTATCAGACTTTATTACACCACAGAGAGGATTTATCTAATGAGCCTTATGTTCTGTGCAGGAGACAGGTGACCTGGCGTGAGGCTAAAGGAGATGAAGAGATCAATATTTATCAGTTAGAGAGAAGGAGACGTACGATCCACTCACTCCCCAAGGAGAGCAGGGTACAGGAGTCCCAACGTTTCCCTCCTGACTGTTTGTATCCAGGATTCTTCATCTTGTAAACATCTTGTTATCCCTCCTCTCTCTGCTCGTGAAGGTTCATCCGACATCAGAGTGTGCAGTCGACGAGGGGAAGAAGAGTCAGGGGAACCACGGATATCAGACCCGCGCCGCCATGGAGGAGACGAGCCGTCAGAGCGCTGAGGCTGCTGACGATGATGAAAGCACCTCAGAGGTAGGCGGAATATTCTTACTGCTTTGGTTTGGACTTTAGTTCAAATTGGATTTGGGATTTTGGAATCCTCTATATGTAAGAAGTCTTCATCCTGTTGACATGATTGGTTTGTTTTTTATGCTTATTATTATTCTGCGTGTTGTTCAGGGAGAGGTGGAGGTGCGCCAAATCAACGGATACTCCTCAGAGGAAGAAAAGGAGGAGGAGGAGAAGGAGCCCTGGCCAGATGACCACAGTAGTTCAAGGTATACGTTCTAAGACACAACACGAGCAGATATTGTACATTTCTGTATTAACATGGGACATTTTTATGAGTGAACATAATTTCCTGTGGTCTTGTTGAAATATCACACATGTATTCTGGCTGAAACAGTCAGATTACAGTATAACATCTCCCCCCCAGTGATTACTCCAGTGATTACTCTGACTGGACGGCAGACGCGGGGATCAACCTGGAACCACCCAAGAAGAGCGTAAAAGTAAAGAAGAAGAGCAGCGGCTCTGAGGAGGATGGAGAGAAGAAGAGGGAAGGAAAGAAAGAGAAGAAGAAAGACAAAGCAGACAAAGATGGTTCTTTACCAAAGAAGACAAAGCCAAAGGAGAAGAGGAAGGTTTGTTATCTGTAGTCCAGTTAATCTTCAACCAAAACTTATTTTTAATCTGAAATTGAAATAATTTTATTATATTTTTCTGCAGGATTATGATGTCTTTGTATCTGTTTTGTGTCTTCTAGAGGGCTGAGTTCCAGGAGCAGGGGCTAACTCTGGAAGAGTGGCTTCCCTCTGCCTGGATCACAGACACGGTCCCCCGGAGATGTCCCTACATACCTCAGATGGGAGACGAGGTACACACCGTCAGATCCTCTTGTATCGTCACCACGTTTCCTCACACCAAATTTTACATTTCAGTAAATTTGTACCAACACTCGAGGCCTAACGATGATTTGATATCCTCAACACACAAAAAAGTACTTTAGTGTTCCAGACGTATGAGGAAAACACGTTTATATTCTAAGTAGTTACATACTAAAAACACAAGAATGCACAAAATGGAGGTAAAGTATGTTTGTTTTTGTGTGCAGTTGTACTACTTCCGGCAGGGTCATGAAGCTTACGTGGAAATGGCCAAACAGAAAAAGATTTTCAGCATCAATCCTAAGAAACAGCCCTGGCACAAGATGGAGCTACGGGTAAGGAACGGTTTGACTAAGATGGATCTGATGCCTTCTGTAGACGTCCAGTGTTTGAAGATGTCTCTTTATTTATATAATCTCTTTAGGACCAGCATCTAAAAATGATAAAACCACATAAAAAAGGGAAAAAATCGTCAGTTTAAAAATGTTGTTCATCCGAAAGTAAACAAAAAGCAATGGCAGCATTTTTCTAGGAATAAGAAGATAGCAGTTCCTAGAAATACCTACAAAGATTTAATCATTTATGTTCTTTTACTGCTGTTGACAGTCTTATTTTACTACCTCAAAACCTTTTACTGGTATTTCTTCTGCTTCACAATTTGATGCGTTTTAACCTGAATTGTCATTCCAGTGTATCAAAATGCACCTGGAAGAATAAAGATGATTATTTGTCCAATTTAACATTTTTATTGACTCTCTTTTCTTCCACTTTCATGTTGAAGAAAAAAATTCCACAGGGTATTATTTGACCGTTTACTTATCTGTGTACCTGTGTGAGAGAATATGTACATTTTCAGCTGAGTGTTGTACATCACTTTGGGCCTGTGGGTTAAGCCTCAAACTTTCCACCTTGCATTTTTTATTTTATAACTATAAAATGGGCACTTTCCCCGAATACTTACAATATATTATTTTACAATATACTGTATACTGAACCAGTGTAGGAACAATATGAAATAAAGACAAAAAACTAAATAGATTTTAGAGCTTTGGTGAAAATAAAACCAGACATGTGCATCAGAACTAAATTTCAATAGAACATACTTTCCTAGTTCTTACAGTACAGATGTATGAGATACCGTAATAACGTTTTGAGAGAACGTGGTATTTGATGTTTTTGTTCTGGAACCTTTGTGGCGTTTAGGAGCAGGAGTTGATGAAGATCGTTGGCATCAAGTACGAGGTGGGCCTGCCCACACTGTGCTGCCTGAAACTCGCCTTCTTGGACCCAGACACCGGGAAGCTGACAGGAGGCTCCTTCTCTATGAAGTAAGTATTTAAAAAGACTGGAATATTCTGTTTTTTTTAGAATGAATCAAATTTTTTAAATAATCTATTGAAAACACTTTAAAAAAACATTTTTCTGTACTTATGGTTCACGCTGCAGGACTTTTTACACTAAATCAGAAATAATTGTAAAGTTTTTCTACCTATAAACTGCAAGCATGGATGTGACTGTTGTGTTTTGTATGAAAAAGTGACATTCTCTTTAAAGGTACCACGACATGCCTGATGTTATTGATTTCCTCGTGTTGCGGCAGCAGTTTGACAACGCTCGTAGGAGGCAGTGGGCTATAGGTCAGAGTTTTTACCTCTTAACCACAAACATATGCAACGCTATAAAATATTTTTAGCTTAGACTGATTGTTTGGTAAAACTCTAAATAGGTTATGGTGTGTGTGTCCAGGTGACAGGTTTCGGTCAGTGATTGACGACGCCTGGTGGTTTGGGACCATTGAGAGCCAGGAGCCCTACCAGCTCCAGTATGCTGACAGCTTATTCCAGTGCTACAACGTCTGGTACGACCACAGCTTGGGTTTGGTCTGATGTCATTTGGGCTGCAGATCAAATCTACTTAGTTTAATGTCAGATTTTTGTGTTTGATATAAGGAGATTTGTTATTATCACGAGTCTCTGATTGTTAAGAAACAAAAAGACTGAATGTCTTTAAAGTCAGTATCTGACTATGACTGTTGGAGACACTACGTTGGAGAGAAAATATGTAAATTTTCAGTTGGAACCACGCTGATTTGGTATAGGAGACATTTTTGACAAGTTTTATATATGGTTGAGTAGTAATATAATATAATTGCACAATTTAGTCACAAAGTGTCTTAATTATGTCTCAGTTTGTCTTCAATTTGGTCTCCAACTCCTCTCAAAGTTTTCTCACATTCTTACTTTGCTGACCATACTGGATGTAAAAAATATGTACATCTAAGCATAAAATACGTAAATAGAAGATAAAATAGGCACACTAACAATAAAGGTTTCTAAAACGATAGGATAAACTATATAGAAATATAGGCTTTGCAGAATTAAAACTGTGTACATAATTCTGAAGTAGTACATTAGCTGTTTGAATCAGCAGTAAAGAAAATTGTGCAAATTATACAGATAAATTCAAGCAACCAGGTAGGTACAGTTGCAGCATGTGCAGATGATAAGTAATGATACAACCGATAGAAAAGATCTACATTATGGTGCAGTGATGGGATAGTCTGAGGGGAGGGGGTTGGGGGGACTCACAGCACTTTCTGACTCACAGAAACTAAACTGAGAAGCAACTGAGATGGGTCCCAGACTCCCACGACTATTCTGAGACTATTTTAAACGAAAACCTGTCTTGCAAATTTTACTAACAATTTAAAACTTCCAGTGAAACAACAAAGAGGCCCTTTGAAAATCGAGAACCCTCATGAATGTTTCCAGTAACTTTTGAAAACCCTCATGAATTTGTAATTTGTTGCCATCAGTTGCAGCCCAGTGAGATGCAGCTTCAGAAATGAAGAGGTTGCTTTAGAGAAGGAATACTAATAAAACTGAACTGAAGAACATTATTAAGTACATTAAGTGACTTTTTTTTGTTTGCAGATCCTGCACATGAAGGCAGTCACACACCAGAAATAACAAACCAGAGAGACACATGACAGACTTTATAAATGTGACCATAAACGAACGGAAACGTATTTTATTTAAAAATTATGACAACAATGTGATGATGTGTTTTTCGTGTAGCTGGGACAACGGAGACACAGAGAAGATGAGTCCTTGGGACATGGAGCTCATCCCTGATGATGGTAAGTGTCTAACATTACATAGCGGTGTTTAAACCCCTCTCTTTAAAAAAAACAACCCTTCCTTTGGTCTCTGCTCCTTCCCTCTTCAGCCACGTTTCCTGACGAGTTGGGCACCAGCGTCCCGCTGACGGAGGAGGAGCAGAAACAGCTGCTGTATGTTCCTCAGGAGGGAGAGTGGGGCTGCTGCACGCGAGCAGAAGAGTGCGATCGCATCATCAAGGCCCTTGACCAGCTCTGTACACTCGGTATGACGCCATCAAACCCATTTAAACATACTGGTTTATTGATGTCACGTAATCAGGAAGGTGAAGTTGCGTGAGTCACCAGAACCCTGACTCACATGTTGAGAGGAATAGGCTGGAAACACATTACTGAAGCGTGTGTTTGTTTTCCCACTAAGTGATATGATGTCAGACTTTGCTGCAATCAAGTGTAGAAAAGTTAGTGAGAGCTCCCTCTAGTGGAAGTTGGGCAAATAAACAAGCACTTTTCCACCAATCAGTTTTTTTTTTTACTTTAAGATTTTTTTGTCATAAATGGCTGCTTTCCCCTCCTTCTCCTGTTTATACAGCTGGCATCACTTAACATTAACTTCTTTTTCCTCCTTCAGACGTGGCGGCACCGTTTGCCTTCCCAGTAGACCTCCAGGCGTACCCGACGTACTGCACAGTGGTGGCCTACGTCACAGACCTCAGCGCGATACGCCAAAGGCTGGTGAATCACTTCTACAGGTATATCGCCCGAGGCTGCACCAGACTCAGAGTGTGTTTGTGTGTGATGAGAGTTTTTAACAAATCAATTATTCATAATGCTTCAGACGGCTTTCCTCTTTGATGTGGGAGGTTCGCTACATAGAGCACAACGCTCAGACGTTCAACGAGCCAGGATCCTTCATCGTCACCACCGCCAAGTTCGTCTCTGACCTCATGCTGGCGTTTATTAAGTACGTTTTTATTTATGTTAAATCCTCAATAGGATATGATGTCACATGTAAAATGTGTTTTTCCAGGCAGCGTTGAAATAATAATGTTATCTTCCTTCTTTCCCCCACAGGGACCAAAATCTGACAGACCTCATGCCTCTTTACAAAACCATGAAGAAGGCAACCTTCTCAGACTCGGAGGACGAGGTGGGTGTCAACACGACATTTAATCCTGAAACGATACAGGATGTTATTGTTAGCAGACAGATCATTCTGTTTCACTTTTTTCACAATTCTTTTGTAAAGATAGTTTTAATAACCTGAGAAAAACTTGAAAACTGTAGCCCTTATAAGAATTTTAAAGTTATTAAAATCACTCCATGTGGGTTTCTGTAGAGGATCACAGTGTAGGGAGGCATTTTGTCTACACAGATCACACACATGAACCACTGAATGGATTGTAATGAAACTATCAGGAAGTAATCACCGGATGTGAGTGTAAACAGACAACTTCAGATTCTGTGTTATTGCCTGAGTTTGTAAATAACATTATTTTTAAGATTTGACCAAAAAAGCTATTTATCCATCACTTCTCAACATAAGACGACCTCAGTTTAAAACTCTTGAAAGAAAAGCAGCAGTTGATATGTTTTCCTTCTAGGAATCCTAGGCCTTTAATTTAGGAATGATTTTTGATGCTTTATGATTTATCTTATGAACACATGCATAAAAGGAGCATTACATTCTGTTGCAGCACAGCTATTAACTTCCTAATTATGTTCAATAATACGAGTTATTTTTCAATGTAGGATGACGAGGAAGAGGATGAAGATACTAATACTCCTGGAACATCAACAAAAAACCACAAGGTAAACTCCACTAACAGTCACATCCACATGATTCTGATTGATTCCTATCAGATAGTTCAGTTACATTGAATTTATTCTGTAGGGTCGTCAACCCATTCAGCGCCAGCTGAGAAATCGTGCTCATTCATACGACCCTCATGCGTGGAAAGGTCGCTGTAAGGAGCTGCTGGATCTCATCTTTCAGTGTGAAGACTCTGAGCCCTTCAGAGAACCTGTGGACCTACAGGAGTACCCGGTACTGCTAAACTCTTTTTATTAAAGGGAAAAGTTCAGGATTTTGACCCAGTCCTGTACTTTATATACAGTATGTTTTTTTTTCCCCCCTCTAAGGACTACCTGCAAATAGTGGACTCTCCAATGGACTTTGGTACGGTTCTAAAGAAGCTGACTGAAGGGAACTACCAGTCTCCCATTGAGCTCTGCAAAGACGTCCGGCTCATTTTTAGTAATTCCAAAGCTTACACGCCCAGTAAGAAGTCGCGGGTGAGAGTCTTCCATCCTGGGTTTATTGACATGTTTATAACTTAAAAGGTTAAACTCTCTTTATTTGTGTTTTACTGTCGATGTGTTTCTTGCATGTCCAGATATACAGTATGAGTCTGAGGCTCTCTGCACTGTTCGAGGAGCACATCAGCCCCATCCTGTGTGACTACAAAGCTATCCACGGCATGACGAACAAACTGAGCAGGCGACGGACGGACAGACAGAAACGGCACACCTCTGACAGACCAACACGACACACGGTGAAGAGGAGGAGGAGCGAATCTCCCACAAGCAGCAACGCCTCCAGGTAGAAGCAACCTTCTGTTTGTGGTTATTGTGACTAAACTGAAACAATCCTGACTTCCTTCTCGCTCTGCTTGTAGCCCAGAGAGGAAAAGACGTGTCTCATCCAGAGTGACAGCCAAGAGGGAGCTGTCACCGCCCCCGTCTCGGCCTCCTTCTCTAAGGCAGAGCGTCCCTCTGAAACAGCCGCCTCAGCTGGTCAACGGTAAAGTGGAAACCTCGACTCCAGGACGTACTCGCAGCGCCGCACGCCACTTTAGGCACTCCTCCCCCTCCTCTAATAACACTACGAACAGTACACCAAGTACAGCAGGTAGGACTCCTAATACAAACCCTCACACATCTTTAACACCTTAACACAGGCTGTAGATTAAAAAGAAATGAGTTGTTTATGGTGGTGGTTACATTAACTACCTACCAAATACGTAGAGTAAATAAATGTTTCAAACCCTGACCTGTTGGTTTTATGTTTTAATTAAAGGCTAGGACTGAAAGACAAATAAAAAGTGTGTTTCTCTAAATCTCAAGGTAATCTTCTAACCCCTTTATTGAAAATCTGTTTGTCATCAGAGTCTTCTCGCTCGTTACGAGCTCATAGCTCTGTTCGAGCTTCAACACCACCTGTTCCTGAAAAGGTGGCCCCCACCCAGCCAGCAGAGAGCAGCGGTGGAAGCACTCGTAGGAAACTCAGGACGCCTGTGAGACACTCACCTGGTGAGTGATGATGACAGAATTCGAGGCTGATGTGAAGTCAGACCTACTAATTTCATAAACTTTGTTTTTCCTCCCTCTCAGTCTCTCCTGCCAGCCCTTCATCTCAGAGCACGGTGCACCTAAACGGACACAGTAGCCACGTGACCCCCGTGGGTAGAAGGAGGAAGAAATCCAGAACAGACTCACCTGCGAGTCCTCCAGAAATCCCAACTCCATCCAGCCCTTCCAGACCTCGAGGCCGGCCGCCGGGTAAAAAGAGAGGCAGAAAGAGCAAGCAGGAGCTGGAGGAGATGAGACAGAGCAGCAACCAGAGGAGCTCCACCCCCGACGATGAGCTCGACCACTCCACAGGAGACGAAGGAGGAGCGTCTTCTGCACAGGAAGCGCCGTCGGACTCGGTTACGCCGTCGACGCCTAGAAGACGAGGCCGACCCCGAGGAACAAAAATCGAGGAGCCCACTCCTCCTGCCGAGTCCCCCGAGCCCTCGCCGCTGAGGAGGAGCAGCAGGAGATCCAACGAGGAGGTCACACCACCTCCTCCTCCTCCTCAGACCACAACTCAGCAGCGACCCAGTCGGAAGGAATCTCTGAAGGAGGAAACGGGGGACGCGGCACTGGTCTCTATGCGCACGCGTAACCAGGGGCGACGATCGGCCTGGTACATGGAGGAGGACTCCGAGGAGGAGCAGAGGCAGCTGCTGTTCGAGGACTCGTCGATAACGTTCGGCACCTCCTCAAAGGGACGAGTCCGCAAACTGACAGAAAAGGCCAAAGCCAACCTGATAGGCTGGTGAGGAACGAACGCTCAGAGGGAGAAGAAACATGGCTTCAGAGGAGTCAAAGTGTGTGTGTGTGTGTGTGTTTTTATGTGCACGTGTGTATGTGTGTGTGTGTGTGGGGAGCCTCTGGACCAGCTGCTGACAGTACTCCCTCCTCATCTCTGACCCTTCCTTCCTCTCTGCACGGCATGCTCGATTATTCCTCCTACTTTATTGATCCATGTTGGATCCCACAGGAGCACACGGAATCTCACGTTGGTGATCTCCTCCTCCTCCTCCTCCTCTTCCTCCTCACCTGATATACAGTTTGGTGTTTTGTTCTTTTTTATACAACCCTCTCACTGATCTTTGTAGGATTTTTTGTGATTGGCTGTTTGTTTTGGGAGTCTTACACCTGACCTGAATGTGTCTGTCTGCGCTAAAATACCAAAAGGCGTACCGGTTGTTGGTACGGTAGATCTTGTGTACTATTGATGATCTTTTTGCATGTTAATTAGAACGAATCACGTTTTTTTCCCCTATATATTTGTTTTACTGTGAGGACGATAAAAAGGATGCATGAGTGAAGGGAGCCATTTATGTCTCTATATCACGTTTCAGTGCATCCTTAGCATTAGCAATACCTTGTGCCTTCATGTCTACGGTGTGTATGTGGCCTCTGCCCTAAAAAAGTACACGTGCCTGTTTGTGTGTGGGGAAAAAGAGTGCGTCTGAATGAAGGAGTGTTTTGATTTTCTAACAAAGGTGAGCGTACAAACAGTGGCATACAGTTTGATCATTGTGAAACCCTTCAAAGAAATGTATTTATAGCAGCTTGTTGTAAACACACACCTGTGATCCACGTTATATCGTCGTATATGAGGTACAGAAGGGGGCGGAGCTTCTGGCGACTAGCTTTGAGATGCACTTACCACAGACCGGTTATCAATGCAGTCTTAGGCTGTTTGTATTTTTTCAAATAAGCTTTTAAAATGTTGAGATGTTTCTATCCGCACACACATTTCACACATAACTCTCTCGCATGTTTTAGCACTTTCTAACAGAAACAGGAAGCAGTGGGGTCAATCGGACTGAATTTGGACGGACAGACGAGTCTTTTATTCACCTTTCTGATCGTGTGCCTTTGCTACTCTGGCATAGTGAATCCTCCGTTTCTCCTTTTTGAGGTCTGTTTTTTATTTTTTTTTTAAATGTACTCTTCGGACTTCCTGGTTCTGCTCACGTTTGGAGAACTGGACCGCAGACTCCAAGAGAAATAAATAATCTGTCAGGTATTGAGTTTAGGAAGATCCTTTCGGACACTCCTTCCCACTCAGCACAGATTAAGGAACGCCAAAATCCTCCATTTCATTATGTTGGATTAACGGGGGAGAACTGGATGGTAGCATCATATATTCACCCGGTTCATCTCATAACTCGAATATTACAAACATATAGCTCATCTGTTTGTTATCGTCTGTTTTGTAATGCGTTTGCCAAATGCTGTCTTTGGGCACTGAAGTTTTAGAACATGGCTTTTTGAATGTCTTTATTTTCTAAAAAAAGAAACTAAGAAAAAAGAGGAAAAACAAATTTTATTATCTCCATAGTGGGTGTTCATTCATGTATAATGTGTCAGCTGTTTTCTGTCAGTGTCTCCCTGCCATACAGGATGATTTATCAGTGGACAGATCCGTGGAGATGGAGTGAAGTTTTATGCTCTGCCGCACATATTCAAGGACTTTGACAAAATATGTATCTTGTGTAAATTAGTGAAACAGCCAAAAACACTGATTTTTTCCCTCTCAGAGGGAAAAACGTAAAGGATGTTTTGTTATTGAGGTTTAGATCTTTGAATATTTATTTTATGGACGCATTTTTGCCCCGTGCATTAATCTGAAACTACAGATGAACTAAAAATATTGGCCAATATTCAGCAAGATTGTCTCAAAGTGTTCAGATTTTTTAAAATAAATAACCTTATTATGCAGAAACGGCTGAGGTTAAAACAATTCCAGTATCAAAAGTTGACAGCAGTTTATTTAAATGTCTATTTCAGAACATCCACATTTCAAGGTTTTTCTGACAGAAACGGATGATTTCTACTATAAATAACCAGAGTTTAAAGTGAAAGGTATGATGCTGTAAAAGTTTATAAAGTAAAGTTTGTATGAACTACTGTGAAATATTTTAACACACTATGTAACCAGTCCCATTGTAACTAGCTGTTAGCGCAACAGACCTAATCCCCGTTTCTCCAAACTAAGGTTGTTCAGAAAACTACCTACAACAGTAACTTTATTAATTGTTCATAACTTTTCCACAGAAACCATCTTCAAAAGGTCTCAACTCCCCCTTTAACCCTCGATCAGCCTTCTGAAACCCAAAAATCTGATTATTTTTTGGATCTGTGAATGCATCATTGTTGGTGCTAATTCACACCAGCAGTAACAGATCTTCTGTTTAGACATTTTTACTTCCAGAATCAGAAGTTTCATGTTTTCAGGAATAATTTATCAGTTGAATTCTGATAGTTCAAGATAAAGAAGAATCAGACAAACATCAGAAATCTATAACAGCTTTCAGAATCGGTGCATCTCTAACAAAAACTTGATTTATGAATCTTTAAGAAGTTGATATTAATACAGTATACAGTATATATACAGATTATTATGAGTAGAGTGTTTAGTAGAAACGACACGTGCACAGTGACTATTTGATTTTTAATAATTTTATGAACAGGAATATTTTACTTTTTTTTTTTTTTTACAGGAAATCAGAATTCTGCACCACATCTGTTCATCCTCTCACCACACCGTCTGAAAGAATCCAATTTGATCTTCTATGTTCATTTGTTGTATGAGAAGTCATTTGTGATCTGCTCTTTTTAAAAACACCAGTTCCATACAGGATGCATATCTTAACACTTCTACTATAATTGGGTTTCTTGAACCTCTGTGAATGTGTGGCAGAGCTGTGCTGCTTGTGGCCTGAGTGTTTGGTCAGAGGTTAAAGGTCACTGTGTGTGTGTGTGTGTAAAGTGGCTGCATGTTAGCCACCAGGAAGCATTTTGAGATGTTTGATGGAGACGGGGTAGAGGAGGGGAGAAGGATGTCTGTTTTATGTGAACCGATTGATAAAATTGTCTTTGTTAGTTTGGATACTTTTTTATATATAAAGGAATTAATGCAAAAAAAAAAAAAGCATAAAGCTAGAATGTATGTGTAGGGAAGTACTGCTGTCCTGTTAGTTCATACCAATATTTTAAGTAAATAAACAGTTGTGTTTCCATATTTATACTTCTTGGTTTATTTGTGTGTTTTGTTGCTGAGACCTGAAGTTTTACTTGGTGTGCATTTTTACTTGGCTTCACTGTGGAGAACATGTGTCCCACTCATTTTTACAGAATTGTTTCAAATCAGCCACATTCTTGTTTATTCATGGGTGTTGATCTACTTTAATCAAGTGAAGATGCCTGCAGTGCATTAGATGTTATTCTGGGTTTGATGTGATGCTTTTTGAGATCTTTTACCAAACTTCATGTAATCAGAAAGGTTCTATTGAAGTGATTTATTAATTCTACACATCTGGCAGTAATCAGGCCTGAGTGTGGCTCGTGCAACTGAAAACAACTTTTCAAATAATGTGAACTTTATTCATGATTTAACAACAGGGGCAATTAGTTTTTCACATAGAGCCAGGTTGGTTAGGATTAATAATACATTTTGTATTCACTCACTACTTTGTCTGAAGCATGTAAATGTAACGCACAAAAAAGGAATCTAATGAGAAAAAATATGAATCACAGCACTGCATGAATATTTTTGATTTAGCTGGACCTCATAAACACGAAAACATCATTTTTGAACAATTAGTCTCTAAATTTTTTTTATTTTAAAATCGTTACTTTCCCCAAAAAGAAAAGCATGTCTAAGTTAAAAATCAGAAGTCATGTAACTGGTTTCAGTGAGGGTACCACACTGCCCCCTGGTGTTGCAAACGTGTAACAGCAGCATGCCCATTCCGGACCTCACGAGCTCCTCTGACGTGGCGCGTCGCTAAAGGTCCGTCCGCTCCTCCGTGGGCCGCCCTGATTGGACACACGACTTATTCTGGCAAGTTTTACTGAAAAATGTAAATAGACAGGTGGCTGCGGCATGTGGAGCGTTTATGTAAATAAACCAGAAGTGAAACCGACTCTCTGAAACACAATGTGACAGAAAGCTGGAGGGAAAACGGGATTTCAGCAACAGGTAAGGGACATTATAATATTATATTTAACACTTTTTAAACGTTTAATGAGTTAAATGTGAAGGTTGAAGTAACTAATCGGCCCAGAAGTGGGGATTTAACTAACTAAATGTTCATTGTTTTAATCATCTGGTGACAGATTTCCACCAAACTGAGTACATTTGGGGTTCTACGTCTCCCGCGTGCACCTGACGCACCTGTCCGGCCACAGGTGCCACCAGCTGCGCGTTCATGCCTCGGCTCAACGTCTCCGCCGCGCTGCAGATCGCGCTCCTGCTCTCCGCCGTGCCCGCGCAGTACTTCATCTCCCGGTGGTGCGGCTCCACGGCGGCGCAGCGCTACCACGCCACCACGCGGTAACACACAACTCCTCAGTGATTCTCAACTGGTGGGTCGAGACCCAAAAGTAGGGCACTGCGACCTGGGCTAAAACCTGTTAAGGAAGTAATGGAACCATATACACATTTAGGAATATGTGATTGAATAGTTTATCAGGACAAATTTATATTAAGTCAGTCCGTTCTCACATGAGATACATATGTAGAGTTTCTTTTAACAGAGAGTCTGGATTTGGTGTTTTAGGTTTCTTCGTATATGGAAAGAATGGAGATCATCATTCCTCAACCAGACCACAGCATGGATCGACTGGACTAACCTACAGTTTTCCAAAGTAAAGTGAGTGAATTCTACAACTACAAATGTTGCATTTGTTGCAGAATAAAACTGCTAAAAATGTAACTAAAGCTGATATGAACTCAAATCAAGATTTTTTGAAGATTTGAAGGTTCAGCAAAGAACGAAAAACCCCGAAACACAACAAATAAGTATAGTTAAAGCAGATTTGTGGAGGCTGCATTTCAGCACGACAACGCGCGGCTCCCACCTCTACAGGTTTGCACGAAGCGCATGCACGTTGACTGACAGCTGACAATGTGGAAAATTGAATTCTATTGGCTGAAAAAATTCGCCAGTCAGAGAGAGTCGTTTTTATTTCATTTGCATCAACAAAGTTTTTCACAAAAAAATATGAAATTCACTAACAGGAGAGTTAAATGGTTCCACTTTCAAGTGGTCCCAAAAAAAATCCACACAAAGCTAAATAAAAGTATAAAATACTGTATATTAATACTTATAGTCACAGCCTGAATGTGTTGAGCAGTTCTCTGAACTGGCCATGCTTCTGCTCCCTGTAGGTCTCTGGTTGGCCTGGGACAAGAAGATCCATCCGCTCAAACGTCCCCTCCCATGGAAACCATGATCTTTGACAATGACCAGGGATTCTTTGGAGGTTTGTGAGTTCAGAATTCATCCTGACACTGGACTGTCTCAAACTGTACTTATTAATGAGTGAATGGAATAACTGCATGAAACGTTAGGGTTCATAAGCATGGTGAAATGATAAAACCCTGGGATGAAAATACCAGTTTTCTCTAAAGGAGCTTTTAAAGCTTTAATTTTGAGTCATTTTAAAGAAAAATGCTGCTGTTGCTCAGACTAAAAGGTCATCTTTGTCATATTAGATGTCTGATTTTCTTTGTTTTTGTACAATTCCTTGCCTTGTTTAATGGCCTGGAAACCTGGAAATAAGGATTTTAGGACTTTTTTTTAATTCAGAGAAAAATATTTACATCTGTGAGATCATTTGATAATTATATATTTTTTGTGCATTTAATATGTAAAAAAAAAAAAGAGCTGATTTCTGTCCCTTCAGCCTCCAAGTTGGTGCGCAGCCCCCGTCCTCCGTATGTGTTTCTGCGTGTCGGGGAGGTGGTGATGGAGAGGAGAGGTCACATGATCGGGGTGGTAGTGAGCTGGGATGCTGAGCTACGAGCTCCTCTGGAGTGGATCGACAGAATGTATTCCAACTCTGAGGTTAGCAGGCGCCCGCCCTTAAATTCAGGAGCAATCTCTACTTCCACTAACCCTCTCCGTGTCTGTGCACATAGAACACAAAGGCAGAGAAGACGCCTCATTACAAGGTCCTGTTCAGCGGACATGCACCTTCCTCTCTGATGATAGCGTACTTACCTCAAACACAACTTGAACGCATCACTGGAATGAAGGTAAGTCCTTAACATCCCATCACACACACACACACACACACACACACACACACACACACACACACACACACACACACACACACACACACACACACTTCGCTCATCTCAGACTCATGGTTGGATGTTTCTAGCCGGACATCCCCACCCTGGACAACTACTTCACACATTTTGATGGGACGCGATTCATCATGCAGCCCTGGCTCAGAGCGCTCTTCCCAGAGGACGAGGATGAGGACGCTTGATCGCTCGGCCTGAAAGACCCACGCAGAAGACAGCTTTATCCTCCCTCCTGTCTGATGTTCTGCAGCAAGGTTTTCCTTTTCGCCCCCATAGCCAAAGTTTGTGTTTATCAGGGAAAAACGCTGAATCCTTTCTGAGAACGTCCTTTAGGGATTTGGAGACCACTATGACTTGAAAGTGCACAAATGCACAGTATTTAATTCCAGCAGATAATTTAAAGGTCCCATATTCTGCAAAATTCACTTTCTAAAGATAATTTAACAGTCATATTAGTCACAAAGACTGTGTCTGAGACCCAAAAGTGAGAAAATACTTTCACAGTTTTCCTGATTCTCATTTTTGGGAAATGTGTTTTTTGAGCTAATGCTAAAACGGGTGGTTTCAAAATCTTTCCCCTGGTGACGTCAAGAAGGGTAAAGACCACTCCTCTCTAGAGGACAGAGCCAATCACGAGCACCTTTGGCTACCTGAGCCCACCCCCGCCCTTTAAAAACCACGGGAGTGTGCATCCCCACAAACGTTAGCACACAGTCACGGTGAAGCTACGAGAAGGAAGCTCGACTCCCCAACTGCCTCGTCCATTTGAAAGGAAAGTATAGCTTTAGGAGGTTGGATGAGGGGGTGGAACAGCAGCTGCATTTAGAGTGAGAGTAAATTTGACCAATGCAGAGCTTTTACATGTCATTGAGATGTAAAAGAAAGGATTCAGAGTAGATATGGGACTTTTAAACGAATGCCTAAAGTTTCAAAAACTAATAATTGCATTGGAAATGTTTAAATAAAATGCTTGAAATCACCTTTTAGGACTTAGCTTTTAGACTTTAGCATTTTTAGCAGTTCAGGCATTATTAATGTGCAATAAAGTGGTTTAATCAGGTCAAACAGACTCTTTGTGTTTGTTATCCTTAGAGGTTAACCCTGTTCTTGTCCCTGAAGCTGAAGGAGATAGAGACGTGGGAGGAGGAAGTGACTACAGGCATGGGAAGAGCTGAACACGACTCCTCCTCCTCCTTCCTCCGCTCCTTGGTCGTCTCCTCTCTAACCAGCAAGGGAGGTCCCAGAATGTGATACTACGTATTTGTTCCATCTTTTCAAAATGGGAGCACTTGACCACGACCCGCGGGAACATTTTGCTCACACTTACATGCAGCTCTACATAGTTTGTGCATACCGATCTAAATACAACACCGTTGCCTCCATATGGTACTTGTGAGCGTCTCGTCGGAGAACCCTCCTCACCGATGTGTCATCGCCTGACGCCATATTGTCTGCAAATATAAAGTCGTATAAGATTGTAGACAAAATGTACTCAATTAGTACCATCAAATAGATAAATGGTGCAACATTTTGTAATTAAAGATAAACATTTTCTACTACACTCATTTAAATTTTAGGGTAAGTTATAACCTTTGATGTCACAAGTATAACTTAACTATCAGTTTTGTGACAATAAATGTACCTTTATTATCATGAAAAGTGTCCAAATTTCATAAAGTGCTGTTCAATTGACAATACTGTGCTGCCCACAAATGTGCCTGTCTATAAAAGAGCAAAAATCAGACTAATAAATCAACTGAGTGTTCTTTTTTAGCCATCTATGCGTCAGTAATGGAAACGTATCATGGACACATTCAGTGAGACTGAATCGCTACCTTAAAGCGGACTTGAATCCGGACTGGATTTTGGGGTCTATTCTAGCCTCACTCCTGCTTTTTTTTGGACCCCTATTAACCCAACTACACCAATAGCTAATAAACATTACATTTCAATATTAAATTTGAACTTTAAACACCGTTATTTGATATTTTCTTACCTGAGAACCTGTATTTTTTCTCTTTGGGGTTTTGGCTGTCTTACTTGGATTTGTCAGTGCTTCTGTTTCACCAGAAGATGGCAGCAAAGTATAACAGTGATCTATTAGAAAAAGAATCCACTCTGTCTTTAGTCTAAATCCACTTAATTTTAACATCACAATAGATTTGTTTTATTCTTTGTATCACATTTCAGGTATTAGAAATATTTTCTTTTATTGATCAGTTTTCTCAAATTATAATACACACCTTAAATAGTCTTAAAAGTATGTTTTATTGCTTAAAGCAACTGTTTTTGGCTTTAAATCGTAATTTGTAAAGGACTTTTTGTTTTATTTCATGTATTGTTTCAAGCTTTCTCTATGTACAGTGTGTCCTCTTTCATTCTTTTCTTCTTTTTTTAAGAAGCAGCAGAGATTCGACTCAGATCTACATGCTGGTTTCTTCGTACAACTGAGTTTATTTTGTTTCCCTCGAGCATTAAACTGTGAAAGGAGCATTATAATCACAACCTAAAAATACAAGGCTGTATTTGTTGTTATTGTCTCTGGTTTCGCTGGTCCCCTGGTTTGCTCTGTGAAACCCCTCATCTGATGCGAAGCTCCAGCCAAGAGGGATGCAGCGCCGTATGATGGGATATTTTCATATGGGGGAGAGAACGAGGAAGAGAACCAGACCCTTGCTGTTAAACCTCAATGAAAGGTCAGGACTTTTCTCCTGTAGCTGTTTTCACATATTTTTACACCATATTTTTGTCATTTGTAACTCTAAGTAATTAAAAATTGGACCTCCGCTTTGTTTGATCAGGTAGTGTTCATCATAAGATCACAAACTATTTTATTAGAGAATTAAATTGGTCCCTAATGTTTTCATCATGACCTTTTCTTTAACCTTATTTATCTGAATTTATCCCAAAATTTGATTCCAAAGGTTGATGCCATGAATAGTTTTTTCCTAGTCTTCTGTATTTGCTTTTTTGCCATTTAAAGTCACACTATGTAACTTTTTCAAATTTTAAAATCACTGTCTTGAGCCAGTATGTTCTAATATGACCGTTTACATGGTTAAAGAAAAACCACTCAACCCTATCTGCTACTTGGATCCAGAATACCACGTTTGCAACTTCTGAGTCTCTGGTCCGGTGCCCTGAAGTCTCACAAAGTCACGTAACTCACGAGACTTTGGCCGCGTCTCAATACTCGCACTTCCACCCTTGCGCCCCTCCGTTGCACGTTCCCGTGGAGGTGCGTCAGTGCTTAGGGTGTCCCGATTCTCCTGGCTGTAGAATCCGGACCTTGGCCCCGCCCCCTTTTCCACCCTCGCTACGCACTTCGCCGAAGTCCGCATGGTGCACACTTCAGCGAAGGGTATTACCCATAATTCCAAGTGCACTTCATTGAAGACCATAGGGTGGAAGTGTGAGTATTGAGACGTGGCCTTTGTCTAACCCAATGTGGCTAGCTGTTATGCTAGCGTCGGAGTGTTTTTAGCTCCTGATTCCTGCTTTTTTAAATCTCTCCCTACTTGAACACAGCTGATTTCTTTGAATGAGTGATGAACCGCTCCAGTAGAAAGCAATGAAGGCTGAGGAGACATTTCAACAGGTAGATTTAGGTGTTTCTGAGCAAAAAGAATGCTAACGTTTTTATGACAGTGATTTAAAATGGACACTAGGGGGTGCTAATACAAGCCAAATCTGCATAGTGTGCCTTTAAGTGTACCAGATTAGCAATCACATTTATTATTAAGAGAAATATAAATAAACACCAAATGTTGTTTTCAAATGAGTATTTAAGTTGGGTAAATACTTTTTCACAGCATTGTATGCAAACAAAGATCTGTGTAGACCCAACCGAAACAGAGCAGGGTCCACAGACTGAGTTTGCAGCCACTTAGAAAAAAGATTTGACTTTAATGATCTCTAAATATGTTGATGTCTCTCTTGGTCTCTGCGATGCAGTAATAAAGTCAGCCATGTTGGAGTCTGTCCACGTCTCTCTGCAGACCACAATCAAGGCCCGTGCAGTTTTATTGCAGTTTTATTTTCACATTGTGCAAGAAAACTCCAGATTCCCTTCTGTGCCCTTTGCCGTAAATCATTTACTTTGACTGTATTTCTTTCCTTTTTGTGCTTTTTTGAATTTACGGGTGAGGGCGATAAAACATCCAGCTTACTCTCTGTGTGTCCACATCTGTCATCTGTCTAATGTGAGAGGATGAAGAGAAAAGTTCAATTTGAGTTTTTATGTCCCTTCACAAATCTCTGTCTCTGTTAAGAACAGATGCTGATAGAAGGATGAAACACTACAACCGTGGCTTGTAATAGTTCATGTCTACGCTTCTCTGATGAGTTTATGTGTTTTGTTGGGTTCAGGTTGTAATTATTGTTCCACCTGCAGGAGCTTTTAGTCATACCAGAAACCTGGCTCACAGTTTGTTGCAGATGTAAAATATTGGTTAAAAGTCAGTGTTTTGAGGGGGTTTCCATCATGCATTAAGCTGTATAGAGATAATATAAAATAATCAGACAGCATGAGAGACCAAGACCACACAATTACTGATCAACAGTCAAAGACATAGAGCTGGACGTCCTTTGGCCACATCCCACA
The DNA here is from genome assembly GCA_006937965.1 of Callopanchax toddi. Classification (NCBI taxonomy): domain Eukaryota; kingdom Metazoa; phylum Chordata; class Actinopteri; order Cyprinodontiformes; family Nothobranchiidae; genus Callopanchax; species Callopanchax toddi. The sequence goes on along the minus strand of SSNR01000055.1, from coordinate 1,615,405 downwards.
CCGATGAGTGCTTCATCGTGAGCAGTGCTCTGAGGAACAGGATGATGAATAACACACAACTCCAGGCAGGGAGGTGAGAAACACCCAAGTGTCACATCAGACCATTAAAAATGGTCTGCAAGGGTACCTGACCACACCTCCAGGTACAGACATCATCACCTTGCATGGACCAAGGAACATTTACGCAGGATGAAGAACCAGTGGACCTCAGTGCTGTTGATGAAAGTTGATTCTGAGCAGAAATGACGGCTTCCAAAGATTTTGGAGACGTCAAGGAGATGCTATGCATCAGCTACTGCTGTCCCCAGGCTAGCCTTTGGTGGTGGTGGTGTTACAGTGTGGACAGGTGTGTCTTAATACATAACAAGCTGATACTACCTGGATAACATCTTTATTCCAGTTATTGTTCCTATGCATGAACAACACAGGCCTAATTTTATTATCATAGAATCATAAAACCAATAGGAGTTTCAGTCTCTAACTCTGTACCCCAGAACCTGAATGACCTGAGGGCGGTGCTTCACATAGAGTGGGATACCAAACCTCAGCAGACAAGTCGATTTATGATGAGACGTCACTGTCAAGCTGTATTTGATGCTCAAGGTCACATGAGGTCAAAATCAGACTTTAAGAGTTTTGTATACACGTTGCATTGTGAGACTTTAAGCATTAGGCGAAAAGAACATAAAGAAACAAATTTGTTTTATAAAAATAAATGACACTTTTTTTGTCCAGAAATATGTAGAATAAGTCTAATAAACTCTTAGCTCAACTCATTTATTGTTCGCTGCATTTTAAACACATTTTAGTCAAAATGTAACTCATTTTTAGAAGGATGTTTCTAGATTGTTCCATGCAGCTATGACCACACTGGGGAAAAAAACAGCTAAAACCAGACTTTCCTCTCATCAGTTTAAATATAAACATAAATCGGGTTAATCTTGGTCAAAGGAGCCACTTCAGAATGAGTGAAGAGCCACATGTAGCTCCACAGCTGCAGGTTGCAGACCCCTGATCTATAGACAAGAGCTGTTAGCAGCTCCATAAACTGAATTTAGGACAAATGGATACAGGCTTTTTAAAGCAGCAGCCCACATGTTGAGTAATGTTGCCTCAGTTCAATCAATTCTGATCACGTTAATGTTAGGATGTTATTATTGCGATATTCCAACTGGATCTAGCTCTGCTGCAACATTAAATCATTTACTTCCACTCCAAAAAGCAAAAGCAATGAAAGTGATATTTTCTGCATTTTAAAAAATTCAGTGCAAGGGTTATAATTTAATGCAAAGCAATAATAATGTGGACTAATTTACAAATTTTACAAAACTTTTTCTCATTCTCATTTTTTAAAAGTGTTTTTTTACATTTAGGTAGCTTTTTTCCCCCAGTTAAGTTCAACCCATGCTTAAATAGGATATTTGGACTAAATGACGCTCTACCAGGTGGTTGACCTGTCTGTTAAACTGTTACATTTAGACATTAAAAGTTTATGTACTGCTAAGTAATTTTTAAGATTAGTTTCAATTTAAAATTGCATAAATCTACTTTGGTTGCTTCAATCTGATTAGCTCATCAATCTGCTCAGAGCTGATCTCTGTTTCTCCAAACTGAGGTTGGTCAAATAGCTGTCTACAAGGTGAGGTAAACAAAACACCCTTCTAAAGATCTAGACCATCGCTGAATATAACTCCAAACAAGATGGATTTTTTGATCATTTCTATTTTTATTCTTCTTTATGGCTCCCTGATGGGAGGTTTCCATGTTAGGCTTAATCCAGATACACGTGCACACACACACACACACACACACACACACACACACACACACACACACACACTGAACGTGTCATCCAGACCCCAATAAAGACCCAACATCTGTTTGCATCCCTGATGGTTTTGCAACAGAAACACATCCACCTTGGTAAACACCCAACACCTCAAACTGCTGCACAGAAAGATCTGCATGTTTCAATTACTGCGTCACAGGTGCAAAACAGTGCCTCCAATAACACATGTGTGTGTGTGTGTGTGTGTGTGAGTGTGTGTGTTAAACAAACAAGGATTTTGTAAAGCTTTTTAAAGAGATGGCGGTACTCTGTTAGCATGCGTTTGAACATTAGAGAAAGCAACAAAAGGTCAAGAAAACAGGTTTTTATTTGTGTAACTGGATGTGCTTCATATAAATTAACTGTTTCTTCATAAACTTGCATAATTACACTTCCTGGTTTAGAGTGTGGCAGAAGCCCAGTTTCAGTAAAGATTAAATCATCTCTTTTTAACTCGTATTGCAGGTGTTAATCTCACATCTTTACATTTTAAGGTCTGGTTTCTGTGCTTCCAGCTTAACGTCTTTCACTCCGTTTTTTTTTTTTTTTTTTTTTTTTTT